>LR738711.1:291931373-291986342 GCA_902687465.1 Secale cereale
CTCCAGGCACCCTGGCGGCGCCCCCCCCTGGGCCGCGCCGGGGGGGCGCCTGGGCCCCCCGAGCCCCGTCTAGTGCCCCCCTTTGGCATATATTTAAGGTCCGTCGAGAAAACCCTGATTCCGGACCCCTTTTCTCCAGACGCGATTCAGATCTTCGCCGCCATCGCCATCAAGCTTCGGGAGACCATAATTCCTGCCCCGGCACACTGCCGGGACGGGGAAGTGCCCCCGGATTCATCTCCATCGACGTTGCTTCCTCCCTCCATGAGGCGGGAGTAGTTCCTCCTCGGGGCTGAGGTTCTTACCAGTAGCTATGTGGTCAATTCTCTCTCCCATGATGTGATCTTCGTTGTGATCATAGGCTATGTTAATCTAAGATATTTCCCCTTCCTCTATGTATTGGATTGATGTACTCACTTGTCTTTATCTAGTATATTCCCCGAGACCAAGGTGACAGCGGTCTATTGGACATGGATTAGAACAATATTTTCATGAGTGATTTCCTCTCTTGTGTGTTGATTGAAGATTGAGAGTCTCTTGGTGCTTGTCTTTGACTATCCTTTAGATATGTTGTGGTGATTGTGGGACTCTCTTTGGATGGCCGCGGTGACATTGGGAAATCCTTAGATTGAGAACTATGAACTTTGAGGTGTGCTTTTGTAGCCCTACATAATTCTCGTCCTCTCTTGACCACGAAGGAATGACCTCCTAGTGTGTCCCCTTTGCATGTTTTATGGGAAATATCATGTGATTCGATTATGTTAATGTTGTTGGGAGTTGCCACTAGTGAAAGTATGAACCCTAGGCCTTGTTTCCACCATTGCAATACCATTTGTGCTCACGTTTACCACTTGTTTGCTTGCTGCACTTTTTATTACATATTTATATTACTTTGCTTTGCCACTCCTATCATCCATATTTTACCATCTCTTCGCCGAACTAGTGCACCTATACAACTCCTAGTTGTATTAGGTGTGTTGGGGACACAAGAGACTTCTTGTATCTTAGTTGCAGGGTTGCTTGAGAGAGACCATCTTCAACCTCTACTTCCCTGAGTTCGATAAACCTTAGGTCATCCACTTGAGGGAAATTGCTACTGTCCTACAAACCTCTGTGCTTGGAGGCCCAACATAGTCTACAAGAGTAGAAGCGTGTGTAGACATCACTCACCTATGGCCGACGACATGCTCCGCCGCGGTCGTCGTTCTGCCCTTCCCCAAGCTCCATGGCGGTCGAGACCTACCTGGGCGTGCTCGCCTCGGTCTCCTGAACCCGCCGGTAGGTTGGGCGCCGCCTGAGGTGACTCGTGCCGCCCGCAATCGCCGTCGGGGCGAGCTCCTTCCTTGGCCAGGCGCGCACGCGCGGAAGGAAGACGAAGGATTGGCCAGGCGGGCCCCGCGTCTCTCTCGACCCCACCCGTCAGCCACACGCGTTGACCCCGCCACTGTCCACGTGGAAAAGTGGAAGCGTCAACCCAGAGAGTATGTGTTCACTTCTAGTAAGCGTATTTCGCCTCTGTTTTATCCAAAAATTCATTTTCTCTATTTTGAAGGCGTAATCAGAGGAGTGCGCATTCTGTTTTATCCTCCAGGGGACTGTTTGTAGAGTTATTTTTACAGAATGGTCCATGAACTTCGTTGGGCTATAACTTTTTGCTCAAGACTCCGATTGAAGTGATTCCAAAGCCCACATCTTCGTCTCGTCGAAGCCGTTCTCGGGTGCCGCCATTGTTGTTAAATGTTGTTAAATGATTAAATGTTGTTGTTATGCTCGTTGAATTATGGTTGCACATCCATGCTCATGTTGGTATCATGCTCATGCATTGTAGTTGCATCATGTTATTTTGTTATGGCTCAGCTTATTGCATTCAAGTTTAACCGGATAATAATGAACTTGTACAACTGTTGGCTGAGTCATGGTGCCACCATATCGAGCTAACCAATGCAGCCACACTTACCTTTATGGGAAGGTCCTAACTGGGTCTATTGTCATGCCTCTCGCCTGTGCCCCCAATGAGGGAAGGTTATTGGGGTGCGGTACCCTGGCCCAGTAAGAAGACATAACCTTGTGTGCCCTTTGTGGAGATTATGGTACCGTGTCCCCATGTGGGACATTTATGTTTTGGCCACGACGGTGGTCGTTGGTGTATTTGGTAGACACGGGGCCACCCAGGACTAGCCCAATGGCGAGTGAGTCGGAGTGGCCGGGAGAGTATCATGACAGTAGATCGGTTTTGTCGGAACGCCGTTGGTTCACCCGAATGGGAGTGCGAGGCCATGGGTTCTGTGGTGTGGGTAAAGTGCGCTACCTCTGCAGAGAGTGTGTGTGTGTGTTAAATCTACCGACAGCCGCGCCCGCGGATAAGGGCCCAGTTCGTGTCGGTCACACTATGGGTCAACAGTAATAATAATGTACTTAATAAAAACCCCGGTTCGATGATGAGAAATATGTTGGATGTGATCGTGAGATGATCACTGTGGTATCAAGGATACCGAATTGTCGGATGATTGTGATGTTATGCGAGAATCATGGGTAAAGGTCAAGCTCCTTGTGGTCATATAATGATTACTATGGTATTGTAATACCAAGCTTGATTTGATCCTGAGATGATCGTGTGATGTCCGTGATGGTAAGCTGATGTATGTGATGGTTACGAGGTAACCCGAGCAGAGTAAGTTGGTGCATGAAAATGTTAACATGTTGCATGTAGTATCATAATGTTCATATGCTCATGCCATGCTAAGTTGTTCTGGTTGTAGCATGTCCAGTTGGTGCATGCCATGTTGTTCTGTTAGTATCATGCTCATGATTGGTTTAACCTGCTAATGCCATGTTGTTGTTTGTCTTGATTGCTTTGGTTATTGTGAGCTTGCAAGTACATTCAATGTAATGACCAGGCGTGTCATGCCAGTTTGCAGGTCTTGCCGGATTTGATTGATTGTTTGCCGTGGATCACGTGTGTGTGAGCTAGGATAAGCGTTCCAGCAAGAGTCCCTACAGAGTGGAGTTCACCACCGCCGTCGCTGTTCCGCTGCGAGTAGTTATTCCGCTGCGTCGTGTTGTTCCGCTGCTTGCATGGAGCAAACATGTCACGCGTAGTTTCGCCATGCCGATGTAACGACTTGTACCCACATAGATTGTAATAAAGAGCTGATTTGTTCTATGCTAATCAGTGCCGTATTACAGAAGACTTCTCCTCGATCTCTGGGCTGGAATACGGGGTGATCCGGTTTCTCTGAGCCGTGGTGCCACCGGATAGCCGCCGCCGTCGCCGGACGCCACCGCCGTCCGCCTTCGCGCGCCGCCACCGCCTCCCGCGCCGCCGCCGCCGGAGCACCGCCGCCGCACCACCGCCGCCCGCCGCCGCCGGAGTTCACCGCCGTCGACGTAGCTACCGGCTTTCGCGAAAGAACTGCTCGATATTTTTTCGAAACTCTAGATCTGTTTTTTTATTAGATCGGTTCAGTTTTCCGCTGGTTTAGTTATCTAACGGACATTTGTCCGTTCGTTCATTTTAACGAATGCTTTCTGTCTTTTAGTAACATACAGCGAACATTCGTTCGTTAGCCTGTTCGTCCGTTTTTCTTTTTCACGGTTTTTCCGCGATTATTTTCGATCGCGATTTCTACCCTGATCTTCTTTTTAGTTTTTCTTTTCGCTCGTAAGTCAGAATCAGGCGATTCAAGCGCCTAGATCTTCGTACCGAAGCCCTCTTTCTGTTTAAACAACTTGAACAAGGTTTTGGTACTGTAAAATTTGACTTTAGTTCAATCTAGTAAACGGATCTTGTTTCTTTCGTAGTTTGAGTTTCGTTGCTCCGTTTGATTTGATTCTTTTTGCAAACCGGATTTCTTAAGTTGAGCTTTCTGGTTAGAACTTCTTATTTGGAGTTTTAGCTGTGCATATTTTCTTGATTGCTTATGTGTGATATTGTTTGCTTGCGATAGAATTCCCAAAGTGCGAAGCGTGCTACTACGAGTCCCTTGGTTTTGCGAATCATCAGCAAGGCAAGTAACACTTTGATCATACCCTTTATTACCTAGTATTTATGCATTAGATCAAATCCTCACACATTGCATGAGTAGGATCTCTTAACTTGTGGGTCTGGGAAGTATATTGAGGTAGAACCTATTACATGCATTATTTTCAAACCCTTGGGAGTTACTTCTACGTTATGCTTAGGTTGCCATGCTATGCTCGTAGACGTGGATTGGGTTTGAGAGTATCCATGATACACGTGAGTTGTTAATTAATGGTTCAACTTAAGGTGGCTACTTTAATACACATCTGGGTGGATTGGTTGTAGGGCACCTAGAGAATCCGGTGTTTTCCTAGGAAATCACGGAGGAACCGTGTGATTATCCTATGGAATCCCACCCAGGCTCAAAGGGATCATAAAACTATTCATGCTTTAAACTTTCGTGTGCAGCCATAATGCCATTATGGGCTCTGGCATAGTATGAGTAAGTTGCGTGAGCTCTTTCAGTGGTGGACTAGCAGATGTAGGGGAAAGTAGGTCTACCGGTCCACCCGGGGTAATGAGTAAATGCTTCTGAAAGACTGTGTCTCAGTCATCCGTTTCTCAAACACCATGCAGTGCGAGAAATCCAATGGAGGAGATCGAGTCTTGTGGGAAATAGTGCACAAACCTCTGCAGAGTGTACACACTAATCATGATTAGCCGTGTCCCCGGTTATGGACATCTTGAGTATCTGGTACTTGAATTATTGGTTGATCTCAACACTCTAAAACTAATTTGCTGGGTTAATGATGACTACATTAATTGGGATTGAGTTGGAGGAACCTTCTCAATGATGTTTCAACTACCATGATAGTTAAAATATAAGTTATTCCTTTATTGTAGGGAAAAAAATGGCTTTATGCAAAAACTTTAAGCCTCCACCCGGCAAATATGCATATAGTGTTAGCCTTTATTCTGTTACTTGCTCTACTGTGTTATCTTGCCAGCATATTCCATGTGCTGACCCGTTTCGGGCTGCAACATGTTACGTTGCAGACTTTTTAGAAGAAGAGTAAGGTGCGCTAGGTCGTTTGTCATGCACTCAGCTATGCCGTTGGAGTTGATGGACTCACTTATGTTCAAAGCCTTCCGCTGTTATTGTGTTAGATGGCCTTATGCCATATACTTTTGTAATAAGTTCTTTTTTGAGACATTCGATGTAATAAGTGTGTGATTGCCACTCTGTTATAAATCCTTCAAGTACTATGTGTGTCAGCATTACCAATCCAGGGATGACACAGAGCACAAATACTTCGGTCCATTCGGATCGTGGTCGCTACACTTTGTAATCTAAAATAGTGGGCACATCAATAGTTAAAGTCTTGACCTCTCCAAACCCACTTTTATCAATTTTGCCAACAAGATTTTCACCCTCCGAAATATTGGGATGCCTTCTACCTAACGTTGGCTCTTCTTTAGTCCTTTTATCATCAAGTTGAACTTTACTAAACAAAGAATCAATGGAAGAAACACCAATCATTTTAATGTCTTCATCATTTTTATGAAAGCAATCATTAGAAAATGCTTTTTCTAAAAATTCTCGTTTAGCTCTAAGCATGGCAGTTCTTTTCTTACTTTCATCCATAGAAACATAAAGATCTTTAATTTATTCTTCAACTTTTGGCACACAAATTTTCAACTTAAGATTTCCCACATCATGAGAAATCCTATCAATACTCCTAGACATATCATCAATTTTATTAAATTTTTCTTCTATGGAAGCATTGAAAAGTTTTTGAGTATTGATAAATTCTTTAATATTATTCTCTAGATCAAAGGTGTTCCTATTATTGTAAGATTGATTTCCATAGGAATTACCATAATTATTAGAGGAATTACTAGGAAAAGGCCTAGGATTAAAATTACCTCTATAAGAATTGTTGTTAAAATTATTTCTAGAGATAAAGTTCACATCTATAGCATCACTAGTTTGCAAAATCAAGGTAGATAATGGCATATCATTAGGATCAATTGGAGCACTTTTACTAGCAACCATTTTAATAAGAGCATCAAATTTTTCATTCAAAGAATCAATCTAAACCGAATTAATCTTTTTTGCTTGCCGTCGCCCTTTCGGCATGCCACTGCAAATAATTCGCCACAATATTATCAAGCAATTTGGTGGCTTCACCCAAAGTAATTTTCATAAAAGTGCAACCAGCGGCGGGATCCGAAAGATTTGGAGAAACAAAATTCAATCCCGCATAAATTTTTTGTATGATCATCCCAAGATTTAACCCATGAGTTGGGCAATTCCTTAGCATCATTTTCATCCTTTCCCAAGATTGTGCGACATGCTCAATGTTCAAGTTGCTTGGAATTCATGATCTAGGTTCTAAGGGATACAATTTTTGTGGGCAGAAAATATTTAGTAATAAAAGCGTTTTGGCATTTGTTCCAAGAATCGATACTATTGCTTGGCAAAGAAGAAAACCGGATTAAAGCATAATCTCACAAAGAAAATGGAAATAATTTCAATTTCACAATATCATTGTCCACGTCTCTTTACTTTTGCATATCGCATAATTCCACGAAGGTTTTGAGATGGGACACCACATCCTCATTAGGAGTGCCGGAAAATTGTTCTTTCATAACAATATTCAACAAAGAAGTATTAATATCACAAGTCTCCGCACTAGTGGCAGGAGGAGCAATAGGAGTGCCAATAAAATCATTGTTGTTGGTATTGGGAAAATCACACAACTTAGTGCTCTCTTGCATCATTTTTGAGCAATTTTAAACAAGAACACAAGTGGGTGATATATCCGACCGGAAAAACGGCAAACGGAAAAGATGGCAAATAAACACGGCAAATTTTGGTGAAGTGGGGGAGATGAAAACGAGAGGGAACTGACAAATAATGTAATTGTGAGGAAATGAGATTTGTGATTATGAACCTAGTATATGTTGAAGGTGCTCCCCGGCAACGGCGCCAGAAATTCCTTTTGATGACTGCTAGAACTACGTTGGTATTTCCCCAAAGAGGAAGAGATGATGCAGTATAGCAGCGGTAGGTATTTCCCTCAGTGATGAGACCAAGGTTATCGAACCAGTAGGAGAACCAAGCAACACAACGTAAACAACACCTGCACACAAATAACAAATACTCGCAACCCGACGTGAAAAAGTGGTTGTCAATCCCTTTCGGGTAACGAATGTGATAGAGTTGTAAATATTGATAGATTGAATGATAAATAACATAAATTGCAGAAAAGTATTTTTGGGTTTTTGGTTTAGTAGAACTGAAAATAAAAGCAAAGGAAAATAGATTGCAAAGGCAAATAACATGAGAAAGAGACCCGGGGTAGATTTCACTAGTGGCTTCACTCGAGAAAATAGCAAACGATGGGAAAACAATTACTAGGAAATTGAAAGAACTTCAAATAATCATGACGATATCCGGGCAATGATCATTATATATGCATCACGTCCAAGATTAGTAGACCGACTCCTGCCTGCATCTACTACTATTACTACACACATCGACAGCTATCCAGCATGCATATAGTGTATTAAGTTCATAGAGAAACGGAGTAATGCAATAAGAACGATATCGATGACATGATGTAGTCAAGATCTATTTATGTAGAAATAGACCCCATCATTTTATCCTTAGTAGCAACGATACTTACATGTCGGTTCCCCTTTTGTCACTGGGATCAAGCACCGTAAGATCGAACCCACTAGAAAGCACCTCTTTCCATGGTAAGATAAATAGATCAAGTTGGCCAAACAATACCCAATATCGGAGAATAAATACGAGGCTATAAGAAATCATGCATATAAGATATCAAAATAAGACTCAAATAACTTTCATGGATATAAAAAGATATATCTGATCATAAACTGAAAGTTCATCGGATCCCAACAAACACACCGCAAAAGAGTTAGATCATATGGATCTCCATGATACCGTTGTATTGATAATCAAAAGAGAGAGATTAATCCATCTAGCTACTGACTACAGACCTGTAGGTCTACAAGGAACTACTCACGCATCATCGAGGAGGCACCAATGGAAGTGGTGAACCCCTCCGTGATGGTGTCTAGATTGGATCTGGTGGTTCTGGACTCTGCGGCGGCTGGATCGAAATTCCGTTGACTCCCCTAGGGTTTCTGGAATATTAGGGTATTTATAGGGCAAAGAGGTGGTCCGAGGGGCACCCGAGGTGGGCACAACCCACCAGGGCGCTCCTGGATCTCCCCGCGCCCTTGTGGGTTGAGCTACCCTCAGAGCACCCCACAGGTGCTACCTAGTCCCATTGGGTGTCTTCTGGTCCATAAAAAATCTCCGCAAAGTTTCGCTGTGTTTGGACTCCAGTTGATATTGATTTCCTGTGATCTAAAAAACATGCAGAAAACAACAACTGGCACTTGGCACTATGCCAATAGATTAGTACATAAAATTGATATAAAATGACTATAAAATGATTGTAAAACATCCAAGAATGACAATATAACAACACAGAACACTCAAAAATTATAGACACGTTGGAGACGTATCAATGTTTTCATGGCTTGTCCGTTTTTTGATGTCATTGCTATGCTAGATCATTGCACATCCCGGTACACTGCTGGAGGCATTCATATAGAGTCATAGTTTTGTTCTTGTATCGATTTGTAAGTAAATAAAAGTGTGATGATCATCATTATTAGAGCATTGCCCCATGTGAGGAAATAAAAAAAGAGGCCAATGAAGCCTAAATAAAAATGGGGGCCAAAGAAGCCCACCAAAAAAGAGATAAAATGAGAGAAAAAGACAGAAGGGGCAATGTTACTATCCTTTTACCAGAATTGTGCATCAGAGTAGCACCATGTTCTTCATATAGAGAGTCTCCTATATTGTCACTTTCATATAATAGTGGGAATTTTTCATAATAGAACTTGGCTTGTATATTCCGATGACGGGCTTCCTCAAATGATCGAGGTCTTCATGAGCAAGCAAGTTGCATGCACACCCACTTACTTTTCAGTTTGAGCTTTCATACACTTATAGCTCTAGTGCATCCGTTACATGGCAATCCCTACTCACTCACATTGATATCGATTCATGGACATCTCCATAGTCCATTAATTTGCCTAGTTGATGTGAGAATTTCTCCCTCCTTTTGTCTATCACCACTTTCTATTCCACCCAAAGTGCTATGTCCAAGGCTCACGCTCATGTATTGTGTGAAGAATTGAATTTTTTTTAAAAAGGTAAAGTATGAAAACAATTTCTTGGCTGACACCGGGATGGGCATGAGGGGTACCTTGTGACAAGAAAAAGGAGCATAAAAGACTATATTATTTTTGGGGTAACATTCTTTAGCATTGATATTTTGAAAGACTTGATTGTTTGTTGGGATGCCCGAGTATTAAATTCTTTTATGTCAAATAGACTATTGCTTTGAATCACTCGTGTCTTAATATTCATGGCATGATTAGATTACATGATCAAGATTATGTTAGATATCATTCCACATCAATTGTAACATCCCAAATTTTCAATTTGGAATTTTATACATAGGTCATTTTGCATATCATATTTTATTTGCATTTGGGTGTTGCGATCCTCGACATTCTAAGCAACTCAAGGACCCACGAAGAGAGTTGGGGATATCACCGTTTTCATATTTGAATTTTCTCAAATATCGGAACGAGGATCATTTTTGGTTTTAATTGTTTTTCTCTTCAAAAATATTTCATATTAAAATATATGAGTGGGGATAATATGACTTCTCCAAAATAAATGGAATATTGGAAGAAAAAAATTAAAATCAAATATTTTGTGTTATTTGTTTTTTCTGCTATTTTATTTGTATTAGAAAAATGTGCATATTTCGAAAATTTGCATTTTAGGGCCAAGAAAATGTTCATCGTGTTGGTGAAAATTTGTTTTGGAATTTTTAGATTTTTATTTTTTTCTAGGATCTTTTTCCGGCGAAATTTGTTTTTTTTAAAGAAGTTCGGACCAACTTGGCCGAAGCCCAGCCGACCCAGCCCGTGCCGCACTGCCTTCCCGCACCGGGCGTTGTCCGCCGCCCGCTTGACCGAGCCGCCGTGGTCGACTCGGCCACCGCTGCCGCCATGCCCCCTTCCCCTTTATATACACCGCCACCCCCCGTCGCCTCGACCTCACCCCGCCGCCGAGCCGCGCACTCACTGCGGCCTCGTCGGAGCCGTCGCCGTTTCGATCCGCCGGAGCCGCCGTTCTTTCGGTTTTAGGTAAAAACCTCGGTTTTCTAAAAAAACTCTAGATTGGTTTTGTTTTTTCGTCAGATCGGCTCGTTTTTTTCGGTTTAGTTGTTTAGCGGACGTTTGTCCGTTCGTTCATTTTAACGAACGCTTTTCATCTTTTAGTTATAGACAGCGAACGTTCGTTCGTTAGCCTGTTCGTCTCGTTTTCTTTTTCAGGGGTTTTCCGCGATTTTTGCGATCGTGATTTCTGCCTTGATCTTCGTTTTAGTTTAACTTTTCGCTCGTTAGTCGGAATAAGGGGAAACAAGCGCCTAGATCTTCGTCTTGAAGCCCTCTATCTGTTTAACCAACTTGAACAAGATTTTGGTACTTTAAAAATTTGAGTTTAGTACAATTTAATAAACGGATCTTGTTTCTTTCGCGGTTTGAGTTTCGTTGCTCCGTTTGATTTGATTCTTTTTGCAAACCGGAGTTCTTCAGTTGAACTTTGTGGTTATATCTTCTTATTTGAGTTCTACCCGTGCATATTTGCTTGATTGATTATGTATGCTATTGTTTGTTTGCGATAGAATTCCCGGAGTGCGAAGTGTGCTACTAAGAGTCCCTAGGTTTTGCGAATCATCAGCAAGGCAAGTAACATTTTGATCATACCCTTTATTACCTAGTTTTTATGCATTAGTTCAGCTCTCACATCTTGCATGAGTAGGATCTCTTAACATGTGGATCTGGGAAGTAGTTTGAGATAGAACATATTACCTGCTTTATTATCAAACCCCCGGGAGTTACTTCTACATTATGCTTAGGTTGCCATGCTATGCTCGTAGACGTGGATTGGGGTTGGGAGTATCCATGATAGATGTGAGATTGTTAATTAATGGTTCAACTGAAGGTGGAAACTTCAATACACATCTGGGTGGATTGGTTGCAGGGCACCTGCAGAATCCAGTGTTGTCCTAGGAAATCCCGGAGGAACCGTGTGATTATCCTATGGAATGCCACCTAGGCTCAAAGGGATCATAAGACTATTCATTCTAGAAAACTTTCGTGTGCAGCCAGAATGCCATTATAGGCTCTAGCATAGTTGAGTATGTTGTGTGAGCTCTTTCAGTGGTGGACTAGCAGATGTAGGGGAAAGTAGGTGTACTGGTCCACCCGGGGTAAAGAGTAAATGCTTCTGAAAGACTGTGTCTCGGTCATCCGTTTCTCAAAGACCATGCAGTGCGAGAAATCCAATGGAGGAGATCGAGTCTTGTGGGGAAAAGTGCGCAAACCTCCGCAGAGTGTACAAACTAATCATGATTAGTAGTGTCCCCGGTTATGGAAATCTTTAGTATCTGGTACATGAATTATTGGATTGATCTCATCACTCTAAAAAACTAATTTGTTGGGTTAATAAAGATGGCTTTAATTGGGATTGAGTTGGAGGAACCTTCTCAATGATACTTCAACTACCATGATAGTTAAAATTAAATTTATTCCTTTGTTGTAGGGAAAAATTGGCCTTATGCAAAAACCTTATAACCTTAGAGCCTCCACCAGCCATATATGCATGTAGTGTTAGCATTATTCTGTTACTTGCTCTTGTGTGTTATCTTGCCAGCATATTCCATGTGCTGACCCGTCTTGGGCTGCAACATATCATGGTGTAGACTTTTCAGAAGAAGTGTAAGGTGCGCTAGGTCGTTTGTCATGCACTGAGCTATGCCGTTGGAGTTGATGGACTCACTTAACTTCCAAGCCTTCCGCTGTTATTGTGTTAGATGGCCTTATGCCATATATTTTTGTAATAAGTTCTCTTTTGAGACATTCGATGTAATACGTGTGTGATTGCCACTCTGTTATAAATCCTTCAAGTACTGTGTGTGTCAGCATTACCGATCCACGGATGACACAGAACACAGAGACTTCGGTCCATTCAGATTGTGGTCGCTACAAGATGGTATCAAAGCACATGCTGAATGTAGGACACAACCACTAAGATAAGACTTATGTCACTCTTCTCTACTCATTTCTGACTCCTCTCCATTTTCTACTCTTTAGGATGGTGGACTCAAGGAACAAGTTTACCCAACCGGATGAAGGCACACCTTTTGGACGACACTTGAAGGAAGTAACTAGGTACCTGAACATTGGAATACCAAGCTTCTCCAGGACCTACACCGCCACTTTACCAGAAGAGGAGCGATGGAATATTCAAGTTCAAATTCCCGGGAGGACATTCATGCCCGCCAATGATCCAATAGAGTTTTCCTTTGATGCACCAACCTGTTGCCTAGGTAAGAGTATGGCTTCCCACATTTCTATGGGACGAATTGGAGAAGTCTACAAACAGGAGCTGAAGCACACTATGTACCAGATATGCGGACGCCGCGATGAGCAATGGGATATGATCAGCACCCGGAAGGACATGTGCATTGCAACTTTCATCCAAGAGTTAAATCACCACATTCGTCGACAGGAGCAGCAGATGCGCGCATGCATGATAGATTTGAAGAAGGCGTTAACCAGGAACTGAGCTAGAAGAGGAACTCAAGTCTTCACGTGACGGATATGAGGACGAAATCGCAATACTTGTGGAGAAGAATGACGACTTATCAAGGAAGCTACGAGTATTCATGGGAGACCCCGCACCAGGAGGAGAAGACGACGAACCCAAGGAGATTTGTTTTGAAGACTACATCATCATCGACGACACCGACTCAGACCCTGATGATAGTGATGACGACTATGAAGACAAAGCTAGAGCAGATATCATGGAATCTTCCACCGATCAAAATTTCTTGATGACCACCTTATGAATAGTAGTTTTTCCCCCATATAGTAGAAGTCCGGGAACTTTTGTAATGTTAGTTCTACACATTTTGTATGCCCTTGTTTGAAATTGATTGGTGTGATATGATTGTGTTTGTCTCATGTGCATATGGGTAGTGAATTTTTCCCCTAGACCTCATTCTATTCTAATCTCTTCCCTTTGAACCCATCAGATGCCTCCGAGACGTGAGCCCGGATTTGAGTTTCCCCCTGAGCTCACCTAGTTGATCCAGCAGCAGAACACTTTGATGCAACTTCTTGTCCAGAACTAGAACAATTAGAACAACAACAACAACAACAACAACAACAACAACAACAACAACAACAACAACAACAACAACAACAACCCTCCACCAGCGCCAACAGTGGACAACCTAGCCCATTTTTTGAGGTTGCAGCTGCCGGTATTTTCCAGTAGCGTCGAGCCAATAGTTGCCGATGACTGGCTACGCAAGATTGGAAGGGAGTTGACCACCGCAGGTTGCACAGATGCTGAGAAGGTGCGTTTTTTCGCACATCAATTGGATGGACCAGCTGCCTCATGGTGGGAAAATTACACAACCACTTTCCCTATGGCCAATGTCACTTGAGATCAATTTCAGCAAGCTTTTCGCAAAGCCCATGTCTCAACTGGGCCTATGAGCATGAACAAGCGTGGGTTTCGCAACTTACGCCAAGGAAATCGTACTGTGGCTCAGTATGTAGATGAATTTAGTACTTTATCTCGCTATGCCCTTGATGATGTGGCCACTGATGCTGCGAAGCAGGAGAAGTTTATGGAAGGTCTGAATGACGAGATGAGCATACAGTTGATTGTGGCAACATTCAACAACTACTAGGAGCTGGTAGATATGTCTCTTATGATTGAAGGGAAGCAACAGCAGATTGAGAGCCGCAAGTGAAAGTATGGACAAGGAAAGAACAATTCTGGAGCCCAGCAGAAGCCCCGTTTCATCTCGAACTCGGGAGGATATACCCATAACCATGGAGGCCAAACCCATAATGGAGGGAGTTCGCATAACCACAATGGCCCCAAGAATGGGAATGGGAATGGATCAAGCAATAATCAGAACTGCTCCACTCCAGCCACACCCGCCAAGACGGATCTAGGTCACATTACCTGTTTCAAGTGCGGGAAGAATGGACACTATGCCACGGAGTGCCCTGAAGAGAAGAATGGGAATGACAACGGAAGCTCTGGAAAGAAGCCCAACCCTTTCAACCGGGGACAAGTGAACCACGTGAACTTGGAGGAGGTTGAAGAGCAACCTGATGAAGTTGTCGGTAAGTTTTTGGTTAAGTCATTTACCGCAATAGTTCTTTTTGATACCGGTGCATCGCATTCATACATTTCCAGGGGCTTCGTGGATAGATATAAGTTTCCCACCCAAGTAGTTAAGACACCTATGTTAGTAAGCTCACGAGGAGCGGAGTATTTGGCAAGTGAAGGTCCCCTCAGACCTGATAATTTTGGAATCACAAGGATTGGATGTGATCCTAGGTATGGATTGGCTATCGATGTATGGAGGGAACATGGATTGTGCGAGTAAGTCGATTCTACTTACCATCCTGGAGGGAAAAAGGATTAAGTATGTATCTAGGCATGCGCCTAGGACAAGTAAATTCTCTCTCGGGAGTTGTTCAGGAGGAAATGCCTGTAGTGAAGGATTACCCGGATGTATTTCCAAAGGAGCTACCAGGCATGCCGCCAGATCGGGACATTGAGTTTTTGATAGAACTATTGCGAGGCACCAGACCAATATCGAAGAGACCATACCGGATGCCAGCGAATGATTTGGAGGAGATCAAGAAGTAAATTAAGGAGTTATTAGAGAAAGGATTTATTCGACGAAGTTCAACACCTTGGGGAGCCCCAGTGCTCTTGGTCGAGAAGAAGTATGGATCTTTAAGAATGGACGTTGATTATTGGGCACTGAATGAAGTGACGATTAAGAATAAGTACCCACTGCCAATGATCAATGATTTGTTCGACCTACTCCAAGGAGCTAAAGTATTCTCCAAAATTGATCTACGATCAGGATACCACCAGTTGAAGATCCAAGAAAAGGATATACCCAAGACAGCCTTCACCACAAGGTATGGGCTATATGAGTATAGGGTCATGTCATTTGGATTGACTAACGCCCCTGCTTATTTCACAAGTATGATGAATAAGGTGTTCATGGAGTTCTTGGATAAGTTTGTCGTGGTATTCATCGATGATATTTTGGTGTATTCAAAGAACGAAGAGGAGCATGAGGAACATTTGCGTTTGGTTTTTGAGAATCTCAGATAACATCAATTATATGCCAAGTCCAGCAAATGTGACTTTTGGTTGAAGGAAGTTGGATTCTTAGGACATGTTATATCAGGAGAAGATATAGCAGCGGACCCTACCAAGGTTCAATCAGTCACTGAGTGGTTGGCATCCACCTCAGTGGGAGAAATCCATAGTTTTCTTGGACTCGCGGGATATTATAGGGATTCATAGAGAATTTCTCCAAGATTGCGAAGGCTATGACGGCATTATTGAAGAAGGACACCAAGTTCCATTGGACAAAAGAGTGCGGAGAAAGTTTTCAGGAGTTGAAGAAACGTATGACGACAACCCCAGTGCTGATATTGCCAGATATACGCAAGGATTGCCAAGTGTATCGCGACGCTTCTCGCTTAGGACTTGGAGGAGTACTCATGCATGACGGAAGAGTTGTTTCTTATACATCTCGTCAACTCCGACTATACGAGTTGAATTGTGCTACACATGATTTGGAGCTAGCAGCTGTAGTGCATGCGCTAAAAAGCTGGAAACATTTCCTTATTGGAAACCGTTGTGATGTGTGCACGGATCAGAAGAGTTTGAAGTACATTTTCACCCATAAGGAGTTAAACCTCAGATAAAGGAGGTGGTTGGAGCTTATAAAGGATTATGATATGAAGCTGCACTACCATCTAGGCAAGGCCAATGTCGTAGCAGATGCTTTGAGCCGAAAGAGTTATGTCAATACCCTATTAAACAGAGGATTGCCAAATGAGTCTTTAGAAGATCTCAGGGAGCTTCATTTGGAGATAGTTCCTAGAGGTTTTTTTGCAGCCTTGGAGGTTCAGTCAACATTATTGGGATAGATACAAGAAGCTCAGAAGGATGACAAAGAAATTACAGAAATAAAGGAGAAGATGAGTGAAGGAAAAGCCAAGGGTTTTTGTGAGGACGAAGACAACACCTTGTGGTTTGAGGACCGAGTCTATGTGCCCAACAACACCGAGATCAGGAAGTTGATACTACAGGAAGCATATGATTCGCCATACTCGATACACCCCGAAAACACTAAGATGTATTTGGACTTGAAGGAACATTTATGGTGGATGGGAATGTAGAAGGACATTGCCGAGTATGTAGCCGTATGTGATGTATGTCAGAGAGTGAATGTAGAACATCAGAAGCCAACATGATTACTATAGCCTATGCCGATACCAGAATGGAAGTGGGACAAGCTTGACATGGACTTTATCACCGGATTACCCAGGACCCGATCGGGATATGACTCAATATGGGTAGTAGTGGATCGGTTGACCAAAGTAGCCCACTTTATCCCCGTGAAAACCACCTATACTGGTGCGAAGTTGGCCAAGATATACATGACCAGGATCGTATGTCTGCACGGAGTTCCGAGGACCATCGTATCAGATAGAGGAACACAATTTACTTCAAAGTTTTGGCATCAGCTACACCAGACTTTGGGTACCTGGCTAGAGTTCAGCACAACCTTTCACCCGCAGACTGATGGACATACCGATAGAGTCAATCAGATTCTGAAGGACATGTTGAGAGCTTGCGCGCTAGATTATGGATCTAGTTGGGAAGACAACTTGCCCTACGCGGAATTTTCATACAACAACAGTTACCAGGCCAGTTTAAAGATGGCACTGTTCGAAGCATTGTATGGAAGGAGGTGCCGAACGCCGTTGATGTGGGATGAAGTCGAAGACTGTCAGTTATTTGGACCGGATCTGATCAAAGAGTCAGAAGATAAGGTTAAGCTGATTCGAGATAAACTAAAGGTAGCTCAGTCCAGACAGAAGAGTTATGTAGACTCAATACGCAAGGAGGTAGTCTATGAAATCGGAGACCGAGCGTACCTGAGAGTGTCACCCCTGAGAGGTGTTAAGCGTTTCAGAGTTAAGGGAAAGTTAGCCCTGAGATTTGTGGGACCATACCGTGTTTTGGAATGCATGGGAGAGGTCGCCTACAAGTTTGAGTTACTTGAAGGATTGTCAGGAGTTCATGATGTGTTTCACGTTTCCCAGCTAAAGAAGTGCCATGCTGAAATGGCCGATATTCCTCTGAGAGATACAGTGCCCCTGGAAACAACTCAGCTAGATAGTGATCTAACTTACGAGGACAAACCAGTCAAGATCCTCGAGTTTGCAAGCAGAGTCACCCGCTGCAAGGTTATCAAGTTTTGCAAAGTTCAGTGGAGCCACCATACCGAGGATGAAGCCACCTGGGAACGAGAGGATGATCTACGCAAGGACCACCCACACCTATTTTCTAGCCAACCCGAATCTCGAGGGCGAGATTCATCTTCAGGAGGGTAGGTTTGAACATCCGAAATTTTCAATTTGGAATGTTATACATAGGTCATCTTGCATATCATATTTTATTTGCATTTGGGTGTTGCGATCCTCGAAATTCTAAGCAACTCAAGGACCCACGGAGAGAGTTGGGGATTTCACCATTTTCATATTTGGATTTTCTCAAATATCGGAACGAGGATCATATTTGGTTTTAATTGTTTTTCTCTCCGAAAATATTTCATATTAAAATGTATGAGTGGGGATAATATGACTTCTCCAAAATAAATGGAATATTAGAAGAAAAATATTAAAATCAAATATTTTGTATTATTTGGTTTTTCTGCTATTTTGTTTGTATTAGAAAAATGTGCATATTTAAAATATTTGCATTTTAGGGCCAAGAAAATGTTCATCCTCTTCTAAATATTTTATTTGGACGGTGAAAATTTGTTTTGGCATTTTTAGATTTTTATTTATTTATCTAGGATTTTTTTCCTGCGAAATTCATTTTTTTAAAAGAAGTTCGGACCGACTGTGCCGATGCCTAGCCGGCCCAGCCCGCGCCGCGCCACCTTCCCGCCCCGGGCGGAGTCTGCCGCCCGCCCGACCGAGCCGCCGTGGCCGACTCGGCCACCGCCGCCGCCCTGCCCCCTTCCCCAAGCAGCCCTTTCCCCTTTATATATGTCGCCACCCCCCCTCGTCGCCTCCACCTCACCCCGCCGCCGCGCCACGCACTCACCACCTACCGCTGCAGCTGCTGCCGCCGCCGTCCGAAGCCGCCTCGCCTCGCCGGAGCCTTCGCCTTTCCGATCCGCCGCAGCCGCCTTTTTTTTGGTTTTAGGTAAAAAATGCGTTTTTTTCTAAAAAAACCCTAGATTGGTTTTGTTTTTTCGTTAGATCGGTTCATTTTTTTTGGTTTAGTTGTTTAGCGGACGTTCGTTCGTTCGTTCATTTTAACGAACGTTTTTCGTCTTTTAGTTACAAACAGCGAACGTTCATACGTTAGCCCGTTCGTCTCGTTTTCTGTTTCAGGGTTTTCCCGCGATTATTTTCGATCGCGATTTCTGCCCTGATCTTCGTTTTAGTTTGAACTTTTCACTCGTTAGTCGAAATCAGGTGAAACAAGCGCCTAGATCTTTGTCTCAAAGCCCTCTTTCTGTTTAACCAACTTGAACAAGATTTTGGTACTTTAAAATTTTGACTTTAGTACAATTTAGTAAAGGGATCTTGTTTCTTTCGTGGTTTGAGTTTCGTTGCTCCGTTTGATTTGATTCTTTTTGCAAACCGGAGTTCTTCAGCTGAAATTTCTGGTAAGATCTTCTTATTTGAGTTTTACCCATGCATGTTTGCTTGATTGCTTATGTATGCTATTGTTTGTTTGCAATAGAATTCCCGGAGTGCGAAGCGTGCTACTACGAGTCCCTAGGTTTTGCGAATTATCAGCAAGGCATGTAACACTTTGATCATACCCTTTATTACCCAGGTTTTATTCATTAGTTCAACCCTCACATATTGCATGTGTAGGATCTCTTAACATGTGGGTCTGGGAAGTAGTTTGAGGTGCCTAATACCTGCTTTATTATCAAACCCTTGGGAGTTACTTCAACGTTATGCTTAGGTTGCCATGCTATGCTCGTAGACGTGGATTGGGTTTGAGAGTATCCATGACAGATGTGAGATTGTTAGTTAATGGTTCAACTTAAGGTGGCAACTTTAATACACATCAGGGTGGATTGGTTGCAGGGCACCTGGAGAATCCAGTGTTGTCCTAGGAAATCCTGGAGGAACCGTCTGATTATCCTATGGAATGCCACCCAGGCTAAAAGGGATCATAAGACTATTCATGCTAGAAACTTCTGTGTGCAGCCACAATGCCATTATGGGCTCTGGCATAGTTGAGTATGTTGTGTGAGCTCCTTCAGTGGTGGACTAGCAGATGTAGGGGAAAGTAGGTGTACCGGTCCACCCGGGGTAAAGAGTAAATGCTTCTGAAAGACTGTGTCTCGGTCATCCATTTCTCAAACACCATGCAGTGCGAGAAATCCAACGGAGGAGATCTAGTCTTGTGGGGAAAAGTGTGCAAATCTCTGCAGAGTGTACAAACTAATCATGATTAGCAGTGTCCCCGATTATGGACATCTGGAGTATTTGATACTTGAATTATTGGATTGATCTCATCACTCTAAAAAACTAATTTGTTGTGTTAATAAAGATGGCTTTAATTGGGATTGAGTTGAAGGAACCTTCTCAATGATGTTTCAACTGCCATGATAGTTAAAATTAAATTTATTCCTTTGTTGTAGGGAAAAATTGGCTTTATGCAAAAACCTTATAACCTTAGAGCCTCCACCAGCCATATATGCATGTAGTGTTAGCATTATTCTGTTACTTGCTCTATTGTGTTATCTTTCCAGCATATTCCATGTGCTGACCCGTCTCGGGCTGCAACATATCATGTTGCATACTTTTCAGAAGAAGAGTAAGGTGCGCTAGGTCGTTTGTCATGCACTCAGCTATGCCGTTGGAGTTGATGGACTCACTTATCTTCCAAGCCTTCCGTTGTTATCTCGTTAGATGGCCTTATGCTATATATTTTTGTAATAAGTTCTCTTTTGAGACATTCGATGTAATAAGTGTGTGATTACCACTCTGTTATAAATCTTTCAAGTACTGTGTGTGTCATCATTACCGATCCAGGGATGACACAGAACACAGAGACTTCGGTCCATTCCGATCGTGGTCGCTACATCAATAATTATCTTTTTTATCTTCTACCTACTCGAGGAAGAGCAGGAATTAAGCTTTGGGATGCTGATACGTCTTCGTCGTATCTATAATTTTTTATTGTTCCATGCCAATATTCTACAACTTTTACATACTTTTGACAACTTTTTATATTATTTTGGGACTAACATATTGATCTAGTGCTGAGTGCCAGTTCCTGTTTGTTGCATGTTTTTTGTTTCGTGGAAAATCCATATCAAACGGAGTCCAAACACGATAAAAATTTACAGAGATTTTTTTGGAATATATGTGATTTTTGGGAAGAAGAATCAACGCGAGACGATGCCCGAGGGGGCCACAAGGTAGGTGGGCGCGCCTTAGGGGTAGGGGGCGTTCTCGACCCTTGTGGCCACCCCATAAGGCAGTTTGTGCCCTTCTTTCGCCGCAAGAAAGCCAATATTCGGATACAAATCGTGTTAAAAATTCAGCCCAATCAGAGTTACGGATCTCCGGGAATTTAAGAAACGGTGAATGGCTAGAATCTGAGAGCGCAGATACAGAAGGAGACAGAGAGACAAATCCAATCTCGGAGGTGCTCCCGCCCCTCCGCCTCCATGAAGGCCATGGACCAGAGGGGAACCCTCCTCCCATCTAGAGGGGAGGTCAAGGAAGAAGAAGAATGAAGGGGGCTCTCTACCCCTCCCTCCCGGTGGCGTCGGAACGCCGCTCGGGCCATCATCGTGTGACGGCGATATACACAAACACCTCCGTCATCTTCATCACCTCCCCACATCTATCTACAGGGGTCCACTCTCCCGCAACCCGCTGTACCCTCTACATGAACATGGTGCTTTATGCTTCACATTATTATCCAATGATGTGTTAATACGTCCAAAACGTACCTATAATTTCTGCTTGCTCCATGCCTCTTTTGTATGATATTGCTATGATATTTATACACTTCCATACACTTTTGATCATATTTGGACTAACCTATTAACTCAGTGAACCCCAGTGCAAATTTCTGTTTTCAGTGTTTTTGTATTTCAGGTTTTCCCATCACATAAACTGCCAGAAAAATTCCGGAAAAATTATATAAAAAATCAGCGTTCCGGAAGCTTCCATACGGCCAAAGTAGGGCCGGAGGGGGGCCACCAGGGCTCCAGGCGCCTTGGTGGCACGGCCCCCTCCTGGCCGCGCCGGGGGGGCGCCTGGGCCCCCCAGGTCTCCGCTGATGCCCCCCTTTGGCATATATTTACACCGCGTCCCGAAACCCTCGAGGACGGAAGCCTTTTTCGTGATCTCATCTCTGTTCCGCCGCTGCCGCGCTTCCAAGATCGGGAGCACCAGGAGAACTCTTGCCGGCACCCTGCCGGAGGGGAGAACCACCATCGGGAGCCTCTCCACCACCATGGACGCCTCCCGGATGAGTTGTGAGTAGTCTCCCTTGGACCATGGGTCCATGACCAGTAGCTATGTGATGTTCTCCTCCCCTCTTTGTGCTTCACTAATTAGACCTCGTGAGCTGCCCTACATGATCGAGGCACATATGTAATCCTTATGCTGTTGCTATGTTGAGTTTGCTGGGATCTGATGGATTGTGAGATTATGTTCAGATTGTGTGTGAGTAATATATTTGATTTACCTCTTTTATATTTATGTTATTGAGTAATTCTTGTATGTTCTCCGTTGCTATTTATTGCTTTGGCCGCGTAGTAGGTAGTAACTCCAAGAGGGAACGTTATGCTTGATTGTGGGTTCATGCCCCTCGATGACTAGCTTGAGTGACAGAAACATGAGTCTAGCGGATGTGCTGTTGCCACAAGGGGGAAAAGAACGGTGCTTGTACTCGCGGGTGCAAGGATTGTTTACTTTACGCAAAGTTCTTTTAATGCAGTTGTCTGTTGCTTTGAGTTTACACTATGGGTGGGACTCGCAACTTAATACGAGCGAGATGTTCTGGATAGATATCTCAAGGTGGATGATTAGTAGTAGATGCAGATGGATTTCGGTCTACTTACCTTGGCGTACCGCCCATGCTTTTGAGCCTCAACCTTTCTTGCAGCATAGTTAGCATTGGTTTGCGCACATAATTCTGTCAATTGCCCAGCTGTAATTCGTTTACCTCACATAGCTGTTTTATCGTCTTTTGGGAGAGAGACATCACTAGTGAACATCATTGGACCCCGGTCCAGATTACCATCACTGATCACATCCGCTATTTACTTCCTGCTTTTACTTACTAGTTGCAGCAATACCTATCACTATTATCTCTTGCGTTTGATCCTTTGTAAACGACAAGGCCGGAGGGATTGACAACCTCTCTGTACTCGTTGGGAGCAAAGTTATTTGTATCTGTATGCAGGTCCAAGTTGATTGCTAAGTATCTGGCGACGTTAGCAGTTGACACCTTCTTGTTGAACCTTGGAGTCTCAGGGGAATTCGATCCTTGGTATCTTTGCCAAGGGAAAACTACCGCTACAATGCATCTCAAACCTTCCACTTGGGGTAACCAACGAGGGGCGAGAAGCCATCAAGAAAAGTTTTCTGGCGCCATTGCCGGGGACTCCACTCTTCAAGATAGGGGAGTTGCACGCTATCTTTTATCTTTGCTTTTTAGTCTTGTTAGTTTACCTTTCAGTTTTCTTTATGTCTTTTCACTAGTTTTGCTTAATGGAAAACAACAAAAATATGAGAGAGCTTTATAAGCTCTACCTTGCTTTGGGACATGATGTGTTTGAAGAGAAAATTAAAAAACCTATGGAACTTTATTATTTTCATAATAATCATGATGGTGGTGATGTTATTAGTATGCTTTCTTTGAATATCAATATTGCTAATGACATGGAAAGCTCTAAGCTTGGGGATGACACGTTTGACGAACGTGATATTTTTAGTCCCCCAACTTTTGAAGAGAAACTTTACTTTGACGATACTTTGCTTCCTACATATGATTACAATGATGAAGATGATGTTTTCAGTCCACCTACTATTGAGGATAAAATTTATTATGATTATGATATGCCTCCTAAATACAATGATTACCATGATGGTTATGATTGCTTTACTCTCACTATTCCTAATAAGCAAGATTTTGCTTATATGAAGAGTAATGATACCTTTTTGCATGTGGATCATGGCAACAATGCTTTATGTGATGCTTATATTGTTGAATTTATTCGTGATCCCACTGAAAATTATTATGAGAAGGGAACATATGCTTATAGATATTTCAATAATATCAAGTTCCCTCTCATTATGTTGAAGGTTTTGAAGCTGCACTTGTTTTGTCTTCCTATGCTTATTGCTTTGTGCTTCAATGAATTATTGTATTGCAATATTCTTATGCATAGGAAGCATGTTAGGCTTAAATGTTTTTGGTATTTGCTTCTTGATGCGCTCTTTTGTTCTTCAACTCTTATTCCTACGAGAGCATCATTAAAGCCTTAAGCCTATCTTTATGGCTATAAAGAAAGAGCTCTAGAGAGACAACCCTTGTTATCTTTGCTTTCAGTTTGTTCTTTCAGTTTTCGTGGTCTTGATGTTGTTACTACAGTAGCATCATCATTGTATCTTTACTTTTCAGCTTTGTGCGAAGTGTAGCCTCTGATTGCAAGGAAGTTCAAAAGTTGTGACGTGCTGTCCAGGAAACAGATTCTGTCCTTGGACAGAAACATTCTTATAAAATCACCAGATCATCTTTTTGGTCTGAATTTTCTCGACAGCGTGCTCTATACAATTGTCTTTTGGGCGTCTGTTCTGAGTTTTTTGATTTGAGTTGCAGAAGTGCCCCGAAAAAATCATTTACTACCTGCTGGTCTGTTTTTCATAGATTCTGTCCTGTTTTGCCTTTCCTTCATTTTGCAAACCTTGATCTTGGTTTTTCTTTGCAAAAACCTTTTGGCAATCTTGAGAAACAGTAGACCTTCAAGAATATCCTTATTTCCAGCAAGGAAAAATTATTTTATTAAGGGTACTAACCTCGCTAATCAGATTATGATGAGTTATGTATGAAGGGAGTTTTCAAGTGTGCGAGGGAAGATGATAAAAAGATTCAGGAGTGTCAAACGCTCAAGCTTGGGGATGCCCCCGTGCACCCCAAGAAATATTCAAGAAGACTCAAGCGTCTAAGCTTGGGGATGCCCCCGTGCTAAACCCTTCTCCATCAACATTATCAGTTCGTCTTTCGTTCCACTATATTTTTATCACTTCATGTGTTATGTGCTACGCTTGGAGCGTCTTGCTTTTAGTTTCCTTTTTAGTTTTCTTTAGCTTTGCTTGTTTTTCATAACGAGTTGGAACTCAGCTTTCTTTGTGTGGGAGAGAAACACGCTCCACTTCAACCTAGAACATAACATAGAATTTTCATGTCTATCATTGCTGTGTGTGTTCTTTGTCTTTCAATAGCTACTATCATGTTTAGCTCTTAGTTTTCATGCTTATCTTTTTAAAAAGCTTTTGTTTAGTTGGTCGCTAGAACTCTCTTTAGTTATCATGCTTATTTTGTTAAGAGAGTTGGCTTCTGTTGCACTGGTTGATATGTCTATGATAAAAATGCTATGAGCATAATGATGCTTAGTAGTTCATGTTTTCTTGTGGTTAGTCTCAAATAGCTGAGGGTTCTCAATATGTTATTGGAGTACCAACATGATTTGTTTGCCTATGATGTGGTATGGTCTAGTGATATCTTCCTTCGAGAATTTATTTTGATTGACTTGGCGTATGCTCACGCATATTTAAGACTGTAAAGAATGTCTATCAAGCCTTGATGATCTTTAGTTTCTGTGTAGCGATATAACTTCCATGCCTTATTCAATGTTGCTTTGTCGCTCTGCATGATTATGACCGTCATTGCTCTTTTAGTTGGTCGCTCCCAGTCTTTTGCTAACCTTCGCCTATACTAAGCGGACTGACTGCTTGTGCATCCAAAATCCTTTAAACCAGTTATGCCATATGAGTCCACCATACCTTCCTATACATGGTATTTACCTGCCATTCCTAACGAAGACTTGCATGTACCATCTCGAAATTATTCAAAAAAGCATTTCTCTTTTGTGCCTCTGTTTTAGTTCATGAGGAAGTAGTAGTTAATTCATGATCTTTTTAAGTTGGACAAGCTTCAACCCGGGATTGCATGTCTAATGTGCAAACCCATAATACGAGAATGAACTGGCATAGAGTGCGCTCGGCTCATTAAAAAATAATATAAACAAACAAACCCTCCTTCACGCTTTGTTCATGAGAAATCAGAAAACTTTGGCAGTGATAAACAAAGGAGATTAAGAGGATGTGATCGTCCTCATTCGGGAGCCGTTCCTCGAAACTTGTCCATCTCAAGAAGTGATTGAGTTATCTGCTAGCATTCGTTGACGAAACATGCATATTCAAAAAATAATTATTACCTCTGTTTTTAAAACCAAGAGCTCTGGTACATGTTTAGTTTTTGTTTCCGACCACGGGTTTTCAACCTTGCCATCAAAAGCCACGGTTCGAGAGTCTCCACCTTCATTAAAGCACCAACTATTGAGAGCATGATTGTCATTCTGAGTGTAATGTGCATTGTCCCAAAGTAGCATTGTCTTTTGCATGATTATGATATCGTTTATTCTGAAATCATTGTATCTAGTCGTCACTTAAACCTTGGAGGTGCCCCTGCATTTATGTTTTGCTTCACTAAAGGGGGCAAGCGAGATACCACTTTGTCATATTTGCACACCATGCTCATTACAAATCTATTGAGTGTTTCAGTATCATATTGTAAAACTTTCAGTTCTTTGTAATTTTCTCATGAGGCAACTTGATTACTACAGATTCATTGTCTCAGTAAGCACTTGTCATGTGACTATGAAAAGTTCTTATATGGTTAATAGCATGTCACCACAGAAATTATGCTTGTTATCATTTACCTACTCGAGGACGAGCAGGAATTAAGCTTGGGGATGTTGATACGTCCAAAACTTATCTATAATTTCTGCTAGCTCCATGCCTCTTTTGTGTGATATTGCTATGATATTTATACACTTCCATACAGTTTTGATCATATTTGGACTAACCTATTAACTCAGTGCACCCCAGTGCCAGTTTCTGTTTTCTACTGTTTTTGTATTTCAGGTTTTCCCATCACGTAAACTGCCAGAAAAATCCCGAAAAAATTATATAAGAAATCAGCGTTCTAGAAGCTTCCATACGACCAAAGTAGGGCCGGATGGGGGCCACCAGGGCTCCAGGCGCCCTGGTGGCGCGGCCCCCCTCCTGGCCGCGCCAGGGGGGCGCCTGGGCCCCCCAAGTCTCCGCTGATGCCCCCCTTTGGCATATATTTACACCGTGTCCCGAAACCCTCGAGGACGGAACCCTTTTTCGCGATCTCATCTCTGTTTCGCCGCCGCCGCGCTTCCAAGATCGGGAGCACCAGGAGAACTCTTCTCGGCACCCTGCCGGAGGGGAGAACCACCACCGGGAGCCTCTCCACCACCATGGACGCCTCCCGGATGAGGTGTGAGTAGTCTCCCTTGGACCAGGGTCCATGACCAGTAGCTATGTGATGTTCTCCCCCCTCTTTGTGCTTCACTAATTAGACCTCGTGAGCTGCCCTACATGATCGAGGCACATATGTAATCCTTATGCTGTTGCTATGTTGAGTTTGCTGGGATCCGATGGATTGTGAGATTATGTTCAGATTGTGTGTGAGTAATATATTTGATTTACCTCTTTTATATTTATGTTCTTGAGTA
This sequence comes from Secale cereale, assembly GCA_902687465.1. NCBI lineage: Eukaryota > Viridiplantae > Streptophyta > Magnoliopsida > Poales > Poaceae > Secale > Secale cereale. The sequence continues at coordinate 291,958,416 of LR738711.1, forward strand.
ATTCTTGCATGTTCTCCTTTGCTATTTATTGCTTTGGCCGAGTAGTAGGTAGTAACTCCAAGAGGGAACGTTATGCTTGATTGTGGGTTCATGCCCCTCGATGACTTGCTTGAGTGACAGAAACATGAGTCTAGGGGATGTGCTATTGCCACAAGGGGGAAAACAACGGTGCTTGTACTCACGGGTGCAAGGATTGTTTACTTTACGCAAAGTTCTTTTAATGCAGTTGTCTGTTGCTTTGAGTTTACACTATGGATGGGACTCGCAACTTAATACCAGCGAGATGTTCTGGATAGATATCTCAAGGTGGATGATTAGTAGTAGATGCAGATGGATTTCGGTCTACTTACCTTGGCGTACCGCCCATGCTTTTGAGCCTCAACCTTTCTTGCAGCATAGTTAGCATTGGTTTGCGCACATAATTCTGTCAATTGCCCAGCTGTAATTTGTTTACCTCACATAGCTGTTTTATCGTCTTTTGGGAGAGAGACATCACTAGTGAACATCATGGGACCCCGGTCCATATTACCATCACTGATCACATCCGCTATTTACTTCCTGCTTTTACTTACTAGTTGCAGCAATGCATATCACTATTATCTCTTGTGTTTGATCCTTTCTAAACGACAAGGCCGGAGGGATTGACAACCTCTATGTACTCGTTGGGAGCAAAGTTATTTGTATCTGTGTGCAGGTCCAAGTTGATTGCTAAGTATCTGGCGCCGTTAGCAGTTGACACCTTCTTGTTGAACCTTGGAGTCTCAGGGGAATTCGATCCTTGGTATCTTTGCCAAGGGAAAACTACCGCTACACTGCATCTCAAACCTTCCACTTGGGGTAACCAACGAGGGGCGAGAAGCCATCATGTGTTGGCATCCTATGATGTCTGAGTAGATTTTCGTTGTCCTATCGGTAATTGGTGAATTTCTATGATTCGTTTAATTTGCTTGTGGTTATGTTACTGTCCTTTGGTGCCCATCATATGAGCGCGCACATGGATCACACCATAGGGTTAGTTGTATGTTGATAGGACTATGTATTGGAGGGCAAGAGTGACAGAAGCTTCAACCTAAACAACCCCTACCACCACTTGCTTAGTCAATTACTTAGGGACTGTGTTGCGGCCTCTCCCACATAAAACTTTCTATCGGTCTAGTAACGTAGTCAATTTCTTAGGGACAATTTCGCAACTCCTACCACCACTTATCCACACTCGCTATACTAACTTTATTGCTTCTTTACCTAAACAACCCCTAGTTTTTACTTACACGCTCTTTATATTGTTGCAAACCTATCCCACAACACCTACAAAGTACCTCTAGTTTCATACTTGTTCTAGGTAAAGTAAACGTTAAGTGTGTGTAGAGTTGTATCGGTGGTCGATAGAACTTGAGGGAATATTTTTGCTACCTTTAGCTCCTCGTTGGGTTCGACACTCTTACTTATCAAAAGAGGCTACAACCGATCCCCTACACTTGTGGGTTATCATCTGTCCAGAACTGGATCTTCTGGAACAGTACCGTCACCTCTTCGGTCCCTCCCCCCCAGTCCATGCCCTTCCTCCAAGATCCAAGCCTCTTCAAAGGTCCAGCCGAGAACGCTGGAACCTCGGCCTGGCCAGCAGTGAGTGGCTCGATGATATAAAACCACTCATGTTGTCACTCCTTAATGGTCTCTATGAAGGTGCCTATGAACCAGCCCACCATATGGTTCTTGCTAACCATCACGCCCCCTCACTCTGTGAGCTTGGATCCGCTAGATTTCGGCTTAATGATAGAGATCTTCATCCACAATCCAAAGTGCGGCTCGATGCGAAGTAAAGCCTTGCAGACAGTGATGAACGAGGCGAGGTGAAGAATGGAATTCGGGGTTAGATTGTGGAAATATAGCCCGTAGAAGAACACGATCTCGCCCATGAATGTGTGTAGCGGGAACGCCTAACATCTGATGAGGTGGGGGGTGGAGGCTACCCTCTCCCCAGGACGGGGACCAAGTACTCGTTGGTGCGGATCTGACAGTTGAGTGTTGATTTCAGTGGGGATATACCCCACGCTTTGCAACTCTAAGATGGTGCTCGCCTTTATGGAGGAGCTATCCCAGTGTCCCTTGAGGGTGGCATCTGCCATTGGTGGGGATGGTGGTGGAGAAGCGCTGCGGGAGAAAAATGAGTTCGGGGTTAGATCTGGGTGCTCGAGCTTGAGAGGCAGCATGCAATGAGTAAGGAGATGATACGTCTCCAATGTATCTAGCATTTTTTATTATTCCATGCCGTTATATTATCATTCTTAGATGTTTTACAATCATTTTATACCAACGTTATATCATTTTTTGGTAAAACCTATTGACATAGTGCCTAGTGCCAGTTGCTGCTTTTTGCTTGTTTTTTACTTAGCAGAAAATCAATACCAAATGGAGTCCAAACGCAGCAAAACTTTTTGGAGAATTTTTCAGGACCGGAAGACACAAGTTGGTCCAAAGAAGTACAAGAGGGGGGCTCCGAGGGGAGCACAACCCACCAGGGCACACCAGGGGGGTGAGGCGAACCCTGGTGGGTTGTGCCCACTGAGGGCCTCCCGGATTAAGGGGTCCTTAGGTGTCCGGATTGCTCATTATTGGCCGCACAGGTGGGCCGTGAAGATTATTGCACAAGACTATCTCCCGTATCCGGATAGGACTCCCATATCTGTAAAATATCAAGTTTAGAGTCTGGGTGTAATACTTTCCTTCCTCTGCAAGATGGTCATGTACAACCCTAGGTCCCCCCCGGTGCATATATAAACCAAAGGGTTTAGTTTGTAGAAACAACAACCACAATTACATAGGCTAGACTCCTAGGGTTTTAGCCATTGCGATCTGGAGGTAGATCAACTCTTGTAACCCATATTCATCAAGATCAATCAAGCATGAAGTAGGGTATTACCTCGATCGATAGGGCCTGAACTTGGGTAAACATTGTGTCCCAGTCTCCTGTTACCATCAGTCCTCTGACGCATAGTTCGGGACCCCCTACCCGAGATCTACCGGTTTTGACACCGACATTGGTGCTTTCAATGAGAGTTTCACTTTGTCATCAACAGAAGGATTAATGGCTCACTTCGTCATCAACGACGGTGCCACCGCTGAGGGAATTTTTCTCCCCGGCCAGCTCTTTGTGTTCGGCAGCTTCGTGCTTCGTGCCAACACGGAAGGCCACCTCGAGTAGGTTGACAGCTACACCACTGGTCATCAGATCAGATTTGGAATCTTGAACTATGTTGCTAATGTCTGTGGAGATTTAATCTTCGACGGATTCGCACCCATGGCGGCTGCTCACTGCCTCCATGATGAAAACATCTTAGAACTATCATCAGACCTCGTCCAGGGATCAACACCTGCAACAGCTCTGACCCTAGATCCGAAGAAGATCGCTTCATCCGAGGATGGGAAGATCAACCCTGCCACGGAAACCGCAGACTTAGAGGCGCTCGAGCCGCACACAGACCCAGCCTTAAGCGGGACTCCCCCCGCCGCTGGATTAGCGGACTCATCCCCAATTACGAGTTCTGAACTTTCGGGATTCGCACTTTTTGGGCTCGATCGAGCGGTTGTCACTGAACTCTGTCCTGCAGATGGACGAACATACATCCAGCACTCGCCCCTAGACGAAGTGCTAGACTTACTAAATTCTCTCATCCAAACAAAGGATTCCCAGCCGAACTATGCCCAGTTTGAACTAGGGGCCGCGGACAGGGAATTTTGCTTCCCAACGACCACCCACTTGGTTGCAACGGTCGAAGACTTAATCGATCTACTTGATTACACTTCCAAAGACATCGGTGGGATTGACAACGACGTCAAAGCCGATCTAAGTGCAAACCGGCCCGCGACCGGGCGATGGACGGCTACTTCTACATATGATGTATATATGGTTGATACACCCAACGAGAAGAACACGCCGACGACACAAATCCAGAGCAGAATAAGCCCGTTGATGAACCTCCCAAGCATTGACGTCAGAAACGTCAATCTCGATCCAATAAAGGGAAAGAGAGTAACACTGCCACTGAAGACAATGACGATCCGGAGCAAGACGATGACCCTGTGGAGCCAGCGATGGAGCAGGACGATCGGGAGTATGGAGAAAACAGTCCCAAACTGCTGGTCGATCACAGCGATGTCGAAGACAGCAATTATCAACCTATCTCCGAAGAGGACTTCAGCCTAGGAGACGAAGAATTCATCATCCCATTGCTACAGCAAGGAGCCTTAAGAAGTACCGGCAGCGGCTTAGAGCCGAACAGGATACGCTCAATGAGAGATGGAACAAAGTTCCAGACGCTAAGAAAAGATACGACCATTAGCGCCAAACAAAAAGCTATCCCAAGCGCAAACTACTGCCCCAATTCGACAACGAGGCTATTGCGCCCATACCGCCGAAGTACGACAAGGCCGATCAACAGGACCGACCACCTCGTGGACGGGATAAATCGTCCAACAACATCGTACACCAGGCCGCACCTCCTCACCAAAAAGGAAAGGATACAGCGGCTCAGGGCCAAAAGTACGATCTATGTCAGGACCTGAATAAAAAGATGGCTAGGCCAGATCAATCTACGGATCGAGGGAACGTGCTCCCACACAAGACGACGACTGTCAAGACAAACTCGCCGGGCATAATCAAGTTTGGAACCTACACCAAACACAGACACCGTCTGAATTACACCACGATATCGCAAAATATAGGGTGCCGCACACCCTCTGTGCTTCACCGATGAGGTGATGGATCACGAATTTCCAGAAGGGTTTAAACACATAAACATTGAGGTGTATGATGGAACGACGGACCCCGCCGTATGGATAGAAGACTTTATTCTTCACATTCACATGGCTCGTGGAGATGACCTCCACGCCATCAAATACTAACCTCTCAAGCAGAAAGGGAAAGGTCGACACTGGCTAAACAACCTCCTAGAGAACTCCATTGGAATCTGGGAAGAACTTGATGATGCTTTTCGGGATAACTTTAAGGGGACTTATGTCCGGCCCCCAGATGCCGACGATCTAAGACACATAATCCAGCAGCCCAGGGAGTCTGCCCGGAAGCTTTGGAATTGATTCTTTACTAAAAAGAATGAAATTGTTGACTGTCCGGATGCCGAGGCCTTAGCGGCATTCAAGCATAGTGTCCTAGACGAATGGCTGGCTAGACACCTCGGCCAATGAGAAGCCAAGGACAATGGAAGCCCTTACTACACTCATGACTCGCTTTTGCACGGGCGAGGACGACTGGCTAGCTTGTACTAATAATAGCACCAGCGACCCTGACACCTCCGAAGTCGGGGATGCCAATGGCAAGCCACAGCATAATAAGAACAAGCGTCTTAACAATACTGGAAGCACATATGATGTGGTAGTGAACGCCGGATTCAGTGGCTCCATGCCTGGTCAATGGAAGAAGCCATTCAACAACACAAACAATCCATCTAGCTTGGACAGAATACTAGAAAGGCCTTGCCAGATTCATGGCACCCCTGATAAACCTGCAAATCATACCAACATAAACAGTTGGGTCTTTAAGCATGCCTGCAAGTTAAACGCCGAACACAAGGGGAAAGGACCTCAAAGTGAGGGCAAGGATGAACCTCGCCAGCCGAACAATAGGGGACAGAAGAAATTTCCACCAGAGGTAAAAACCATGAATATGATCTACATTACCCATATCCCCAAGAGGGAATGTGAGCGCGCACTCAGGGACGTTTACGCCGTAGAGTCTGTCGCTCCCAAGTTCAACCCATGTTCGGCTTGTCCGATCACCTTTGATCATAGGGATCACCCAACCAGTATCCGTCACGGAGGTTCGGCGGCCCTAGTGCTCGATCCAAAAATCGACGGATATCATCTTACTCGAGTCCTTATGGACGGCGGCAGCAGTCTCAATCTGGTATACCAAGACACTGTCCACAAGATGGGGATAGACCCGTCAAGAATTAAGCCCAGCAGCACTACCTTAAAGGAGTGATACCAGGCATAGAAGCCCACTGCACGGGCTCATTAACATTACAAGTCGTATTCGGCTCTCCTGATAACTTTAGAAGCGAAGAGTTACTCTTCGACATCGCTCCTTTCCGAAGTGGCTATCATGCACTACTCTGAAGAAACGCCTTCGCCCACTTTAATGCGGCCCCGCATTATGCCTTCTTAAAGCTCAAAATGATCGGACCACACGGTGTCATCACAGTCAACGGAAACATGAAGCGCTCCTGTGACGCCCGAAGACCGACGTCCCAAAAGATTCCAGAGATTCCAGATGTTCCAGGTTCCCCCTTGTGTTTCTTTTGTGCTTGTGTATTTATTTTGCTTTGCATCACGTCATCATGCCATCATGTCATTCATCTTTGCATCTCAACTTAAATAAATCGTGTTGATCTTTGATCCATTTAAATCGAGGGAAGGATGACTTCTCTTTATAACATATCCTCCTAATATTATGGAGCTATTATAAATAAATATTCCATTGTTTGGAATTAACCAGAACACACTTACAAATATTCCCCATGCCTTTTTCACTCCAAGTTTCTACTTCTAAACCTTGTCTATAATTCTTTTCCGTTGTTTCGTGGTTCCTCCAAAAATCCGTACATTATTGGACACTTCAATAATCAAATCTTAGTTCAAACCCATTTGAATTAAATTCAAATATTTTGAAGTATATCTCGATCTTGTCTTTTCTATTTTTCTCGGACCGCGCTTATTGTTATGAGCCCGAGAAAAATAACCTCTTGTGCTTTTTTTCCCTGACCCATCTCTTTCTTTCTTCTTTCTCTTTATTGTTTTTCTGCTAAAAGAGAAAGAAGGGAAGAGATGGCCTCCCTGGCCTCTTGGGCCTGTCCAACCGAGGCTCATCCTCCAGGCTTGCTGCCACCTTGGCCCGCGGCCCAGGCATCCCTAGACCGGCCCATCCCTCTGGCCTGCAGGCCAACACCGGTGGCCTAACCTAGCTCCCTCGAGCCCTTCCTCCCTCAGCGCCGCACTCCCCCTCGCTCCTCGCTCCCTCTTCCAGCGCCGCAGCGCATCTCCCGTGCCCGATTCCCCTCTTTCCTCTCGATCTCCCTCTCCCCCCCCCCTCGCCGCATCCCTTCGCTCACTCCCGAGCGCCCCCGACTCCTCCTCCTTCGATCGCTCAATCCACCCCGCTCTGCTACTCCTCGCTGGGCAGCCGCACTCCTCCGCGCCAGGGCGCCCTCCCCATCGATCTCTCCTCCAGTGCCCCGTAACTGCTGCGCTCGCCGCGGCCTTCTCCAGGGACGAGCCGAGCCGCCGGCCACCGCGCGCCTGGCGTCCTGCGAGCCGGCCCGGACCGCGCCAGAGCCCTCTCGAGCGGCTCCATGCGCGCCAAGTACCTCGACGTGCCCCGTCCTCCAGCCGCCGTTGCCGCCAAGGTCTCATCCAGCAACTCCTCAAGCTCGTCACCCGAGTTCCTGCTCCACGCGACGCAAGCTTCGCCGCCCTGCGCGCCTCCCGCTTCATGGGCCCGTCCCTCCTGCTGGCCGCTCCTTCCTTTTGGCATGTCCGAGACCGCCATGTTTTTGTTGCTGTTGCTTTTCGCCAAGTACACCACAGGCAAGAACCGGACTCCGAACGCCAAGTACCACTACGAACCCGAAAGAACAAGGAGGCGCCAAGTTCGTCTACCGCCGCCGTGGAATCGCCAAGACGTGCATGTACCACTACCGTCGCCAAGTCCCGAGACCGGCAAGACCGAGACCGCCAAGTACCACGACAAGACGAACGTGAACGACTACTACATGAACAAGTTCCACGACGACCCCGAGTACCACTACGCTCGGCGATGCGACAAGTACCCCTACCGATGACCGTGAACGACTACTTCCTTTCGGCAACGTGAACGACTACTTCCCTCTACGAATGTGTACCACGACTCGTGAGAACGACTACTTCCACTACGTCCCTCGACGACTCGAACCGCCCCGAAACGAGTGTTTCGAAGGTATAACCCCGAGACAAGCCCGTGAATGAATGCTTGTGTGTTGTATGAGATGTTTGCCCTTGTGTGCTCCCTGCCCGTATCATCTTTTGTCATGTTCCTCGGTTGCCTCGTCGCCGACTTGTGGGAACCCGGTGACGGAATCACCCTACCTTTTCATCTTGTTCGACTCGCTCTCCGTCATCTTTTGCACCGGTCTCCCAACGAGTTACCGGAACCGATATGTTGCCGTTGCATCATTTTCGGATCGTTGCCGTGGCACCCTTTCTTTCCACCACGGTGACAATTGCTTCATATCTCTTCATGTTATCCTTTTAACAAAAGTGCATAAACTAGATCATGTCATCCGCATCATGTTAACAACATTATATGTTTAATTGTTGTTTGCTTAAAAATTGTTAAAATTGCATATGGGGTTTTTCCCGGAATTGTTGTTGTTATTTTTCGGCCTCATTTAAAATGCCTAAATAGTGTAGTTTTATTATGCTTCACCTCTTGCCATGTTAACAAACATTTAATCTTGTCTTGTTAATAAACGAGAGTCAACTAAATAAATAACATGTGGTGTTTCGTCAATATGCAACTCGTTGCATATTGAGCTCCACTTAACTTGTAGTTTTGTTTGTGCACATTGCCATGCCATGCATAATTAAACCGGACATGCATCATACTTGGATGTGCATCGTATGCCATGTTTATGCTTGTGTGTTTACCGTGTTGTTGTTTGCTTCTTTCCGGTATGCTTCTCTCGTTAGCTTCGGGTTCGTTCCGGAGTTGTGAGGCTTCTTCTTCGTCTTCTTCTGGACCCGTTCTTCTCCCTCGCGGAATCCTAGGCAAGATGGTCATACCCTTGGATACCTTTACTACCATTGCCTTGCTTAGTTGTCTCGATGCTATCATTACATGTCGCGCTACCCATCTTTTATGTCAGCCTCTCCTTGTTGCCATGAAACCTCTAACCTTTGAAACCTTCCTAGCAAAAACCATTGCTTGGCTATGTTACCCGCTTGCTCAGCCCCTCTTATAGCGTTGTTAGTTGCAGGTGAAGATGAAGATCGTTCCAGGAGGGAACTTGTTGTTGGAATATCACAATATCTATAATTATTATTAACACACCTATATACTGGGCATGGGTGGAAGGCTTGGCCTTTTGCTCGGTGTTTTGTTCCACTCATGCCACCTTAGGCGACGATAAACCGGCATTATGTTCCTTGATTTTGCGTTCCTTACACGATGGGTGGATGGGGACCCCTTGACAGTTCGATTTTGAATAAAACTCCTCCAGCAAGGCCCAACATTGGTTTTAATTTGCTCATAATAACAACTTAAATAATTAATTAATTGCATAGGGGGTCATGTCCCTGGGTTCTTAATTCTACATAACAGCGGGGCCAGTGCTGATGGTGTTGGTCCCAAACGGGGGTTATGCGGGGCCACCACGGGGAAACTCGAGGTTTGGTTTTACCTGTAGGATCACCCATCCGGTCGTGGCCTGAGACGAGATACGCGCGGCTACTATCAGGGTGTCGGCACGCCGGGAGGTCTTGCTGGACTTGTTTTACCATTGTCGAAATGTCTTGTGCACCGGGAAGCCGAGCGTGATCGGATTTCCCTAAGATAAGGAGTGATGATATTATATTTATCACTTCAGCTAATCGTGAGAGCTTGTGATGGGCTAAGTTGGAACACCCCCGCAGGGTTATAATCTTTCGAAAGCCATGCCCGCTGTTATGTGGCAGATTGGAATTTGTTAATGTCCGGTTGTAGAAAACTTGACAGATGATCCGAAGTAAAACACACAACTGTGTGAGTAACCGTGACTGTCTCTTTTCACTTTGAGAAGATAACACGGCGGGGTTATGTTTGACTCGTATGTAGTTCAGGATCTTTAGCGATCACTACTAGTTGCGACCGTTTGCGTAGATGCTCATCTCATTCTTGTACTCGTAAGTTAGCCACCATATTTTTGCTTAGCCGCTGCTGCAACCTCACCACTTTACCTCTTCCTACCCATAAAGCTTTGCTACTCTTGATACCCATGGTTATGGGATTGATGAGTCCTCGTGGATCACATATACTACAACACCAGATGCAGGTTCAGCCGAGATGATGCAGGAGATGGATCAGTACTTCACTGGGAGCTCGATGAAGAGTTTGGCCGTATGCTTGTGACGGTTTCGACGATCAGTAGTGGTTTCTACTAGGATTCAATCTAGACCTGTAGTTTAACGTTATGATTGGTATCTTGTCTTTTGGATCTTACCCTTAGATGGGCTGTGATGTTTTGAATGATGCTTTGCTTATGTAATGTATTGTGTGAAGTGGCGAGTGTAAGCCAACTATCTCCTTTTGCAATTTAATCCCTCTTTTACAGGAGTCGTGCAAAGATACCAAACTTGAGATCATTCCAGAATGGGCTTATACCTTTAAGTCGTGCCTCGACACGTAGGAGGTATAGTCCCATCCTGGGCATTACAAGTTAGTATCAGAGCCTTCTCCGACCTACAAGCCCCCACTGATTGATCGAATCGTTGACGGTTGAGTCTAGGCACACACTTGAAAATGTTTTGAATCCTATATATATATCAGAGAGTAGGATTTCTTTTGCTCCTCATCCCTTTTCACTCTGGTGAGGACTCCTGACGATTACTCTTGTCTCTTCTACTCTCAAAATTTTCACCAAATTTTTTTAGGATCACGCGAGTATTGTTTGGATTTTTTCAATGTCTTTGTGACGAGAACATTGTTCTCGATGCCTCCTGTCGTTTAGGGGTTGTGGCAGTGTCCCGGGGAGTTGAGCTCCGAGGTGTTGTCATCACAAATATATCGCATCAGTTCTGAAATACTTAAGACAGCCGACATCGAAAACTCTCCTATGCGGTGAGTGGCAAGATAACCCCGACATCACCCAGTACTGGGGAGGTAGTTCGGGAGTATTGCCATAGCTTGTATAGTAGATGCGTTTCGAAGGTCCGAGGTAAACGGTTTCCGGAGATAACTGGTTATGTGTTGAAGGATGGATACAGCTGGATGTAGGATTAGAGTTGAGTGCGCGGTGCTTCCCCTGTATCCCCAACACCTGATTGCATAACTGGAAACTTTCGGAAATTAATAGGTGGGTTCATCCAGTAGTTCTAGGCATTCTTCCAACGAATGCATGATATGAAGTTCGGGGTTCTATACATTGGGTGAAGTGGTTTTATGGGCTTGTTCCGATCGGGAGTTGCATCTTAAAGGGTCCTTGGCTATGCTGATCCGGGGATTGCAAAACCCTTTTGTAACACGTTCCATAAGCTTTCAGCACGAATTTGTCGAACGAAACTTCTATCTTGTATTTGTTCTATCTGATCCTTGTTGTTTTTATTTATTTTTGTTCTCCCAAGTGCCTTCTCGACCAGTTGATGTAACTTCGGAATTCATTCGTTCATTCTTTGCTCGGATGATATTGTGAAGATTCTATTGCAACATATCTATCCTTTCTTTTGATTTGATTCTGGTTTTCGAGTTGCTTCGATGTCAAATGTTGATTCCATACCTTTCCTATTCGGTGTTCTTATATTTCTATGGGAGTGCTAATTCTTCTTGACCATCGAGATCTTCATGTTAATCCTTTTCAACCGGTGTGCCTTCTCTTCAAGTTATTCCATACAGACGCCGTTCAGAAATCTGACGATTTGTCTGTTTCATTCATCTCAAGTTGTCTTTGTTTCCCCGCCCTGCCACCCTTCTTTTTCTTGGAGCCAGAAAATCTCAAATGAAATATCCATTTTATTCATGTGATGTTTCTTCATTCTTTTCCTTCAATGTTCTTATCCGGTGATTTATCGTGAAGATGCTCAGGAAACTCCAAGTTCATCATTCTTTTGTTCTCAAATTCTACCGGTTGATGTAATTCAAGATTTCGGTGTTGATCTTATCCTTTTCCTCATTTCAAAATGCTTTCTTATTCCGGTGCACCAATTAATCATTCTCCTATTGCTATTCATATCCGGAGTGCTGAAGATTCATAATTCCATTCTTAATCCGTTCAAGCTATTTTTTTTGAGGATTGTTATCTTATTCAAGCCATTTAATTAAACCGGTGGAATATCTCTTAAGCAATCTTTTCCAACGGTGATTTCTTTCGAGTGGGCCCTAACCCACAGGTCTTTTCCCAGGATCTTACCTGACTCTTCTATTTTTCTGGAGTTATACTCAAATTCTTTCAAAGTGTGACGTAAGTATGAATCCCATTAGTCACATTCCTTCTCCAGGACCGCTTTCAAATTCTTTTTCATCATTGGTTCAACCTTGTAATTCTTCATTACGGAGTGCCTATACAATTCAAGGTGGTGTATCTCATCGTCTTCTCAGATTTTGAAGACTCGAAGACGAGTCCTCTTGAATCCTTATCCGTTCTTCCAAGATTCGTGGTTCTAGCTTCATGCCATCCTCATTATTGTTTCGATTGTGAGGAATTATTTTCATACCCATCCAGAGCATTTCATGAATTCTTTTCTTTGTGATCCTCCGAAGGCCATCATTTTAGAAGATTCTTCGTTCTCAGTTTTCAACTTCGTCCTCCAAATATTCTTCATTGATGCCTCTTCGTTCGTCCCCATATTCTTACGGTGGTTCATTCAAGTTTACTCTTCCTTGTTTTCATATTAATTCACTCGTTCTTTCATAATTCTACCGGTGGTTCGTGAATATTTATCCGAGGTTGTGCTAGATCTCTCTTTAATTCTTCGCTACGAGAATAAGTAGTATGCCAAATCCTTTGGTTGTCATCAATTTAAATTGGTGAAGGATAAGCATACAATAAATCTTATTCTTATTTCCTCGAAGTGATTAATCTCTTTTTCCGGAGCTTGTTCATCATATCATATTCTCGGTTCTAAGTTGTTCATCTTGTTTTCCGGAGCTCCAACTTATTTCAATTATATCATTTCAAAGCTCCATCTAATTCATCGCATGCCTTGAATCTTATTCTTTTCATCTTCCACTTCTCATGCTTTCATTACCGGAGTTTTCATGGTGGTTCATCAAGATTTAATTCATCCTCGAAGTCTTCATCAAGATTCTTGTTGGAGCTCAAGCATTATTCATCATGCATTCCAATTACAATCCTTTCTACCTTATCTTTTCAGATGGTGTTATGTCATTCTTCACAATTCCTTCATGTTTCATGATTCACGAGTTATCAATAATGAAATATTTAAACCCATCATTTTTCCTTGTTCAGGAGATGTTTTCAACCATTCAATTTATTTGTTGGAGTAATCTTGGGTTATAATTCACCAAAAGCTTTCCGTAAGGATTGTTGCTATTATGGTGCTTATAAATGACCCAAGTTCTTCATTTATCATTCTGGTGAAATAAGATTTTCGTCTCCTTGTTGATCTCAATGCAATCAATCGTTTCCGTTAGTGGGTGGTTGTCACCTCATAATTTTGAGATGTTTTCCACGAGCCCACATCAAGCTTATTCGTTTCGTTGTTGATTTTTCCATCAACTCCGTTCAACACTTCGTCGTAAGGATGCTCTTTCAAATTCAATTTTGAGAGAAGTTGTCTTTTTCTCTCCGTTCAATTCTTTCATTGAATTATATGCTATTCTTTCATTCCGGAGGCATTGTGATATTGCTCTCTTTGACCATTTTCTCGTTTTTAGCAAGATCATATTCTTCCCTTGCTTGTCTATTTAACAGGAATATCGTGCCCTCCATTCAAGTTCCGTCATTTATCTAGTTCTGCCTCTCTTTTCAACCGGAGTGCTGTCTGAATCTTTCTTACCCCTTGTGCCATTCTTTAAATTGTTTCAGAGGCTGTGTGTCCTTGTTTTCATCAAGTATCATTCCATCTCCTCAAGTTCTTGTTCATTTCCTTCCATTTTCAGTCGGAATGCTATCCAATTATGTCATTCTTATTCCTTGGCTATACCATTGCGGTTCCGTATTCTTTTGGTTCGTAAGCTCTTGTTTCATGTCGTTCAACATACAAGGTTCTCATAATGTTCCTTGTTCCTCTTTTCTAACGGAGTGTTTTCATCTTTGTTCATCTCCGTTGCATTCTTTCTATCAAGATTGTTCAACCTCTCAAGGTTCGTGGTTTCACTCGTCTGTTAAAGAAGCAACTTTGTTTTACCTCTTCCTTTTCCGTTTTTATCCGGTGCCATCTCCAGGATTTAGGGTCGAGATCCTCTGTTAGTGTGGGAGAGTTGTGACGCCCGAAGACCAACGTCCCAGAAGATTCCAGAGATTCCAGATGTTCCGGGTTCCTCCTTGTGTTTCTTTTGTGCTTGTGTATTTATTTTTCTATTCATCACGTCATCATGCCATCATGTCATTCATCTTTGCATCTCAACTTAAATAAATCGTGTGGATCTTCGATCCATTTAAATCGAGGGAAGGATGACTTCTCTTTATAACATATCCTCCTAATATTATGGAGCTATTATAAATAAATATTCCATTGTTTGGAATTAACCGCAACACACTTACAAATATTCCCCATGCCTTTTTCACTCCAAGTTTCTACTTCTAAACCTTGTCTATAATTCTTTTCCGTTGTTTCGAGGTTCCTCCAAAAATCCGAACATTTTTGGACACTTCAATAATCAAGTCTTAGTTCAAACCCATTTGAATTAAATTCAAATATGTTGAATTATATCTCGATCTTGTATTTTCTATTTTTCTCGGACCGCGCTTATTGTTATGAGCCCGAGAAAAATAACCTCTTGTGCTTTTTTTCCCTGACCCCTCTCTTTCTTTCTTCTTTCTCTTTATTGTTTTTTTGCTAAAAGAGAAAGAAGGGAAGAGATGGCCTCCCTGGCCTCTTGGTCCTGTCCAACCGAGGCTCAGCCTCCAGGCCTGCTGCCACCTTGGCCCGCGGCCTAGGCCTCCCTAGACCGGCCCATCCCTCTGGCCTCCAGGCCAACACCGGCGGCCTAACCTAGCTCCCTCGAGCCCTTCCTCCCTCAGCGCCGCACTCCCCCTCGCTCCTCGCTCCCTCTTCCAGTGCCGCAGCGCATAGCCCGTGCCTGATTCCCCTCTTTCCTCTCGATCTCCCTCTCCCTCCCCCTCGCCGCATCCCTTCGCTCACTCCCGAGCGCCCCCTCCTCCTCCTCCTTCGATCGCCCGATCCACCCCGCTCTGCTCCTCCTCGCTGGGCAGCCGCACTCCTCCGCGCCAGGGCGCCCTCCCCATCGATCTCTCCTCCAGCGCCCCGTCACTGCTGCGCTCGCCGCGGCCTTCTCCAGGGACGAGCCGAGCCGCCGGCCACCACGCGCCTGGCGTCCTGCGAGCCGGCCCGGACCGCGCCAGAGCCCCCTCGAGCGGCTCCATGCGTGCCAAGTACCTCGACGCCCCGTCCTCCAGCCGCCGTCGCCGCCAAGGTCCCATCCAGCGCCTCCTCAAGCTCGTCGCCCGAGTTCCTGCTCCACCCGACGCAAGCTTCGCCGCCCTGCGCGCCTCCCGCTTCATGGGCCCGTCCCTCCTGCTGGCCGCTCCTTCCTTTTGGCATGTCCGAGACCGCCATGTTTTTGTTGCTGTTGCTTTTCGCCAAGTACACCACATTCAAGAACCGAACTCCGAACGCCATGTACCACTACGAACCCGAAACAATAAGGAGGCGCCAAGTTCGTCTACTGCCGCCATGGAATCGCCAAGACGTGCATGTACCACTACCATCGCCAAGTCCCGAGACAGGCAAGACCGAGACCGCCAAGTACCACGACAAGACGAACGTGAACGACTACTAGATGAACAAGTTCCACGACGAGCCCGAGTACCACTACGCTCGGCGATGCGACAAGTACCCCTACCGATGACCGTGAACGACTACTTCCTTTCGGCAACGTGAACGACTACTTCCCTCTACGAATGTGTACCACGACTCGCGAGAATGACTACTTCCACTACGTCCCTCGACGACTCGAACCGCCGCGAAATGAGTGTTTCGAAGGTATAACCCCGAGACGTGCCCGTGGATGAATGCTTGTGTGTTGTATGAGGTGTTTGCCCTTGTGTGCTCCGTGCCCGTATCATCTTTTGTCATGTTCCTCGGTTGCCTCGTCGCCGACTCGTGGGAACCTGGTGACGGGATCACCCCACCTTTTCATCTTGTTCGACTCGCTCTCCGTCATCTATTGCACCGGTCTCCCAACGAGTTACCGGAACCGATATGTTGCCGTTGCATCATTTTCGGATCGTTGCCGTGGCACCCTTTCTTTCCACCATGGTGACAATTGCTTCATATCTCTTCATGTTAACCTTTTAACAAAATTGCATAAACTTGATCATGTCATTCGCATCATGTTAACAACATTATATGTTTAATTGTTGTTTGCTTAAAAATTGTTAAAATTGCATATGGGGTTTTTCCCGGAATTGTTGTTGTTATTTTCCGGCCTCATTTAAAGTGCCTAAATAGTGTAGTCTTATTATGCTTCACCTCTTGCCATGCTAACAAACATTTAATCTTGTCTTGTTAATAAACAAGAGTCAACTAAATAAATAACATGTGGTGTTTCGTCAATATGCAACTCGTTGCATATTGAGCTCCACTTAACTTGTAGTTTTGTTTGTGCACATTGCCATGCCATGCATAATTAAACCAGACATGCATCATACTTGGATGTGCATCGTATGCCATGTTTATGCTTGTGTGTTTACCGTGTTGTTGTTTGCTTCTTTCCGGTATGCTTCTCTCGTTAGCTTCGGGTTCGTTCCGGAGTTGTGAGGCTTCTTCTTCGTCTTCTTCTGGACCCGTTCTTCTCCCTCGTGGAATCCCAGGCAAGATGAACATACCCTTGGATACCTTTACTACCATTGCCTTGCTTAGTTGTCTCGATGCTATCGTTACATGTCGCGCTACCCATCTTTTATGTCAGCCTCTCCTTGTTGCCATGAAACCTCTAACCTTTGAAACCTTCCTAGCAAAAACCATTGTTTGGCTATGTTACCTGCTTGCTCAGCCCCTCTTATAGCGTTGTTAGTTGCAGGTGAAGATGAAGATCGTTCTAGGAGGGAACTTGTTGTTGGAATATCACAATATCTATAATTATTATTAACACACCTATATACTGGGCATGGTTGGAAGGCTTGGCCTTTTGCTCGGTGTTTTGTTCCACTCATTCCACCTTAGGCGCCGATAAACCGGCATTGTGTTCCTTGATTTTGCGTTCATTACACGATGGGTGGATGGGGACCCCTTGACAGTTTGATTTTGAATAAAACTCCTCCAGCAAGGCCCAACATTGGTTTTAATTTGCTCATAATAACAACTTAAATAATTAATTAATTGCATAGGGGGTCATGTCCCCGGGTTCTTAATTCTACATAACAGGGGGGCCACTGCTGATGGTGTTGGTCCCAAACGGGGGTTATGCGGGGCCACCACGGGGAAACTCGAGGTTTGGTTTTACCTGCAGGATCACCCATCCGGTCGTGGCCTGAGACGAGATACGCGCGGCTACTATCAAGCTGTCGGCACGCCGGGAGGTCTTGCTGGACTTGTTTTACCATTGTCGAAATGTCTTGTGCACCGGGAAGCCGAGCCTGATCGGATTTCCCTAAGATAAGGAGTGATGATATTATATTTATCACTTCAGCTAATCGTGAGAGCTTGTGATGGGCTAAGTTGGAACACCCCTGTAGGGTTATAATCTTTCGAAAGCCGTGCCCGTGGTTATGTGGCAGATTGGAATTTGTTAATGTCCGGTTGTAGAAAACTTGACAGATGACCCGAAGTAAAACACACAACTGTGTGAGTAACCGTGACTGTCTCTTTTCACTTTGAGAAGAGAACACGGTGGGGTTATGTTTGACTCGTAAGTAGTTCAGGATCTTTAGCGATCACTACTAGTTGCGACCGTTTGCGTAGATGCTCATCTCATTATTGTACTCGTAAGTTAGCCACCATATTTTTTCTTAGCCTCTGCTGCAACCTCACCACTTTACCTCTTCCTACCCATAAAGCTTTGCTAGTCTTGATACCCATGGTTATGGGATTGCTTAGTCCTCGTGGCTCACAGATACTACAACACCAGATGCAGGCTCAGCCGAGATGATGTAGGAGATGGATCAGTACTTCACTGGGAGCTCGATGAAGAGTTTGGCCGTATGCTTGTGACGGTTTCGACGATCAGTACTGGTTTCTACTAGGATTCGATCTAGACCTGTGGTTTAACGTTATGTTTGGTATCTTGTCTTATGGATCTACCCTTAGATGGGCTGTGATGTTTTGAATGATGCTTTGCTTATGTAATGTATTGTGTGAAGTGGCGAGTGTAAGCCAACTATCTCCTTTTGCAATTTAATCCCTCTTTTACATGAGTCGTGGAAAGATACCAAACTTGAGATCATTCCAGAATGGGCTTATACCTTTAAGTCGTGCCTCGACACGTAGGAGGTATTGTCCCATCCTGGGCATTACAGCTCCCTCCGTTCGGAGGAAGACACTGCGGCCCTAGAAGCCAAGGTCCAAACCGGCTTATTCAAGACAGTTCATCGATCGTCAAGACCACAGACACGGTAAGCGTGTCCGGTCCGCACTACAATGCGGCGGCTCAGAGGAACCTGAGCTCGATTAGCAGTAACGCCCCTATCGACTGCCCGATAAGGTGGTAGCATATGTACCTCGCGTACACAATTATGCCCCTAAAATACATTGGGCGGCGTTAGGGGCACACTACATACAAATAGTCCATAGTTCGTCTTGACCCTATTCGGACTCTAAAATACATTTTCTTTTTAAGGTTCATTTAAAAGAACCAACATTATTTATGGCTGTGTAGGACATTCTTTTTCAGAATTCT
The DNA here is from genome assembly GCA_902687465.1 of Secale cereale. Taxonomy (NCBI): domain Eukaryota; kingdom Viridiplantae; phylum Streptophyta; class Magnoliopsida; order Poales; family Poaceae; genus Secale; species Secale cereale. The sequence goes on from LR738711.1 coordinate 291,977,197, forward strand.
TTTTCCTTTTTTACAGGTGACCATCATAATTCCCCTCTTCAAGGACACATTACAAAGGAGAAAACGGCACAGACGTGCAGCAGGGCCCCGCGTTGAGATTTCTTTTTAGATTCAGGCTCTGTGTAAACCTTTTTTCTCTCTTTTACTTTTAGTTTTTGGCATGTAAAATGCCCAAGGATGTTATCGGCATTATCTATAACCACACGGCTTGCCGTATTATACGGGATATAAAAGAGGCAGTTTTGTTCCAATTCGCTTGGACTTTATTTTATTACCACCTGTGTTCTCTCCCCACGTCAGATTGCCACATGTGCCTTAATAACTGTACTTAATACCAGGGGCTATATTTGGCCTGTCACACCTCCAAAAGTCCAAACACCTATAGGGAACTATTCGGCATCCCGGATATTGCATTATTTGCATCGGCTCAGAATCATGTCTTGGGTCTATAGTAGGGTTGTCTAGCTAAGGTACTAAAGGGAGAACTAATGCGATTGTACTTCTGGATTGTCCGGTCAAGTACCTCAGTAGAGAAAGCCGAAGACTGACTGTCATGATGAAGCGAGAATCAGTCAAGCGATTCGGTGACCTAGTGTTATACTACGACCGATGGCGATCAACTCCGTGTTATACGAGGGGCTGGTATTTGCCTAGCCGCGTAAAATGGGCACCATAGTTTGGAAAGCCCTACAAACACCAGGGGATAGTACTTAGCCCCACAAATCAAGATCCTATGGCTAAGTGAAAGCAATAAAGCCGCATAGTGTGATTGCCTGGTTCGCTCCGCGGACACCTCCTCTATGGACCAAGTAGTTGGATAAAGAGTGTTCACGCACATTACCGAACACCTCTGTAATATTTACATGGGGGCTGAAGCTGACGACTGGAAACTTTCAAATTTAAATAAAGAGCTACACAGGAGGAGAAAGTCGCTTATAATACAGAAGTGCAAAAAATATATATATGCACATAGGCTTAGTACTTACAATCCGAATACAATCATTCAAAGATTATATCCTTTGAGCACTGGCCCTCTACAAGGTGGGCTCCTTCTAGGACGTGACCAAAGTACCTTTCTGGCTTCTGGTGATCCTTGCCCTCGGGCAGGCCAGCAGTTGCTATCTCCGTGGCCTTCATCATCGCCCAGTGCACGTTGATGCGGGCGAAGGCCATTCATGCACCCTCTATGCAAGGCCAAATGCTTAATAGCGTCGTCCCACGGACTCGCGTCGACGAGCTTCTTCACCAATCCAAAGTAGCTACATGGGATTGGATCAGCGGGCCATGATGGCTGCTAAAGCTACGTCGGTTTTTCCGCAAAGAGGAAGGGCTAATGCAGTATAGCCGCGGTAGGTATTTCCCCAAGTGATAAAACCAAGGTTGTCGAACCATTAGGAGAACCAAGCAACACAACATAAACAACACCTGCACACAAAAAACAAATACTCGCAACCCGACATGTAAAAGGGGTTGTCAACCCCTTTCGGGTAACAGACGCGAGGGAGATATAAATATTTGTAGATTGGACGATAAATAAGATAAAATGCAGCAAGGTATTTTTGGGTTTTTGGTTTAATAGATCTGAAAATAAAAACAAAGGAAAAATAGATCGCAAAGGCAAATAATATGAGGAAGAGACCCGAGGGCCGTAGATTTCACTAGTGGCTTCTCTCGAGAAGATAGAAAATGGTGGGAAAAGAATTACTGTTGGGCAATTGATAGAACTTCAAATAGTCATGACGATATCCACGCAATGATCATTACATAGGCATCACATCCAAGATTAGTACACCGACTCCTGTCTGCATCTACTACTATTAGTCCACACATCGACCGCTAACCAGCATGCATTTAGTGTATTAAGTTCATGGAGAAATGGAGTAATGCAATAAGAACGACGACATGTGTAGACAAGATCTATTTATGTTGAAATAGACTCCATCGTTTTATCCTTAGTAGCAATGATACATACGTGTTGGTTCCCCTTCTACCACTGGAATCAAGCACAGTAAGATCGAACCCACTACAAAGCACCTCTTCCCATGGCAAGATTAAGAGATCAAGTTGGCCAAACAAAACCCAATATTGGAGAAGAAATACGAGGCTATAAGCAATCATGCATATAAGAGATCAAAAGAAGACTCAAATAACTTTCATGGATATAGAAAGATAGATCTGATCATAAACTCAAAGTTCATCGGATCCCAACAAACACACCGCAAAAGAGTTACATCATATGGATCTCCAAGAGACCATTGTATTGATAATCAAAAGAGAGAGATGAAGCCATCTAGCTACTGACTACGGATCCGAAGGTCTAAAAGGAACTACTCACGCATCATCGGAGAGGCACCAACGGAAGTGGTGAACCCCTCCGTGATGGTGTCTAGATTGGATCTAGTGGTTCTGGACTCTACGACGGCTGGTTCGAAATTCCGTCTGCTCCCCTAGGGTTTCTGGAATATTGGAGTATTTATAGAGCAAAGAGGCGGTCCGGGGGGGCGCTCGAGGTGGGCAAAACCCACCAGGGCGCGCCTGGGCCTCCTGGCATGCCCCGGTGGGTTGTGCTCCCCTTGGAGCACCCCTAGGTGCTGCCTTCGCCCATTGAGTTTCTTCTGGTCCAAAAAAATCTCCAAAAATTTTCGCTGCGTTTGGACTCCGTTTGATATTGATTTCATGCGATGTAAAAAACATGCAGAAAACAACAACATGCACTTGGCCCTATGTCAATAGGTTAGTACCAAAAAATGATATAAAATGACTATGAAATGATTGTAAAACATCCAAGAATGATAGTATAACATCATGGAACAATCAAAAATTATAGATACGCTGGAGACGTATCAACGTCCCCAAGCTTAACTCCTGCTCGTACTCGAGTAGGTATGTGATAAAAATAGAATTTTTGATGTGGAATGTTGCCTATCATGTCATATCATACTCTTTTCTTTATAGCATGGACATTTATACTTTTATATGGTTCAAAGCAATAGTCTAGTTTTGACATGAGATTTAAATACTGAAACATATCAATAAGCAACCATGTCTTTGAAAATGTCAATGCTAAAACAAATTATCCCTAGCTCATCATGCTCAACCATTGATCCATTCATGAAACACACTCGCAAATTAGTTACACCAAATTCTCAAGTACGATCATAGTGTTTCCTAGTTGGTGCTTGTAAGAGAAGATGGAGACTCAAATTCAAAAATAAAAAATGCATAAGTAAAAGAAAGGCCCTTCGCAGAGGGAAGTAGGGATTTGTAGAGGTGTGAGAGCTCAAAGCTTAAATTGAGAGATATTTTTTTTGGGAGGTATACTTTTCCCACAAACGAGAACGACTTGATGTTTGCAACACTTTCCATGCTAGATATATCATAGGCGGTTCCCAAATAGAAAATAAAGTTTATTCCTTTTCCACCAAACTTTCACAAGCGATGGCTAGCCGAATCCACGGTTGCCTTCCATACCAACACTTTCCAAGGAATTTATTATTTTGCAACATAAAGTAAATTTGTTTTTCAATTTGGGACAGTGCATCCCAAATACCTTTACCTTACTTTCATGCAATGACAAGTGAATAAACACTCATCGTGAGAATAAGACATCTAGCATGGAAAATATTGGCCACCCCTCACCACAAGCGGTACGGGCAGACAAAATGGAAATTTATTTTGAAAATTAGAGATGGCACATACAAATTTTCCTAGAACGGCAAGGGAATACCGCATATAGGTAGGTATGGTGGACTCATGTGGCAAAACCGCAATAAAGGATTTTGCATCACTACTAGAAAAAGGGCTATCGATGGGATTGACACTAATGGCGCTCCAGACAAGCGGTGCGCCATTAGTATATACTAATGGCGCACCACCTTCTGATACGCCATTAGAGTTGAAACTACTAATGGTGCAACTGGCCCAGGGTGCGCCATTAGTATCAATTTTTTTTCATTTTCCAAACATACTAATAGCGCATCTAGACACAATGCGCCATTACTAGTTGTAACTAGTAATGGCGCACCTGTCGGAAAGTGCGCCACTACTTTGTTTTTTTATTATATTTTTAATTCTTTTTTTTTGCAAAACTACTAATGGCGCACTGGAACAGTGCGCCATTACTAGTTTAAACTAGTAATGGCGCACAGTGGAACAGTGCGCCATTAGTATGTTTTTGTTTTTGCAAAACTACTAATGGCGCACCACCAGAAGGTGCGCCATTAGTAACCTGGATTACTAATGGCGCTTTTTGAGTTGGTGCGCCATTAGTAAGTGGGCACCAAGAAGATATTTTGGATAGCCACTCCTACCCACACTCACTTTCTCCCCACTTCATTCTCTCCACCTCCTCCTTGTCTCGGGTGCCTCCTCTTTTTCACCTCATTTTCACCAGAGATTCATTCAAATTAAGTGGTTAAATTACCTTGTTTTGATAGGTAAGTAAGGGGGGAAGCTATATTTATGTTGTTCTCCCTACAACAATGTGCACATGCACTTTTTATGGCCTAGCTAAATCTATGTATGTTCGTGGTGTTGCATATGTTTGTGGTGTTGCATATGTGTTTGTGTTTGGAGGTGTACCGGTATTTGAAATGCGATAGTTGCCAATATTTTCCCGGAATGTTGATTCATTTCCGTTTCAGCGAGAATTTTGGCATTAAGCATTCTTTTTGGTCCTATTTTTAGGGAAAGTCATGCCAAATTTTTTCTTGGTTCTAAAATATCGTTTTGCTCTACCCCGCAGGCGACCATGGTCCGCACGATGACCGAAGGCATCGTGAATAGGTTTTTGAGGTCCACGAACGCCGAGATGCTTGAAAAGAACGAGACGGAGATAAGATGTCTGTGTCGAAGATGCAAGCTGAAGAGCCTTATTGCGGACCCGGATTCCGGGCAGGTGCGGGACCACCTGCTCTTGCGTGGTTTCATGGATGGCTATCGGTCGCAAGGTGATGAAGATGACTACGAAGTCGTCCATGGGGGCCGGCCAAGAAATGAGGAAGGGCAGCAAGACAACCACCGCGGCTCGGGCGGGCGAGAAGACGAAGAATCCCCAGGAGATGATCACGAAGGTGATGCTGTACACAGTCATCATGTAGAAGATGCAGGACATGATGATGAGGAAGATGCCGGAGCAGACGACGGGCATGATCATGAAGATGATGATGCCGGTGGAGCAGACGACGCTGGACCATCGATGGGCTGGGTGCAGGACCCTCATATTCAAGAGCTGCTTCTCAAGCAGACGGATAACGCAAGAGCTGCCGCCCGAGAGAAATCCAAGATGGATCAACTTGAGTTAGACGCGGTTACTCCATTGTATGAAGGATGCAGGCCCGAGGATACCCGCCTCAAAGTAACGCTCATGGCTCTGGAGATGAAGGTAAAACACAAAATGACCGACGCATGCTTCGACGAGAACATGTCATTCTGGCACGAACGTCTTCCCAAAGGGAACAAGTGTCCGACCAGTTTCGAGGAGGCGAAGAAAATCGTGTGTCCTCTAGATTTACCGCACGTGAAATACCATGTGTGCATGAACAATTGCATCATTTATCGGGATGAGCACGCGGAGTCTACCATATGTCCGGTGTGTGGCGTCACTCGATACAAGAAGAGGAAGAAAGCTCCTCGAAAAGTTGTGTGGTACTTTCCGATCACTCCTCGTCTGCAGCGGTATTTCGTGGACCCTAAGGTAGCAAAGCTCCTGCGTTGGCACGCGGATAGGGAGGAGAAGAAGCGAGAAGATGACGCAAATGATCCAGAGATAGATAAAAAAGGCAAGATGCTGAGTCACCCTAAGGATGCGAGCCAGTGGCGTGATCCAATGAACGATCCAAGGAACATCGTGCTGGGCGTGAGCACCGATGGAGTCAATCAGTTTGGCAGCCAGAGAAGCACACATAGCACCTGGCCTGTGTTTGTGTGGATGTACAACCTTCCCCCCTGGTTGTGCATGAAGAGGAAGTACATTCACATGAGTATGCTAATTGAAGGACCGAAACAACCAGGGAACGACATCAATCTGTATCTGGGGCTGCTGAAAGAGGAGCTTGACACGCTGTGGAAAACGCCAGCCAATACGTGGGACGCCGCAGAGAAAGAATATTTCCCTATGAGAGCCGCACTGCTCATGACGGTGCATGACTATCTCGGTTACGGATATGTCGCGGGGCAGGTGGTCCACGGATTTTCTGGATGCGTCAGGTGCATGGATGACACAACGTATCGGCAGCTAGATAGAGATCTCGGGTCTTCGAAAACCGTGTTCATGGGACATCGAAGGTGGCTTCGTGACGATGACTTGTGGAGAAAACGCAAGGATCTGTTCGATGGTGAAACCGAACCCCGAGGACGCCCGCGTACGAGGAGCGGTGAGGAAATAGACGAGCTGTCGAAAAATTGGAAAGATTGTCCACTGCCAGGAAAGAAGCAAAAGGCGCCAGAGCCGGCAAAGAAGCGAAAGGCGCCAGAGCCGCTGCTGAAGGTATGGAAAACGAGGTCTGTTTTCTGGGACTTGCCGTACTTGAAGATCCACCGTGTGCCTCACAGCCTTGATGTAATGCATATCACGAAGAACGTGTGCGAGAGTCTGCTTGGTACCCTGCTCAACATGCCAGAGAGGACCAAAGATGGGTCGAAAGCAAGGGCAGACTTGAAATCAATGGGCATGAGGCAAGAGCTTCACGCTATATATGATGATGATGATGATGATGATGATGATGATGATGATGATGAGGCGAAGCAGGACACGGAAAGTCTCGCAAAGGCAAATAGGCCAAGAAGACCGAAAATGACTACCGTATCGCGTGCTCTACTCTAAGTCGGGAAGAGATAGAGCAGTTTTTCACCTGCCTCGTAGGAGTAAAACCTCCTTACGGTTACGCGGGGAAGATAAGCAGATACGTAGACCCAGCGAAGCTGAAATTCAGCGGGATGAAGTCTCACGACTGTCACGTGCTGATGACGCAGATACTTCTAGGTGCAATCCGTGGGATCATGGACGCGCACGTCCGTGAAACCCTATTTGGCCTATGCAACTTTTTCGACGTCATCTCTCGGAAGTTGGTTGGCGTGAGGCAACTCAGAAGGCTACAGGAAGAGATCGTGGTGATACTATGCGAGCTTGAGATGTACTTCCTGCACGCATTCTTCGACGTTATGGTGCATCTGCTGGTCCATATTGTGGACGATATCATCCAACTCGGGCCGACGTTCCAGCACAGCATGATGCCGTTCGAAAGGATGAATGGTGTCATGAAAGGATACGTTCGCAACTTGTCACGTCCAGAGGGCAGCATATCCGGGGGCTTTCTGACCGAAGAGTGCATCTCCTACTGCATGAATTATCTAGGCATCGAGAACCCCGTTGGTCTGCCCGTCAACAGGCACCTCGGCAGGCTCGCTGGATGGGGTCACCGTGAGGGTCGCCGCGAAATGCATGTCGACTTCGAGGGTCAACTCGTCGACTTTGAAAGAGCAAACCTAGTCGCGCTACAACACATAGACGTGGTCGATCCTTGGGTGGTAGAGCACAAAACCTTTATTGAGAAGACGTACAATGACCGAGGCCAACAGAGGACGGACGGAGATATAATCAAAGAGCACAACTCATGTTTCACGCGTTGGTTCAAGCAGAAGCTTCTGTCGTACCCTTTACATGAGGGTTCTTACGCGGAAGAACAACTCATATTCGCCCTGTCACAGGGCGCCGAGCATAACCTGATGACCTATGAGGCGTACGATATCAACGGCTACACATTCTACACCGAGGCCAAGGACATGAAGAGCGATGGTTATCAGAACTCCGGGGTAACGATGGAATCCTACACCGGTAATGACAAGGACAGATACTACGGAAGGATCGACGAGATCTGGAAGCTGAGCTACGCTGGAGAGAAGGTCCCGATGTTCCGTGTCAGATGGGCCAAGAGCGTCCTAAAAAAAGACCGGTATTTCACCACGATGGTTATACCCGAAGCCAAATCCAAGACCGCTGGCGCAAACGTCACCGCGAAAAATGAGCCATGGGTACTGGCTTCCCAAGTTGACCAATGCTTCTTCAATACCGACCCGTCAAAGCCCAGTCGTGTTGTCGTGAGGAGAGGCAAAATAAAGATCATCGGAATGGATGGAGTATCCAATGAGCAAGACTTCGACAAGTACGGCGACCCGAGGATCGAACACGACGACGATGATGAAGTAGCAGCATACACCACAAGAAGAAGCAAGACGTCCGTTCCACAGAAGAACTCCATTTGTGAAAAAGAAGGGCAAGAAGATTGTGAACAGATAGCTAGCTAAGATTGATTGTATTTAAATCGTAGCCTTCATTTCTTGATTGTATTTCATGGGCACTTTTTAAACTATCATGAATATTTTTAAATTTCTTGGACACTCGATCTCGATCCCACTCCATCTCGATCGCTATCCCACCTCGCCAGATCCGGTCCCCCTCACCGCCGAGCACCCCCCGGTCCACCGGCCGCCGCCGCCGATCCCCCGCACCCTCCCCTACTCAACCGCCGCCGCCGACCCATGAACTCATGATATTTTCAAATAATAAATTTAATGATATTTTTCATATTCATAAATATATTCAAATAGCAAATTTGATGATATTTAAAAAAAATTATTACTGTTTTATAAAAAATATATTACTGTTATGATTTAAACAAGTTTGAACATATTTAAACACAAATAAGTATCAAACAACATTTTATATTCATAAAAAATTGTGGAGCCTGGGAATCGAACCCAGGACCTCCTGGTGTGAGAACTAGGTGCTGACCAGTCGAGCTAGTAGAGGGGATTTGATGTGGATGAGGTTTGGTGGAAGATAACCTGTTGGCTCGAACAGAAATCAAAAAAAAAATTACTAATCGCGCACCAGGGGGAGGTGCGCCATTAGTATTGTGCCCCCATCCATATTTCGTCCCCGGCCCACTCCACCTACTCCCACTCTCTCCCTCACCCTCACCCTCGATCCCCTTCCCCTCTCCTCTCCCGACGCCGCTGCCCCGACGCCGCCGCCCCCGAGCCCCCGACGCCGCTGCCCCCGCGCCCCCGACGCTGCCGCCCCCCTCCCCAGCGGGGGCTCCTCCTCCTCCTCCCGCGATCCCCTTCTCCCTCCCCCCGTCGCCGCC
>LR738711.1:291986352-292108541 GCA_902687465.1 Secale cereale
GTACGGATAAGATTGGATCGCCGGGCTCCCCCCCCTCCGCCGCGGCCGTAACCGCCTCCGCCGCCGCCGGCAATCCGCCTCGCGCGGAACCGCTCCGAGGACCTGCGTGTCCCACGCGCCGGCTCCGCGGATTTCGAATCCAGTTTGAATTATAAGCCTGGATCAGATATTTTTCCTTTTCACCAACAAGATGATATTTTGCTTGTAAAAGAAGTTGATGAACCTAATACATGACAGATGGACTAAATTAGAAAACAAAGGCATTTAAAGGACAAGTACATCACAAATTAGCGTTCCTGAAATAGTCTATGATGTTATGCTGACAGTAATAGTAGAATGAAGAAGAGTCATTATGATCAATCTAACATTATGAACTGCAACATACAAGCATATACAGTTAAGGATACTGAAGCAGAACTTCTTGTATAATGCACTTGTCAATAGCTATATCAAGTGGCATATCAGATGATGAACTACTATCTCCAGTTATCTTTTCTGTAGATTTGGCAGTATATTCTAACAATTTCTCCCATAACATTGTAGAGCCGCCTCCTACAGTCCGCTCAGCTTCAGCCGGGAGGACAGCCGCCATTGCATCACGGCTGTGGAGTCCCCAGTGGAGCGCCCTCGACAGAAAAGGTATATGCAGTAACATACCCCCCAATCTGTAGAATGTGCACATGTATGTTGGAGCTCTACATAATGAACGCATGATACTAGTGTGCGTCCGAGCAATAGTGAGTGAATTTTACTTCATGCGCCACTTATTAGAATAAGTGGTGATACTGGCTTACTGAATTAATCAACTCTTCCTATGGGCTTAATTTGACTGGATTTGTCATTAGGTCTTTTTACGGGTCGTAGTTACTGAAATTCTGGTATGACCAATGTTTATTTAATATTACCCAGCATGATGATGTATCAATGTAGCATTAGCATATGATCCAAGTGCTAGTACTGCTAGTAAATAGCTAATACAGTTAATGAAGAAGAAAAAAAACTGCTAGTACGGTTAATGAAGAAGAAAAAAACTGCTAGTACTGCTAGTAAATGGCATCAGACTGAATGTCTTTTATATATGGCCAATACAGTCTGATGGCGAATACAGTTAATGAAGAAGAAAAAAAAACTGCTAGTACTGCTAGTAAATAGCTTCTTCTATATACTAATTTGCATCAAAGTGTAGAACAAAGCATTAGACTGAATGTCTTTTTTTTCAAAAACTGAAGCCCTAATGCAAGTTCTGTTGTACCTCAGATTCAGAAGCAAAATCTTTCTAACAAATCGACCTTATTCAGTCTTCAAGTTGTTTCTCTTATATATGTGCTGTTATTAATAGTGGGTAATTAACCTAACTATTCATTTTTCTTTAGGTTAATACAAAAATGTCTAGTGTATATATATTTGAAAATGATTGCTGCTAGATAATAATTTGCTGGTACTAGCTAGAATTTGGCACTGAAAAGCAAAAGCAAAAGCTAATTAAGTGCTGGTTAATAGCACTGGTACTAGGTAGCTAAAGTATGTGTTCTGAAACACTGAGAGCAGAAACACTTACTCAATAAATATGCTCAAGAAACACTTACTAACCAAAAAAGGTTTTGACTTGAAATGTTAATAGCACAGAGAGTACCACAAGTTAAACACCTCAATCTGTTAGTATTTGTGTGCATTTTCTCACATTCTTCTTGTATCTGATCCAGTATTGCTTGTAGTGGTTTGTCCAAAATGTTGAATGATACTGCTTGGAGATGCATATATTGTTTGACCTCTTCACATGCCAATGTATTTTCCATGTTGTGATGGAGGCCTTTTTTTTAACACTGGGCTTTGCCACCTGTTGTTTGTCTTGTAAATAGCATTGGACATAGATTTAAGCAAGTAGCACATTGCCTTGTCCACCTGGGATAATGATTTTGCCTTGTCCACCCGAGAGGCCCTTGAGTTTGCTGGAATGTCGATTAACTTCCGTTCCGGCAAATTCGGGTACTCCATATGTCCTATTTTCAGCAAAGGTCATGCTGAAATTTTCCGTGAATTTTAGCATGACTTTGCTAAAAATAGGACATATGGGGTACTCTTGACTAATGCATGGGCCGGGGTATATTAGTAGTTAATTAAGTAGGATCAAGTGCCCCTTTATTCTAGCGGCATTAAACCATAGGCGGCAATAGAGCCAAGTGATTAGGCCCAACTTATAATTCTCCTTCCCAGCTTAGCTTTTAGGATGCCTCGGTGTCGACAAACCATAAATTATAAAACCATGGCTTTTAGGGTGCCTCAGTGTCGATAAAAACCGAAATGATGAAAGCTTAGGCTTTAAGGGTGCCTCGGCATCGAAAAACCCTCAATGAGAAAAGCTTAGCTTTTAGGATGCCTCAGTGTCGACAAACCCTAAATGATGAGACCATGATCTTGTTCCTTGACAATAACCAACTTTTTGACCAAATTTTTTCCTATTTAGAGAGAAACATGGCCAACAACGATGAGGCCGTGGGTTCGGGCGGCAAGGCATTCTGGGAGCTGTCCCAGGAGATGGATGAACAACCTCACTTGTATGAGGACGCCGCCTTCCCCGTCGATCCTGAGACCACTGATGGTACCGCCAGGATGACCCCACTGATGGTACCGCCGAGGATGCCACCACTGATGGTGCCGCCGAGGATGCCACCACTGATGATGGCGGCGCACGCACAGATGGCAGCCAATCGAAGAGGCAATGGAAGGACCGGCGCCCGACCGTGCTCCGCACCCTCAAGGAGGAATTTACTGAAGTGGACTCCTACGGGAATCCAACGGCGCCCGAACGAATAGTCAAGGGGTACTCGGTTCAGCTCGGGTGCATTCTCCGGAGCATCGTCTCGATCAACACCGAGAACCTGAGGCATCCCGACCAAGGGAATTTGCGCAACCTCCTCTTCACGAAGCTACACGAACGATACAAGTTCCCCGCTGAATTTGAAAACACAAGCCTCAAAGGGAATAAAGTGAACAATGCTGCCCTCACGAAGATGAGCACGACCCTATCTACTTGGAAAAGCACGGTGAAGAGAATGATCGAGAAAGGTGAGAGTTATGAGAAGATCAAGGAGAAAAATCCGTCGATCACCGAAGATGACTACAACGACTTCAAGATCAAGTGCTCGAGCACCGCAACCTCCGAATCAAGTCAGTGGGGGAAAGAAATGCGGGAGCTGAACTTAGGGGAACACACACTCGGTCCCGGCGGTTACAGAGTGGCGGAGCCTGTATGGGACAAGGAGGAGGCGGCCCGTGCCGAGCAAGGCCTACCGCCCCTCTTCGATAAATACGATGACAAGCAGACCAGGAACTATGTTAGGGCCCGGTACAAGAAGGACCCGAAAACAAAGGAGCTTACCACGGATCCGAAGACCAGGGCGCTTGAGCTTGTTCTGGTAAGGAATACACCCCCGCGTAATTAGCTCCATATGGTTGCATTCTAATTAATGAAGCCAAATTTCTAAATGGTTCACATTCCTTCCGCAGGCGACTGAAAACAGTAGTGCGGGGTCGACTAAGAGCAATCCTTGGGACACCAGTCTAAATAGGGCGTTGAATGTGATGAAGAAAAAGGATAAGCTCAGTAAGCCGACGTCAGCTAGTCATGTGGCCGGCAAAGGCTTGTCGACAAAATGGTCGTCATACTATAACGCTGGTGGGCGAAAGGAGAAAAAGACCAGCTCGGAAAGCCAGGCGCGCGAGGTTCAAGAACTCAAGGCACAGGTGGCGCGGATTCCGGAGATTGTCCAAGAGCAAGTGCAACAACAACTCGGAGCGACGATCACCGCCATTGTGCCTACCTTGATCGAGGGGTTACACTCGTGGATTGCGGGCGGCCAAGAGGGGCCGCCCCCGATTCCTAGCTTCACGACCAGCAACTCGCAGAACGCGATGGCGGGGCCATTGGTGTCTCCGGTGGAGGAGGCATTGGTGTCTCCGATGCCGGCACGGGAGCTTAATGCACCCGGCTGTATGCCGGCCGGCACCTCTGTAGCAAGCGGCCCCTCCGTCAATTGCACGCCCGACGTTGGCGGTGCCTCGACATTAGCCGAGCTCGACGCCATCATCACGGTAACTAATTAAGCCTCTCTCGGCCGAGGACTTCATCTCCTTGCCTTTGACTGGGCATCCCTGACGCCCGACATGTTTTCGCAGGGCGCCGCCGATGTTCCGTGCACTCTCCTGCACTTCGTGAACAATGAGTTGGTCGATGTTGCCAAGGGCAAAATCGTTCAACCGGGCAACCACGTGTTCCACGGTACCCAGATGCCACCCAACTTGTTTAGGGTTCAACTGGTTCGGGTGCTGCCAGGCTGCGACGAGTTGTTACCTCCGATTCGACCCATCGGGGCCGACGATGATGACGTGATGACCCTCGTCGCCTGCCTGAGCTGGCCCCTGCTTTGGCTGAAGAGCCAAATTCGTTTGGGGGCGGGGGACACCACCCCAAAGACAACACCGCCAGTCGTGCCGGTGCCAAGTCGGCCCCATGGCAAGACCGCCACAACGGTGCCGGACATCCCTATGCCACGGGATCGAAACATGCATATGGCACAGGATCAGAACGACGACGACGACGATACATTTACCAACGTCGATTAGTACTTTACCGATCATGGGTACGGTGGCGACTTCATGGGGCCTCCTTCTCAAGAACCCAACCCTACAAAAGATGTGCGTGATCTAGATGGTACCGCGGAGAAGCCAAGTTGCAACAGGCGTCGTCTGCCGTTCAGTTCTCAGGAGACGCCGCCAGCTGCCGACTTCACCGAGCCTCAGATAGGCGAGGTGCGAAATATTATCAACCCCAACACACTCAAGAAGGCGGTCTGTGAGCAGAACTCGGTCCCATTACAGGAGAAGAAGACGGCACGCAAAAGAAAGACTAACAAGGGTGCGAGCCAGCCGGCACCGAGTACGATCCATGCTAAGGACGGGCCACCTTCACCTGAGGATGTAATGAGGAGGGTGCATGTGGCGGGTAGGCCGATGCTACCATGAAATATGCTCGATGCTGCAACCGGTGCTCTGTGGAGTCTGCATGATAGTGTTCTTTCTTTGGAAAAGCGGCATCTCAGAGAGAAGGATGTGGCATACCCGGTTTTCGCGGCCAAGATGCCAGAGGGCAAGGGCTTTGTGGATAACTTCATCGGGGGTACGATCTTCCTGCGGTTTGATGATATCTACGCTATGTTGAACCTTCATCCGCTGCACTACACCTTCGTTCGGCTATTTTCACTGAGTATGGAGATGCGGATCATTCGCGACAAGACCCCGGACATCGTGATAGTCGACCCCTTCTACATGCGTGCCAAGATCTTGGGCAGCGCTGGGGACCGGCAAGTCGCGAGTTCTTACCTCGAAGGCGTCATTCTGGCAAACCGAGATAAGGATAACTTCCTCGTGCCTTACTTTCCCGAGTAAGTCCTCCCCTCAACCGCCCCGTAACATATGAATTCTTAGATTTCGATCGGTTTTCTTTTAACATTCCGTGTTTTCTGCAGTGACACACATTGCATGCTCATCCTCCTAAGCCTCAAATATTCCATGGCCACGTATTTCGACCCGGACCGTCAGTCGAACGTAGACTACACAAATGTCAAGAAGGTTCTTGATGATGTTCTCCCTGGCTACGCCAAATCTGGAGGCACCTTCACCCGGCCTATTCGTAAGACTGGCAAGCACGTGTTCACCCACAATACGACATTCTGCTGCATCAAGCACCCGCCTGGCGGTCAGAAGGGTGCCTACTACACCATCCATCACATGCGGGCGATCGTACGGGACCATCATCAACTTCTGCTACCGAGTAAACTCAAAGATTGGGCCGCGAGCGTGTCGGCAATCCAGGACGCGGACATCAGACAAGAATTCTTTTGCATCCAGTCGGAGTTTGCGGAAATCATCCATCAAGATGTCCTTCGTACCTCGGGGCAGTTCTACCTCAGAAATCAACCATCCAACAGTGACATTGACACAATGCTACAAATGCAGGCTGACAACACCCGTGATTTCATGACTCCCACGATAGACGGTGGCATCATCCACGCTCCGGTCCCTTGAGTCGAGTCGAAAGTAGTGATGCTGTGTCTAGTTCTGAAACATCGATTGGCTCATGTTGTAATTAAACTTTAATGAACTTGTAGTATGTCTCTCTGGTTTCTAGAGTCGTTCAACTTAGATGTAATCGATGCTATTAATGTCTTGCTTTTCTCTTCCGATCGTTCTGTTGCATACTTATATATTGCTTATGTATTGTCTGTGAATTGGTACTAACGTTTCGTTTGGCTAGTGCATAGCGATGCCGTCGTATGTCGTGTACAAGGGTAAGGTTCCCGAAGTCTGCGACGACTAGGAGGAGTGTCGGAGACAGGTTCACCGATTCAGCGGTAACAGTTACAAAGGGTACACCACTAGGGCCGAGGCGGAATCTAGATACGCCCGCTATCTAGTGGGAGAGGGGAGGGAGCGTTGGAGGAACCGGATGAAGATGAGTTTCATCATGATGATGCTCATCGTGATGACCACAGCTCTCTTCTATGTGATGGTAGTTTAGATGATCGATATCGACTTGTAATGTGAAGACAAACTCGCTACTCGCGGTCTCGAGACTTGTCATATAATGTTCTATCTTTGTTCGGTCTTTTCAATTCGGAGACTAATATGATGAATTGTATTCGGAGACTAATATGATGAATTCTATTCAGAGACTAATCTTCTATTGTATTCGATGAATCTGTTGTTGATGTGTGCTGTCTATATTCTATCCAATAATACATTTTGTAACCTGTGCAAAAAACAGAAAATAAAAAAATAAATAAAAAACCTAATATTCATACTAATGGCGCATCACATCGTAGTGCGCCATTAGTATGCCAAAGGATACTAATGGCGCATCATTAAACAGTGCGCCATTAGTATTCCAAAGTTACTAATGGCGCATCTGGCAGTAGTGCGCCATTAGTATGCCAAAGCACCTGGGTATATATGGCCCCCTGGGAGGCATACTAATGGCGCACTGTGGTATATACTAATGGCGCATCTGAGGTGTGCCATTAGTATACCAGATACTAATGGCGCACCAGAGGTGCGCCATTAGTAAAATATACTAATGGCGTGGCACTAATGGCGCACCACTAATGCTCCATTAATGGCCAAAATAGGTGCGCCATTAGTAGGCCTTTTCCTAGTGGTGCATGCACAAGTAGTGATCATACTTACTGCAAAATGAAGGCTAGCAAAAGACTGGGAAGCAACCAACCATGAAACGAATAATCTCATAAGCGAACATTAAGCATAAATAACACTGAATAATGCACCACAAGTAGGATATAATTTCATTGCATAATTATTGACTTTCGTGCTTGCATAGGGAATCACAAACCTTAAGAGGAATATTCTTACTAAAGCATAATTACTCATTAACATGACTCACATATCATATCATCTTGTCTCAAAACTATTACAAGGAATCAAGTTTATTTTATCCAATGATCTTCATTAATTTTTTTATTATATCTTTCTTGGATATCTATCACTTTGGAACTAATTTTCATGTGTTGCTTTTGATAAGCTCAAACAAATATAAGTGAAGATCATGAGCATAATATTTTTCTTTCTCTCAAAATAATGTAAGTGAAGCAAGAGAGAATTTCTTAAAAATTTACTATCTCTCAAATAAATCTAAGTGAAGCAAGAGATTATTTATCCAAAGATACTAAAGCAGACCTTGCTAAAAAAGATATAAGTGAAGCACTAAAGCAAATCCATAGCTCATAAAAATTTAAGTGAAGCAAGAGATTATTTCTCCAAAGATACTAAAGCAGACCTTGCTATAAAAGATATAAGTGAAGCACTAGAGCAAATCCATAGCTCATAAAAATTTAAGTGAAGCATAGAGAGCTATCCTAACAAGTCATGGCATAATTTTGGCTCGCTCAAATAGATGCGTACAGATAGGATTGATGACTTAAAAAGCAAAACAAAACAAGTAAAGACTCATATCATACAAGACGCTCCAAGGAAAACACATATCATGTGATGAATGAAAATATAGTTTCAAGTGAAATACTGATGGTCGTTAGAAGAAAGACGGGATGCCACTCGGGGGAATCCCCAAACTTAGTTGCTTGATTTTCTTTGGATAATATCTTGAGATGCTGGGGCATCCCCAAGCTTAGGCTTTTTCTTACTCCTTATTCCTTCAACCATCGTAAGGTAACCCAAAACTTGAAAACTTCAATCACACAAAACACCAATAAAACTTTCGTGAGATTCGTTAGTATAAGAAAACAAATCACTAGTTTAAGTATAGTAGTAAATCCATTCATATTTTGTATTTGTATTATATCTATTGTATTCCAACTTTTCTATGGCAAAAACTCATCAAAGAAAACCATAGGATCATCAAAACAAGCACATAACACAATAAAAACAGAATCTGTCAAAAACGGAACAATCTGTAGTAATATGGAAGTTTCCGACACTTCTCTAACTCTAAAAATCTTGAAATAAATAGGGCCACATGGGCAATTTGTATATTAATCTTATTCATAAACAATTAACCAAAAAGCACTATTCTATTAAAAATGAGAGTTTTTCTCATGAGCGCAAAAGTTTCTGTTTTTTTCTTTAGCAAGATCAAATCTACTAACACCCAACGTGTTCCTAAGGCTTTGCTTGGCGCAAAACTTTATTCAAACCACAAAAACACATCTCAACAGATATATTAAAGGGTTTTTTTCACAAGAACATAAAATAAAAAGCAAAAAAAAAATTATTCAGTGGGTTGCCTCCCAAGAAGCTCTTTCTTTATAGCCATTAAGATAGGTTTGTAATGTCAATGATGTTCACATGAAAGACGAGAATTGAAGCACGAAGAGAGGAACATAAAATATGTGACAAACACATTTAAGTCTAACATACTTCCTATGCATAGGAATTTTATAAGCAAACAAATTATCAAGACAAGAAATGTCTAGCATATGCAAAGGAGAGGAATAAAACATTGAAAATATCAACATAACGAGAGGTGATTTAGTAACATGAAAATTTCTAGAACCATATTTTCCTCTCTCATAATAATTACATGTAGGATCATACTCAAGTTCAACAATATAACAATCATATAAAATTTTCTTTTCAGGATCCACATGCGTACAAGTCTCATAATCTCCCAAGATAGTGGGACTAACATCAAATAATGTCATGACCTCTCCAAACCCACTTTCAATATTATCGCAAACATATTCATCATGAGGCTTAAATAAATTTTCAAGTTGTAACAAGAATCACCCCAATCATGATCATTGCAATAAGTAGATGACATATCAAAATTAGCATCCCCAAGCTTGGGGTTTTGTATATTACCAGCATAATTGACATTAATAGAATTTATTTAACACCATTGTAATCATGCTTTTCATACAAGGAGCTATCATGAATTACTTCATAAATTTCTTCTTTTATCAGTTCATCACAATTATCAGATTCATGAATCGCAAGCAAAACTTCATAAAGATAATCTAGTGCCCTCAATTCACTAGCAATTCGTTCAAGATAATTGGATCTTTTAAAAAGGTTGGCAAGTGGATGAGGATCCATAAACGCTTTCCTTACGATTTCCAATAAAATACCCAATTTTACCAAACTACCAAGCAAAGCAACCAAGTAAGACATTAGGGCAATCAAAACAGATCTGACGAGAAAACGACAAACGAAAAAGAGGGCGAATAAAAATGGCAAAGTTTTGTGAAGTGGGGGAGATGAAAATGAGAGGAAAATGGCAAATAATGTAAATTATGAGGAGATGGGATTTGTTATTAGGAACCAATTATCTGTTGAAGATCCTCCCCGAACACGGTGCCAGAAAATTCCTTTTGATGGCTGCTAAAGCTACGTTAGTTTTTTCCCCAAAGAGGAAGGGATGATGCAGTATAGCAGCGGTAGGTATTCCCCTCAGTGATGAAACCAAGGTTATCGAACCAGTAAGAGAACCAAGCAACACAACGTAAACAACACCTGGACAAAGATAACAAATACTCGCAACCTAACGTGTAAAAGGGGTTGTCAATCCCTTCCGGGTAACGGACGTGAGAGAGATATAAATATTGGTAGATTGGACTGTAAATAAGATAAATTGTAGCAAGGTATTTTTGGGTTTTTGGTTTAATAGATCTGAAAATAAAAGCAAAGGAAAAATAGATCGCAAAGGAAAATAATACGAGGAAGAGACCCGGGGGCCCTAGATTTCACTAGTGGCTTATCTCGAGAAAATAGCAAATGGGGGGAAAACAATTAGTGTTGGGAAATTGATAGAACTTTAAATAATCATGAAGATATCCAGGAAATGGTCATTATATAGGCATCACGTCCAAGATTAGTAGACCGACTCCTGCCTGTATCTACTACTATTACTCCACACATCGACCGCTATCCAGCATGCATCTAGTGTATTAAGTTCATGGAGTAACAGAGTAATGGAATAAGAACGATGACATGATGTAGACAAGATCTATTTATGCAGAAATAGACCCCATCGTTTTATCCTTAGTAGCAACGATACATATGTGTCGGTTCCCCTTCTGTCACTGGGATCAAGCACCGTAAGATCGAACCCACTACAAAGGACCTCTTCCCATGGCAAGATAAAGAGATCATGTTAGCCAAACAAAACCCAATATTGGAGAAGAAATACGAGGCTATAAGCAATCATGCATATAAGAGATCAAAAGAAGACTCAAATAACATTCATGGATATAAAAAGATAGATCTGATCATAAACTCAAAGTCCATCGGATCCCAACAAACACACCGCAAAAGAGTTACATCATATGGATCTCCAAGAGACCATTGTATTGATAATCAAAAGAGAGAGATGAAGCCATCTAGCTACTGACTACAGATCCATGGGTCTACAAGGAACTACACATGCATCATCGGAGAGGCACCAATGGAAGTGGTGAACCTCTCCGTGATGGTGTCTAGATTGGATCTGGTGGTTCTGGACTCTGCGATGGCTGGTTCGAAATTTCGTCTCCTCCCCTAGGATTTCTGGAATATTGGAGTATTTATAGAGCAAAGAGGCGGTCCGGGGGGGCACCCGAGGTGGGAACAACCCACCAGGGCGCGCCTGGTCTCCTGGCGCGCCCTGGTGGGTTGTGCTCCCCTCAGAGCACCTCCAGGTGCTGCCTTGGCCCAATGGGTTTCTTCTGGTCCAAAAAAAATCTCCAAAAAGTTTCACTGCGTTTGGACTCCGTTTGATATTGATTTCCTATGTCACTTGGCACTTGGCACTATGTCAATAGGTTAGTACCAAAAAATGATATAAAATGACTATAAAATGATTGTAAAACATCCAACAGTGATAGTATAACAGCACAGAACATTAAAAAGTTATAGATACGTTGGAGACATATCAGGCCATAGCCAGACTATCAAGTTATTCATGGCTATACCCGCCATATTATGCAGCTCGACCAGCTGCTTCATCTGGTCATTGAGGGGCAGCAGATGAATTGGCGCAAGAAACTGTGACCAAAACAGCTTCTCCGTGCTGCTCCCCTCCAGGGCTCAGAAGTATTGGGCCGCGTCGGCAACACTCCTCGGGAGATCCGCAAACGGGCCTGGAGAACTCCATAATCACGTCAGTACAAGATACCTCTGACCCCCGAAGATACTCTGCAAGAGAAAAGTCTTACCAGCCGCTATTTGCGGCCCTTGTTTTATCTCCTCATGAGCATTGCACGACTCACTCCGCGCATCCTTGGCAGCGTTGACTTCCATTTTGAGTTCGGATGCTTGTTCCTAAGTCTTATGCTCCAATGCCTCACACTTGCGAATGGCATCTCGCAGCTCGTCCTCGACTTCGGCCACCTGAGACTCGTGCTGTTGACACACGGCCTATTCGGCCTTCAGGTCAGCAATCGCTTTGTCAGCGGCTGCCCTGCTCGCCTTGGCCTCTTCCTTGGCCTTTACAGGATCGCCCTTAAGGGCCTCAATGATAGCTGCATTAGCTATTCCACCAATCACATAAAAAAATAAGCTCACGCTCACACATATAGTGTCTTAAAATTTCAATTCTTTGAAAATCTGCATACCTTGTGTTTCATCAAAACGCTTGTTGACAAGGTCGAGTTACCCGTAAGATACTTTTAGTTTCCGATTGAGCTCGGAAACCTCTGCAGCTTGGACATATGCTGCTACTAGCAAAGCCTGTTCAAAAACATAGTACATAGTTCATCTCTGTTAAATACTATAACATGGATACTTCGTTTGATTCTGTCCAGAATCCAACAAAGTATCATCGGCTACTGTCTATATATATATACATGAAATAAAAAAAGTTCTTTTTAGAACATTACGTCGCATACCTCAAAGCCTGTCAGTAGGCTGTTGAAGGCTTCGTTCAGTCCGCCTCTGACGGACTGAATCTTCTCCATGACCGCACTCATTAGAGTGCGCTCTTCCTCTACGATGGAAGCAACTTCCAGTGCTTCCTCTAGAGTATTCGATGCCTCCGGATTGAAGGCATGCGTCGTTGGAGCAGTTGCTCCTTCCACCATTACGGGGGCTGGTTACCCAATTCAGGAGCCGCACCGGGCTCTGGAACGGTGTTCGGCGGGGGCCCGGATTGCTTGGGCTCGCTGTCTTCAGTCACCATGGGGATTGCTCCCCGTTGGTTGACGGCGGCTGAGGGATCGACCTCGAGCGCCCTCTCGTCCGCCCCACTCCCACCTGCTCGAATAGGGAGAGCTTGTAGAGAAGACACCACGGTGTCCCTAAGATGGGCAACGAACCCAACGGAGTGTCGGTGCGAAACGACACCTATGGGATCACTGGAATCCCTTCTATAGTTGGCGGGCACGAAGTTGTGCAAAGAGCAGGTCTAAGAGTCAGCACAACGATCATTTACCTAGGTTTAGGCTGCGAGGATGCGTAATACCCTAGTCCCGCTTTGGTGTTTATTTGAGTGTTCTTGAGTTCTTGAGCTAGCTACGGTGCCTCTCCAGCTTTTCAGGATCCGAATCCTCTTCCAGCATGCCGCGGGCCTCTTTTTATAGTCTAAAGGGGCTGCCACAGTGGCACACAGGAGGTGGAAAGGCGTACAGTGTATAGTCTTATCATATGCCATTACGGGACAAGGCGCACTAAATGCGTTGCTTAGGTGTCTATTTACTTTATCGGGGACGGGAAAGAGGCACGTCCCGTCCGTGGCCGCTCTATCTGGTCACAACGCGCGTCCAGGCCAGCGAGGCAGGCATCTGAGGTGGCGTCGTGGCAGGCCTTCATGAAAATCTGCATGCCTCCATGCATGTACTTGACTAGCTGGCCTAGGAATCACGTATTGCCACGTGAGTGCCTGCCTGGGCCAGCGGGTCGGCCGCCCAGCGGCGGCGGCAATCGGGCGACAAGGGGTTGCGCTAGACTAGCTTCTGTTCCCGGCAAGGGTATTGCCGGGGCCTCCGTGAGTGTCCTGTGGCAAGAGGCTTGCAGGGGATTTGGGGTGTCTTCGTCAAGGAGCCTTGGCGGGGCCTCACGGCATCCTCGGCAAGGAACCTCGCGATAGCCATGTCTTCTGGTTCTTACCTTGGGAGTCATAGATCTTTGTCTTCACAAAGATCTGCATGCCATCACGTGGGCGCTTCTTGGGCCTTGGCTCCAATGTTGTTAGTGCCGTTGGAGCCCATAGGCTTCAAGGGTGGCTGCGATGGAGGCGTCTAAGTGGATCGCCCCGGCAAGAGCCCTTGCCGGGGGTACGCATGCCGCCCCGGCAAGAGTCCTTGCCGGGGGAGAGCCTGTCTACTTGTTTGGTCTTCTCGTGTTGCCTGTCTTGGCGTTGTTTCGGTAACTCTGTGTTCCTGGCTCCCCCTCTCCGCTTTGCTATGTTTGGCAACAGGCGTGGCTGTGACTGCCCGTGCACAAGTAAGTGGTAAAAAAGAGCGCCCCTACTTTTGTACACCGACAGGAGCCCCCGGACATGGGCCATTCATAAGCGCAACATGTTGTTGGGCTAGGCCAAGAACGGTGAGCAGGCAGTGGGGTTGGATTCCCTTTACCTCAGTAACAACTCCGATGGTTGCGCTTCCGCATGATCTGCGCTAACGTGGGGGTCATGCGTGGGGTGATCGCAGCGTGCTTGCGTCATCTTGTGGCTCCAAAAAATAGTAAAGAGGCGGTTCGCGCCCCCCTCATAAAGAATAGAGGAAGTCGTGGGGGCGCGGCCCATTTACTAAGTGGACTTGGGTCACTCCATGATCGCGGGGGTGCGAAACGGCCACACCACACGTCACCCGACTCCCTATCTGCCCGCCATGTATCCCTCATGCATCGGGGAGGGCCAGCGGAGGACGCAAAAGGCATGGAAATTAATGCCGAGGGGGCCGCATGCTGCTGATTGGAGCAGCGGGTCGGCCCTGTTCCCTCATCCCTTCAGCATTTGGACTGGTTGATTCGGGCGGTCACCCTTCTATAAAGAGGGGAGGAGAGGAGCGGCGCTTCTCACTTCTCTACCGATCTCCTTCCTGTTTGATTCCTTCCCTCCCCAAGGTATGCTGAGAGGGCGCGGTCGTGTCCGTTCCTCTGCGGAGGCGACCAGGTCGTCTTCCCGTCAGAGGGCGGCGGCGGTCAAAGAGGAGCCGGATGCCTCAGATGAGGGCATGCTGGAGGCAAAAGTGCTGGCCGGGGCGGCCGCCAGTGCGACGGTCGAGGCAGATGCAGACGAGGTCGGGGGACACCCACGCCGTTGTCGTCTCCGTATTCATCTCCTTTGTCGTCTCCTCCTGCCTCCCCACGCGGCCATGTCAGGGAAACGACATTGGAGTTCATCCTACAGCTGCGCGAGCCGCCGCGCAGTCGCCTCTGTCTTCCTGGAGCGTTCCCGAGGGTGTTGGAAGTCTATCAGCCACCAAGGCTGAGGCTTCACATGGAGGGGTGTTGCCATGGCGCCATGTGGGTGGACACCAAGTTTCCCACCCCTCACTTGATGCTCCTTCGCCGGGGGTGGAAGGCCTTCGCGCGTGCCCACTGCTTGGTGAAACGGCACATCCTCTGCTTAAGGCTAGCGGAGAGCGACCTGCTCTCAGTCAAAGTCTTCGGGCGCTCGGGACACAGGTTAGGGTGCTGTGTGGAGAGCTCGACCGACAATGAAAACTCCTCGAGCAAGAGTGATGGGGATTACAGCGGCAGCGACGATGAGGGCAGCGGGCGGGAGAATGACGGGTCAGACTAGGCGGCGGATACGCTGTTCTTTGGTGGTGTTGGGAGCACCATCATCTGCACCGCCATCCCCTCGAACTTCTCGGGGTCGCTTCCTTGGGTGGCTGGCATTGGGAGGCTGGAGAAGGCAAAGAAGGTGTGCGGTGGTCGTCATGTCTGAGTACGCGGGCGTCAACCCATGCATTGCTAGCCCGCTGCAGAAGGTGGGCGGTGGTCGTCATGTCTGAGTACGCGGGCGTCAACCCGTGCATTGCTAGCCCGCTGCCTCATCTTTCGGCTCTTCTCCCGGCGCCATCATCGTCATCCTTCTTTGGGACGGCCGCCGGGATGTCCTCTTGGTGCTTTCTGCTGCCTGCACTTCGCCTAGGTGCTTCTTTTGCCCTTCGCCATCTTGTTCCATTTCCTGAGGAGAGGGACAAGAAAGGGATCATGGGCATCTTATCTCTTTTTAGTTTTTAAGCCTACGGCCCTTTGTAAGATTTAAATCATGTAACCCCCTTGCTTATGTATGCATCCCGTGCGAATTGTACTTGTTTGCAACGTATTTATGAAGAGAGGGGTGTTTGCCGGGTTTCCTTTTGCACCGGCAAGAGCAACACCAAGGAACATATCCTTGTTATCTTAAGATAAGCAACGTGTCGTGGCAACAAGCCTTGCCGTCCCTTCCCCGCCCCATAACTGTATTCACGCCCTTGGCGGAAACGGTAGCAGTGTAGGGTTAGGCCCTTTGCTTGCTCCCATCCCATCATGCTACTACCCAGCCCCGGTCCAAGACAAAGTTTGTTGGACGCAAGGAAGGAGGGGAGCACGATAGTCATAGGAGCGAACGAAGCTTCATACATTCAAGTTTCATACGGAAGAGAGGAGCGGGGGACGAAAGACTTATCTGGGTCCTGTAGCTCCCGTCAACCTTGTCTTGCCGTGGTTTGACCCTTGGTTGTGCAGCCCCCGGCAAACCTTGATTCAGCTGGGGTCGGAGCGCCGGTCTGCCCCTTTTCATCCAAATGGTTCAACAAGGCCGTCCATGGATCTTGTGAATCAAGAGGATATAAAGGAGAAAGAGAGACGCACACTCGACCTCTATGCTAGGGGTTAGCCGCCGTTTAAGCTCTATCAACCCGAACTGAGAAAGATACTCAACCTAATATGCATGCTAAAACTTAGGGCGCCAGCGCTTCATTTATTTATGCTCAGGGTCTGCGCCTGGCTTTGTACAAAGGGTTACATGCCTTGTCGGCAAGGCTTGTACAAAAAGGATGGCTTGCCAGTAGGCCCGGCAACCGCGCCTTACAGGTAAAACTTGCGAAGATTTTCCATGTTCCAGGAGTTAATCACTAGGATCCCATCTTCGGTCTCCAGGCGGACTGCGCCAGGCCTGGTGACTCGTATTACCCGATAAGGGCCTTCCCACTTCGGCGTCAACTTGCTGGAATTCTTGGCCGACTGAACGTGCCGAAGAACAAGGTCGCCTTCCTCAAATCTTCGGGCATGAACCTTGCGGCTATGATAGTGGCACAAGGCTTGTTGGTAGCGTGCTGCTTGTACAGCCGCCTGAAGACGATCTTCCTCAAAGAGCGTTGCGTCATCTTGCCACAGTCGCTCTTGCTCAAGCTCATCATAAGCGAGCACTCGGGGTGACCCGTATGTGAGTTCTGTGGGGAGAACTGCCTCTGCCCCGTAAATGAGGGAGAAGGGTGTCTGGCCGGTGGCTCGATTTGGTGTCGTTCCGATCGACCAAAGAACCATCGGTAATTCATCAATCCAGCGCCTTCAGCACTTGTGTAGCCTGTCAAAATTTCTTGTCCGGAGGCCCCACAGTACTTCAGCATTTGCCCTTTCTGCCTGGCCGTTGCTTCGTGGATGTGCAACGGAAGCGAAACAGACTTTGCCACCGAGGTCTTGCATATATTGCATGAAGGTGTTGCTTGTGAACTACGTACCGTTGTCGGCGATAATTATGTTTGGTACACCGAAATGGCGGACCGGGACCTTAAAGAACTTGACAGCCGATTGTGCTATCACCTTTCTCACTACTTCCACCTTCGGCCACTTTGTGAACTTGTCGATTGCTATGTACAAGTACTCAAAGCACCTGATAGCACGGGGAAAAGGGCCCAATATGTTGACCCCCAGACCGAGAATGGCCAGGAGAGAGGGATTGTTTGGAGAGCTTGAGCAGGTTAATGAAGTTTCTTCGAATGGAATTGACACGCTTCACACTTGGTTACTAGTGTCGTTGCATCCTGGAGGGCAGTGGCCAGAAGAAACCCTGCCGGAATGCCTTGCCAGCAAGGGCTCTTGACCCTATGTGGGAGCCACATATGCCTCCATGTATATCTGCCAACAGCCTCAGTCCTTCCGCTCGGGTGATACACTTCAATTTCACACCGTTCTGCCTTTTCCTGTACAGGACGTTGTCGACGAACTGGTACATGGCGGACCGATGGGCTACTTTCTCCGCTTCTTCCTATTCTTCAGGAAGTTCCCCGGTCTGGAGGAATTGGACGGTATGATGTGCCCATGCCGGAGCCTGGGGCTCGACGACAAGGACCCAAGGCATTTCCTCTGTCACGGGAGCGATTGCCTCTACGGCTAGGGCTTGACGCCCCGCCGGAGTCTGTTGCCCCACGGCAGGCTTAGCGTCTGCAGCAACACTTTTGCCGGCCACCCTTGTGGGTTCGGCGGGAATGTACTAGCCGGGGCCTGATTTCCTTCGCTTGCTTGGCTCAGCCGATGGTTCAACAGGTGGGTGAAATAATCGGAGCACAAAGGTACCTGGTCCAACAGGTAGTTTGAGGGCGGCGCATTTCGACAAGTAGTCCGCGATGTCGTTCTCTGCTTGGGGGACGTGTTCAGCTGGTATACTGTCAAAACGCTCCTCCAGTTTCCTTACTTCATCCACGTAGGCTTCCATCAACGGGATCTGGTAATCTTTGTTTACTTGCCTGACGACGAGCTGTGAATGTCCTCTGATGATGAGCTTCTTGATCCCGAGGTCCACTGCGATCCTGAGACTGGCAAGCAGTCCCTCGTACTCGGTAGTGTTGTTTGTTGATACATCCCTAGGGAAGTGCATCTGCATCACATACTTGAGGTGCTCCCCGGTGGGTGCAACGAGCAGCACACCAACACCGGCGCCTTGTAGCAAGAAAGCCCCGTCAAAGTACATAATCCAGTCGCGACTCTCACCCTTGTTGGGGAGAGTAGTCTCCTGGACCTCCTCGTTGGGCGTTGAGGTCCATTCCACAACAAACTCTGCCAAGACTCTACTCTGAATCGTCGAAGTGCTTTCAAATTTCAAACCGAAGCTTGACAGCTCCAGGGCCAACTCCACAATCCTCCCAGTCGCATCTGGGTTATACAATATTCGTTGCAACAGGAGGCGGGTGACGATGGTGATTTCATGTGCTTGGAAGTAATGACACGGCTTCCTCGAGGCCATAAGGAGGCCGAAGAGCAATTTCTGCATGCCGGAGTACCTTGACCTAGCCCCCTATAACAGGGAGCTGACAAAGTAAACTGGGTGCTGCATCATCTTCTTCTTCTGGATTACTCCATCTGGTTTTGTCTCTTTTTCCCCAGTGGCATCAGGTGCTGTCGCCGCTATCGCTTCCGTATTGACCTCCCTTTGGGCCACTAGCGCGACACTAACAAAGTAATAGAGTAGCAAAGGTTCTTGTGGTTTAGGCGTGACCAGCACCAGTGTAGAGGAGAGGTATTTCTTCCAATCTTGTAGTGCCGCTTCGACTTCTGGGGTCCACTCCATTGGGCCCACCTTTTTCAAAGTTTTGAAAAAGGGGAGGGCGTGCTCGGCAGATTTGGAGATGAACCTGCTCATGGCGGCAATGCATCCAACAAGCCGACGCACATCCTTGATTCACCTAGGCACTTCAATCTGCTTGATGGCCTTGATCTGGATTTGCTTCAATTCCACGCTATGACACAAAGAAACCAGAAGCTTGCCGGACGGGACGCCGAAGACACACTTCTCAGGGTTCAGCTTAAGGTTGATCTTGCGTAGATTCATGAATGTCTCTTCCAAATCTAGCACAGTCGTTGCTTTCTCCTTGGTTTTGACCACTATATCATCCATATAAGCTTCCATATTTCTATGTAGCTGGGGCTCAAAACCAATCTGGACCACCCTCGCAAATGTTGAGCCACCACTCTTTAATCCGAAAGGCATCCGTATAAAGCAATACGTACCACATGGGGTGATGAATGTTGTCTTCTCTTCATCTTCTCTCGTCATGAAGATCTGGTGGTAGCCTGACTAAGCGTCGAGGAATGATAACAAGTCACACCCAGGTGTGGAGTCCACAATCTGATCGATGCGTGGCAATGGGAAAGGGTCTTTTGGACAAGCCTTATTAATGTCTGTGTAGTCTATACACAGCCTCCACTTCCCATTTGCCTTACGCACTACCATCGGCTTGGCCAACCACATTGGATGGAGCACTCCCCTCACTAAGTCGGCTGCCTCTAACTTCCTGGTCTCCTCTCTAATGAACTCTTGCCGCTCCAGAGGTTGCTTCCTGACCTTCTGCTTGATGGGTCGCGCATGGTGGCACACAACAAGATGGTGCTCAATCACCTCCCTGGAAATGCCGGGGATGTCAGACGCTTACCATGCAAACACGCCGACATTCGCCCTCTGGAAAGTGACGTGCGCGTCTTCCTATTTGCTGTCGAGGGCGGAGCTTATGCTGAAAGCCCCTCCCATGCCGTCCTCCTCAACGAACACCCTCTTGGTTTCTGGTGGAGCAGCTCTGGATTTCTTGCTCTTGCCGGTGGATCTCTCTGACGCGTTCGCGACGGGAATGCTACACTCTGAAGAGGAGCACTTGTCAGAGTAGGCGCGAGATGTCTGACCGGTCTTCTTATCTCCTGGGGCTTCAGTGGTAGGAGCAAGCGCCTTAGCTGCAGCCGCTACAACTGCCTCTCGGTAAAGCTGATCAGCGTAGATCAGCGCAACCTTCTTGTCGGAGGGGACGGTAATGATGGACATCGTCCCAGCCATCTTCAGTGTGTTATAGGCGTAGTGCGACGACGCCATGAATTTGGCCAACACTGGGCGGCCGAGGATCCCGTTGTAAGGCAAGGGGATCTCGGCTACATAAAAAACAATCCTCTCCGTCCTGTAGTTTAGCTCACCCCCGAATGTCACGGGCAACATGACTTTACCCATAGGCTGGCTTCTTCCTGGGTTGACTCCTTGAAACAAGCCCATCTCCTCGAGGTCTCCATCAGGGATTTGCAACCTTTTGACCACGATGGGCGAGATCAAGTTCAGGCCGGCCCCGCCATCAACCATCATCTTTGTCACCTTGAGGTTGCATATCGTTGGTGATACCAACAATGGCAAACACCTAACTGCGGTTGTGCGGTCAGGGTGATCCTCGGGGTCAATGATGATAGGAGTGATGGACCACCTCAGCGGCTTCTAGGCATCGAATGACGGCTCCACTGCTGTGATCTCACGCGCCCACTGTTTAAGTTGGCGGTGGGAGGAATGCAGGGAGGCCGTCGACGCACATGGCCTCCATGGCCTTCTGGAACTCTTGCTCGCCACACTCGTCGTCCTCTTCGCGATCATCATCTTCTCGCTTCTTGTCACGGCCCCGGGCGGGTCGTTCTTGTTGGTTATCTTTGCCGTGGCAGCCATGTTCGCCGCCAGGTTTCTTGCCAGATCCTTCAGCACCATCTTGGCCTTTCTCCTTGTCTCGCCTTTCGTATTCGGCCTTTTGCTTCTCATCGAGCTGCTCGACTTGTCGGCAGTTCTAGAGGTCATGGACTTTGGTACGGTGTATCTTGCAGTATTGCTTGTCAGAGCTTCCCGGCTTGTCGGCGGCCGCCCAGGCCCGACAGGCAACACACCTGGCGATTTCCTTGCCGGGGTTGTCTGCCTTGGTTTTCATGGCGGCGCCAGCGTCGTCGGATACCTTGACGGCAAGCACAACTTTACCCTTGCGTTTCCTGTTACGGCGTCGCCCCTTTTTCGTCGGGGCGACAACGTCTTCGTCCGAGGAGCCAGTTTCCACACCGGCGTCTTCGCCGGGGTACTTCTTTCCCTCCTCAGCCCGGGCACATCTGTTGGCTAAAACGTAGATTTCGGCCACATCCTTGACTTTATTCATCGCCAGCTCCTCACGCATCTTGCGGTTGCGCACGTCCTGGTGGAACGCGCTGATGATGGCGGCAGGATGAACGTCTGGGATGTTGTACTGCACCCGGCTAAACCTCTGTATGTACTTGCGCAGGCTTTCACCTTCCTTCTGGGGGATGACATGCAAATCGCTTGTTGGCCATGAGCTTGGTTGCCTCCCGTAAAGGTGCCAACAAACTCACGGCACAAATCCGACCAAGAAGAAATGGAATCTGCTGGCAAGTTCATCAACCATGACATGACGTTGGGTTTAAGTGCCAACAGGAAATAATTGGAAAGCACCTTGTCGGCGCGCACCCCGACAGCCTGCATCGCGATGGTGTAGATGTTGAGGAACTCCGACGGGTGAGTCTTACCGTTGTACTTCTCGCTGACGTCGGGCTTGAAGGTGCAGTGGGTGGGCCACTGGAAACGCCTGAGCTCATGGGTAAAGGCCGGACAGCCTACCTCGTAAGGTAAGCCTGCAGATCCTCCCGGTGCTGGGTTGTCCACAGCAGGCCCGACCCGCCTATCCGACTGGTGGCGTGCCTCGCGCCAGCGCTCGATGGTGGTTCGAGCGTCCTCATGGCCACGCTCTCGAAGAACTTGGCGCTGATCACGGTGGGTCCGTGGGTCAGATGACGCTATGGACACGTCGTCGCAAGCGTCGTCCCAACGGGCCGGCACACGTGATAGCTCGCGAGGAGGAGGAGAATGCACCATGGATGCGGTGCCCCCAGTCCTCCCACCACTGGCGTGTGGCGGTTCAGGAGGGCGTCGGGCCAAAGGCCCCGCCGGCCGAGGTTCGTCCTTGTTGGCGATGGCGACATGGCTACGAATAGTAGCACTCTACTCGTCGAGCTTCTCCGCAGTAGGAGGGAGTCAAGGAGCAACTACGCGCGAGCTAGGGCTTCCACTGGCGTGGGTGGCAGGTAGAGCTGCATGGATCGAGGTGTGCTACGACTTCTAACCATGTTAGAAGGAGCTCTACCACGGTCCCACAACTGCATGCCATCCTCATCAGCGCCTCGGCGAGAATGCTGATCTTCCGCATCTCATGACTGATGCGTGGGGCTCTTCCCGCGGCGGCGCCCAAGGTCCTCCGTGCGGCGATGCTGCTCATCGTGCACGACCTGGGAGGAGCGCGCCATGGGCGTCTTGGAAGTCGTCGCGTCGCCTGTGCAGGGTACGACGCCGCTCTTGGAGGGCTCCACCCTTGGACTTGGTGGCGAGTGGCTCATCGTCCCGCGCACGAACGGCGCCGCTTGGCAGGCCTTGGCTGCTGGAAAAGCGCGAGTGTTCACTGGTCGCGCCTCTGCTCCCATCCGTGACCACCCCATCGCCAAGCTACGCCGGCACGGGCCGTTCTGCTGCAGATGAACTGACCGCCGCAATCATCTTCTTCATAGGAGCCATGGCGATAAGGAATTGCTACACTAACTACTAGACCAGATTGTCACAACTGCGCCCCCTACCTGGCGTGCTAAAGATGTCGGTGCGAAACGACACCTATGGGATCATTGGAATCCCTTCTACAGTTGGCGGGCGTGAAGTTGTGCAAAGAGCGGGTCTAAGAGTCAGCACAGCGATCGTTTACCCAGGTTCGGGCCGCGACGATGCGTAATACCTGATAAGTCTTGGATGTTTAATGGGCTTCATCATTCACTTTTATATCATTTTTGGGACTAACCTACTAACCCAAAGGCCCAGTCCAGATTGCTGTTTTTTTTGCCTGTTTCAGGGTTTTGCAGAAAAAGAATATCAAATGGAGTCCAAACGGAATGAAACCTTCGCAAGAGATATTTTTGGAGAAAATCACGCACGCGGAGCTTGGGAACCACGTCAGGGGGACAAAGAGTGGCCCACGAGGGTGGGGGGCGTGCCCCCCTTCCTAGGGCACGCCCCCCTGCCTCGTGGCCCCCTCGAGCGTCCCCCGGTGCCCTCCTTCTTCCTATATAAGTCTATGTACCCCAAAACCTCCGTGAAGAGAGAGAAAACCCCAATTCCACCGCCATACCTCCTGTTCCCGTGAAGATCCCATCTTGGAGCCTGTTCCAGAGCTCCACCGGAGGGGGATCCATCACGGAGTTCTTCATCATCATCTTCATCGCCCTCACCATGAGTTGTGAGTAGTTTACCATAGACCTTCGGGTACATAACTAGTGTCTAGATGGCTTCTTCTCTCTCTCTCTGGATCTCAATACAAAGTTCTCCTCGGTCTTTGAGGAGATCTATTCGATGTAATCTCTTTTTGCGGTGTGTTTGTCGAGATCCGATGAATTGTGAGTTTATGATCAATATTATCTATGAAAGATATTTGGTTCTTCTCTGAACTTTTTATGTGTGCTCATAATATTCTTGCAAGTCTCTTCGAATTATTTGATTTGTTTGGCCTACCAGATCTATAGCTCTTGCAATGGGAGAAGTGCTTGGCTATGGGTTCAATCTTGCGGTGTCCTTTCCTAGTGACAGTAGGGGCAGCAAGGCATGTATTGTATTGTTTCCATCGAGGATAAAAAGATGGGGTTTATATCATATTGCTTGCGTTTATCCCTCGACATCATGTCATCTTTCTTAAGGCGTTACTTCGTTCTTATGAACTCAATACACTAGATGCATGCTGGATAGCTGTCGATGTGTGGAGTAATAGTAGTAGATGCAGGCAGGAGTCGGTCTACTTGTCTCGGACGTGATGCCTATATACAATGACCATGCCTAGATTGTCTCATAATTATTCGATTTTCTATCAATTGCTCGACAGTAATTTGTTTACCCGCCGTAAAATATCGCTATCATGAGAGAAGCCACTAGAGAAAACTATGGCCCTCGGGTCTATTCTCAACATATCAATCTACAAATACTTTACTTTTATTGCTTTTATTTGCTGTTCTTATAAACCAAAAATACCAAAAATATAAACTATCATCTCTATCAGATCTCACTTTCGTAATTGACTATAAAGGGATTGACAACCCCTTATCACGTTGGCTGCGAAGTTCTTATTTGTTTGTGCACGTGCGAGGGACTCGCGCGTGGTCTCCTACTGGATTGATACCTTGGTTCTCAAAAACTGAGGGAAATACTTACGCTAGTGTGCTGAATCTCCCTTTCCTCTTCGAGGGAATACAACGCAAGCTCAAGAAGTAGCAATACCCTAGTATTGATTTGGTGTATATTTGAGTGTTCTTGAGTTCTTGAGCTAGCTACGGTGCCTCTCCAGCTTTTCAGGATCCGAATCCTCCTCCAGTATGCCGCGGGCCTATTTTTATAGTCCAAAGGGGCTGACACAGTGGCACACAAGAGGTGGAAAGGTGTACAGTGTATAGGCTTATCCTATGCCATTACGGGACAAGGCGCATTAAATGCGCTGCTTAGGTGTCTATTTACTTTATCGGGGACGAGAAAGAGGCCCGTCCCGTTCGTGGCCGCTCTATCTGGTCGCGACGCGCGTCCAGGCCAGCGAGGCAGGCAGCTGAGGTGGCATCGTGCTAGGGCCTTCACGAAGATTTGCATGCCTCCACGCAGGTACTTGACTAGCTGCCTAGGAATCATGGATCGTCACATCGGTGCCTGCCTGGGCCAGCAGGTCGGCCGCCGAGCGGGGGCGGCGATGGGACGGCAAGGGCTTGCCGTATACATGCTTCTGTTCCCGGCAAGGGTCTTGCCGGGACCTCCATGAGTGTCCTGCGGCAAGAGGCTTGCCGGGGCTTCGGGGTGTCTTCCTCAAGGAGCCTTGCCGGGGCCTCGCGGCCGTCCTCGGCAAGGAACCTCGTGATCGCCATGTCTTCTGGTTCTTACGTTGGGAGTCATAGATCTTTGTCTTCACAAAGATCTGCATGCCATCACATGGGCGCTTCCCGAGCCTTGGCTCCAATGTTGTTAGTACCGTTGGAGCCCATAGGCTTCAAGGGTGGCTGCGATAGAGGCGTCTGAGTGGATCGCCCCGAAACGAGCCCTTGCCGGGGGGTGCGCAGGCCGCCCCGGCAAGAGTCCTTGCTAGGGCAGAGCCTGTGTCCTTGTTTGGTCTTCTCGTGCTGCGTGTCTTGGCATTGTTCCGGTAACTCTGCGTTCCTGGCTCCCCCTCTCCGCCCTGCTATGTTTGGCCACAGGCGTGGCTCTGATAGACCATGCACAAGTAAGGGGTAAAAAAGAGCGCCCCTACTTTTTTACACCAACACGGAGGCGTATCGCTCTCCACCATCTCCGGCACTAGCGAATTGCCCGATGATAGTGAAGCCTCGGGGAGCACATGCGGAGGACTATATAAAGACAGAATGATGTTGTTTAAATACTGAAAAGTAATTCAACTGAACATAAATAGTTATCGTCTGGGTACTTACGATTCGGCCAGGGGCTTAATCCTGGGCGGAACTCGGAAGCTATGTCCGTATGTTGAGTACGAACTTTCCGGAATCTTCCTGGGTGCCGCCATGCCCGCAGCAACGGGGGCCACTCTCTTCCTCCCCCTTGCCTTGATGGGGAGTCATCTTCTTCTTCATCCTCCTCCTCTTCTTCTTTGGGGGAGAGGTGGGAGTCGGTTTCCCCGGACATTGTGTCCGCGGGACCCTTAGGGCGGAGGTTTCTCTTGACCTCCTTGCCCTTATTCTTGGCCTTCTTCTCCGGCGCCTTGTACAACGCCGGAACCAACATTGCCATCAGCTGAGGTGTCTCTGGATCTTCAGGAAAGGGAGCCGGACACTTGATCTGCTCCGCCTTTTTCTTCTAGGCTTGGATAGAACGCAAAACTCTAACTCCTGTAATAATTGAAGTATGGACGGAGTATGTATAGGTAGAAATTCTGATTACCTCTGAAGAAGTGAGCACGCTGTTGAATCCCTTGTCCTCGGTCTTTGCCGGCCACCCCTTTTGGGCCTTGAAGAGCTGCTTCCAGATGTCTTCGTGCGTAGTGCCAAAGAGGTGCTTCAAGGGCCGGGGCTCTTCCGAATTGAACTCCCATAAATGGGAGTTCCTGTGTTTGCAAGGAAGGATGCGGCGGAAGAGCATTACCTGGATCACATTAGTGAGTAGGGTGCCCTTCGTTATCATGCCAGAGAAGCAATTTTGGAGGGCTAGCACCTCCAGCTTAGACCCCCAATTCGGACTCTTGTCGGTCCAGGAGGTTAGCCTCTCCGGGGGTCCAGATTGAATGCGGCCGCCGCCACCCACTTGGTGTCACAGGGCTCAGTGATGTAAAACCACAACTGCTGGCAGACCTTGTTTGTCTCCACAAAGGCCCCCTTTGGCCAAGTGGCATTGGGGAGCTTGCTCACCATGGCTCCTCTGCAATCTGCGTGTTGCCCGACAACCACCTTTGGCTTCAGATTGAATATCTTGAGCCATAAGCCGAAGTGTGGTGGGACCCGGAGGAACGCCTCACATACCACTATGAAAGGTGATATGTGGAGGATTGAGTTCGTGGCTAGATCATGGAAATCCAGCCCGTAGAAAAATAAGAGGCCCCAAACAAAGGGGTGGAGAAGAAATCCCAGCCCTCGGATAAAGTGAGAGAGGAAGACCACCCTCTCGCCCGGCTTAGGGACGGGGATCACCTGGTCCTTTTCGGGGACTCGGTGCGCTATATCATTAGCGAGATAGCCCACACTACGGAGATTCTTCACGGTCTTCTCCGTCAACATAGAGGCCTCCCACTTTCCTTTAGAATCGGATCAGACCATTGCTGGGAAGGGATGCGGTGGTGGAGGAATCGATAGTTGTGGGCGCGAGAGCTGTGGGCGCTGGGGCTAAGGATATTGGAAAGCTAGGGCTTGAGGAGAGTGTGGGGTTAATGGGAAGGATTTATACCCTTTTATAAGTGGAGAATGCTAAACGTCACCCACTCCAGCCATAAACCTTGCCAGTTCCCAACGTAGTCGTGCGTAAAGCGCGGTTGGGATGTTCACGTCATATTGATAAGGATCCCGTAATAAGCGGGCACGACCTCTATTTTGACAAGACGTGCCAATGGGGCTATACCTCGAAACGTGAAACTGGAGCCAAGAAAACGATTTGATATATTAAAGGGTCAAACGTGACGTTTCGCTGAAAAGTTGTCAGTAAAGACACAATGTTCGTTTTTCTATACCTTGCCTTCAAGGCTAAGGGTTGTACTAACCATGCAGAGCTGGACATAGTACCTTTGTGTAGGGAATGTTGCTACAATATGTTCAGGAGGAGGAACCCGCCTTGCAATACCGAAGACAGGACGCGAGCCGAACTCATTGTCATCGAAGACTGGCTACTGAGGGAGGCCTGGATTAAGGCGTCCTAAGGTGGCCGAATTGCTCGTTATGGGCCGAACAAGTGGGCCGTGAAGATTATTGCTGAAGACTATCTCTCGTATTCGTATAGGACTCCCATATGTGTAAAATAGCAAGTTTAGAGTCCGGGAGTAATACTTTCCTCCCTCTACAAGATATTCATGTACAACCCTAGGTCCCCTCGATGCATATATAAACTAGAGGGGTTTAGTTTGTAGAGACAACAACCACAATTACATAGGCTAGACTCCAAGGGTTATAGTGTCGGTGTACTAGAGTAGGGGTACCCTAGTATCCCGAACTTGTGCACGGGCAGTCGCAGCGCCCCGCGGCAAGGCTTGCCGGGTGACCGCCAAGGTCCTCTGTGGTAACTTTGGAGCCATTCAAGAACAAAGTATTCAAGCCAAGGAGACAAGGCCCCAGCAAGAGGACGCGCCACGCGTCCCGGCAAGGCCCGGTGAGCGATAAGCTCCCGGACGCGACAAGACAACGACCGCGGCAAGGCGCTTGCCGCGGCAAGCTACCACTCTGTACCTGCGCTCTAGCACATCCACCCACGTGTCGCCCTGGGACCCTTCTAGGCGAACATGGCGGGAGGCTGTGCAGCCAGCGGTGCGCGGTGGGAAGCGGCGCTGACAAGATTGCCATCGTGGCAAACGGTAGCGTCCCCGACGGCCCCTTTTTGCACTGTTTGGGCGACGCCGATGGGAATTTAATACCCTTGTCCCCTGCTGTCAGGGTTAGGTATGATACACTGTACAAGTAGTTTTACCAACTACAACACCTTTCCATTTTTACCCTTGTCTACATTGCCACCTGTCGGTGACCCCTTGAGCATATAAAAGGAGGCCCATGCACAACGTAGAGGGGGGTTCGGATGATCAGAACGCATACGCTCGGTCTCGTTAGCCGCTGGTGTGTACTGTAGAACTCAGCGCTCCTGAGCAAGAACTCAATACAAACCACAAAGCAGGAGTAGGGTTTTACGCATCCGTGCATCCCGAACCTGGGTAAACTGCTCGTGTGCTTCGCCTCGATCTGCTCTTCACGCGACCTCTGCCCCCCGCCGAACCTAAAGGGGCTCGGTCCCCATAGGTGTTCGCGGATCAGTTTCCCCGACATCTTTGGCGCGCAAGGTAGGGGTGCATCGAGGTTGCGTGAACCTGATCCGGTGTTCACACGAGCTAGATCTTCGTCATCTTCATCGACATGCCACCGAAGAAGAAGGCTTCGGAGGCGGCTGCTCTGTCCGCGCGGAACCCACCACCGCCGGAGCAAACCGCTGGTGGGGTAGACGCCGACGGAAGAACGGGCGCCGACGAGGGAGCTCACGATGCTGCCAGGTCCAAGGACAAGGCTGCGCTGCCCATCGGCGGCGAAGCTGGCTCCCACGACGACCGGGCGCACTCCAAGACCTCGGCGTCCGTACATGCACCGCGCCCATCTCAGGAGGCGCAGGACCGGCAGCGTCATGTTACTCACGGTACCATACGTTTGCTGGACCAAGATCGAGCTGGTGGATCTCGGAGTGCTCAAGACCAGCATGCACGCCAACATGCTGGCACGAGCGAGGAACGGTCGCTTGGACGGGCTACTGCTCCTTCTAACATAGTTAGAAGTCCGAGCATATCCCGCTCCTCACAGCGTTCGCCACCGCTACCTGCCACTCCAGCGGAAGCTTTGGCACGAGCTCAACTGCTCCTAGACTACCCTCCACCAGCAGACAAGATCGACGATTGGAGGGCCACCATTCAGAGTCTCATCGGCTTCGCCAACGGCGACACTCCGCGGCAGCCAATTACATCGCAGCCGCGACAAGTCACCCAAGCGCAAGCCGATGGCGACAAGACCGGTGGGGGTGCAACCACCGTGCACTCTCCGCCCCGAAGGCCAAGATCGCCGACTCGCTGGATCCACCTTGACAGCGACTCCACCGTGTCATCAGATCCACGAGTTCGTCGCGATCAGCGCCAAGTTCTTCACGAACGACAGCAAGAAGACGCTCGTACTCGCATCGAGCACCGAAGAGAAGCGCGACGTCAATCAGACCAGCGCACTGGGCCCTCTGTCGACATGCATGCGCCAGGGGAACCAGGCGACTTGCCGTACGCGTTAGGTTGCCCTGGGTTTACTCGTGAGCTGCGGCAAGTCCAGTGGCCCAGCATGAAGAATTTCAAGCCAGATGTACCAGAGAAGTATGACGGCAAGACACATCCGTCGGAGTTCCTCAGCATCTACACCATCGCAGTGCAAGCTGCCGGGGGCGGGACGACAAGATCCTTGCCAACTACTTCCCACTGGTGCTCAGGCCCAACGTCAGGTCCTGGCTCAAGCACTTGCCGGACAACTCCATATCCTCTTGGGCAGACCTATGCCATCAGTTTGTTGGCGCCTTTACAGGCGGTCACAAACCTCATGGCCAGGAGAGTGACCTTCATCTGCTCGCCCAGAAGGAAGGAGAGCCCCTGCGCAAGTATATTCAGAGATTCAGCCGTTTACAACACAACATCCGAGATGTCCACCCTGCCGCGGTTATCAGCGCGTTCCATTAGAATGTGCATAACGGCAGGATGCGGGAGGAGATGGCGATGTGCAAGATCAGAGACGTCAGTGAGCTGTATGCCCTGGCCGACAAGTGTGCACGTGCTGAGGAGGGGAGGAAACTCCCCGGAGAGGATACATGAGCAGGAGGATCTGACAGTGAGGATGCTTCCCCGGCAAAGAAAAACCGGCGGCGGAACAACTGGAAGAAGAAAAGCAAAGAGGTGCTAGTCGTTGAGCAGTCCGGCAACGAAGGTGACGCCAAGAAAGCCAAAGCAGGCAGCTCCGGCAAGGAGATTGCCGCATGCACCAACTGCCAGGCTGTGGCGGTCGCCGACAAGCAGGACGGCACCGACAATCAGTATTGCAAGATCCACCGCACCAAGGGCCATGACCTCCAGAACTGCAAGAGGGTCGAGCAGCTTGGTTAGCAGCAAAAGGCTGAATACGAGCGGCGCGACAAGGAGAAGGCCCAAGGAGGTGCTGGAGGATCCGGCACGAAACGCCTCGGCAGGGGAGGACGCCGCAGCAAGGCCAAGCAGCGGCAAGGAGACAGACCTCCCCGCGGCCGCGACAAGGATGAAGATGACGATGACGATGAAGACATGGATGATGTCGAGACCAGTGAGCAGGAGTTCCAGAAAGCCACAGAGATCTTGTGCGTTGACGGTGGTGCTTCTCTGCATACTTCACACCGCCAACTCAAGCAGTGGGTGCGGGAAGTCAATGCAGCGGAACCACCTGTCAAGTCACGCAAGCTTCTGAAATGGTCCAGCACGCCTATTATTTTTGATATTGAGGACCACCCTGATCGCATAACTGCGGTAGAGTGCTTGCCGATGTTGGTTTCATCAACTATCCGCAACCTCAAGGTCACTAAGATGCTAGTTGACGGCGGGGCCGGCTTGAACCTGATCTCCTCCACTGTACTCCAGAAACTCCAAACCCCTGACAGCGAGCTCGAAGAGACCGGCACATTCCAAGGAATCAACCCAGGAAGGAGCAAGCCGAAGGGGAAGATCACGTTGCCAGTGACATTTGGCGGCGAGCTGAACTTCAGGACTGAGAGGGTCACTTTTGACGTTGCCGATTTTCCATTGCCTTACAATGGGATACTCGGCCGTCTAGCACTCGCCAAGTTCATGGAAGCCTCTCACTACGCATACAATATGCTGAAGATGCCAGGCCCGATAAGCGTCATCTCTGTCCCCGGCGACAAGAAGGATGCTCTTATCTGCGCCGACAAGATCTACCGGGAATCAGCAGCCGCAACGGATCGCCAGTCACTTGCCGTTGAAGCTCCCGGGGGGAAGAAGAAGACCAAGTCCGGTAAGAGTTCTGATGCCCACTCCGGCAAGCGCACCTCTTCGGAGTGCTGCACTACCATCGAGGACGCACCATCGAGCTCCACCGGCAAGTGTAAGAAGACAATGGCAGCTCCGCCAGAAACCAAGAAGGTGTCCGCCAAGGAGGACGGCACTGGTGGTACCTTCACCATCAGTGCCACTCTTGACCCTAAATAGGAAAGCGCGCTCATTGCTTTCCTGCGGGCGAATGTCGACGTGTTTGCGTGGCAACCGTCTGACATCCCCGGTGTTCCCAGGAAAGTAATTGAGCACCATCTTGCCGTCTGTCCTCAAGAGCGGCCCGTCAAGCAGAAAGTCAGGAAACAAGCAGTGGAGAGCCAAGAATTCATCGCAGAAGAGATCAAGAAGTTGGAAGCAGCAGGCCTTGTCAGAGGAGTGCTCCATCCTACGTGGTTGGCCAATCCTGTAGTCGTGCGCAAGGCAAACGGGAAATGGAGGCTTTGTATCGACTTTACCGATGTTAACAAAGCTTGTCCTAAAGACCCATTTCCCTTGCCGTGCATTGACCAGATTGTTGACTCCACGGCCGGATGTGACTTGCTTTCATTTCTTGACGCATACTCAGGATACCATCAGATCTTCATGGCAGGAGAGGATGAGGAGAAGACCGCATTCATTACTCCATGTGGCACGTACTGTTTCATACGGATGCCTTTCGGTTTAAAGAATGCTGGTTCAACATTTGCAAGGGTAGTCCATACAGCTTTTGAGCCACAAATTCACAGAAATGTGGAAGCCTACATGGATGACATAGTGGTCAAGAGCAAGGACAGGACAACTCTGATTCAAGATTTAGACGAGACCTTTGCAAATCTGCGCAAGATCAGCCTCAAGCTCAACCCCGAGAAGTGCGTGTTTGGAGTCCCTTCCGGCAAGCTTCTCGGGTTCTTCGTGTCTCAGAGGGGAATTGAAGCCAATCCCGACAAGATCAAAGCCATTGAGCAGATTGAAGCACCAAAACGCGTCAAGGATGTACGAAGACTTGACGGTTGTGTGGCTGCTCTCAGCAGGTTCATCTCTAAGTCTGTTGAGCGCGCCCTGCCATTTTTCAAAATACTGAAAAAGGCAGGTCCAATGAAATGGACTCCGGAAGCGGAGGCTGCGCTGCAAGACTTGAAGAAATACCTGTCCTCCACTCCAATACTTGTCGCACCTAAGCCACAAGAGAAGTTGCTGCTATATCTAGCGGCAACCAATCAAGTGGTTAGTGCTGCATTAGTAGCGGAGAGGGAGGCAGATGTGTCACATCCCTAGTTAGCACTTGCTTTAGTACCTAGCTAGAGTGTGCATCATGTTTACTTTCAAAGAAACTTGAAATGGAATTAACAGAAACCCCAGCACCCCTGTTCTAACAACTAGGGTTTGTTAAAATATTTTCCAATGTACCCAAAATGCCCTTCAAAAATGTTCATCACTTCTGCCTTGGTCTTAAACCTCTGCCAAAAATGCTGCACACTTTTCTAGGACACTCAAGGGCTTTGGATTAAATCATATGGTATTTGTATTTGGGCATTTAAATACTTGAAAATATTTTAAATGCTCAAATAATCATGAACTATAATGTTTCCTACTGTTCATATTATATACAGTGGGCATGACAAGTTTCATGAGGTATAAAAATGTTTTGGCATTTTAAATAATTGAACAAAGCTGCAAAAGAAATGAAACAGAAAAAGAAATAGGAAAAAGAAAGAAAGAGAAAGCACTTACCTTGGGCCCAGCACTGTTGCAGGCCAGGCCCAGCCCACCAGCCCTCCTCTGTCGTCTTCCTCCTCACGCCAGAAGGACGCGCGCGTGGCCGCCGTGCGCCGGCACGCGTCCGGCCACCTCCACCCTGCTAGCCTGCCTCCCCGATGGCCTGGATGACTCCATGAATCGACACACAGCTGCCCCGACCGCTCTCACTTCTCCCCCTCGTCTCCATCGCCCTCCCCTGGCTCTCTCCTCTTCCATCACCGAGTCGCCGTCGCCGCCGCTCGCCGTTGCCGCCCCCTCGCCCCGTGAGTGTGTCCAGAAGATCCGCCGCGTCGTCCTCTTCCTCCTCGCTGAGCCACGAGCCGCCGGAAGCCCTGCAACGTCCTCACTCTGCCGTCCCCTTCCTCGGATCGCCGGAGCACCTCGCCGCCGTTTCGAAGCTACAGCGCGTCCCCGACCCCTCCGTCGAGCTCGTTAGCACCGCAGTGAGCCACTACGCCGTTCCCCTCTCTTCTTCGCCTCGTTTGCACCATGTAGCCGTCGCTCCGTTGATCACCGTAACTCACCGCCGCCGTGCTCGCCGCCGGTGACACTTCGGTGACCATTTGGTCACTGGCACCCGTCCATCACACTCACAGCAGCGCGTAGATGCGATAGGTACTACGCACGCAACGCCCAGGCCTCTGTAGCTGCTTCTCCACACACGCCCGACGCCTGTCGCCGCCGTCGAGCTTGTTGCCTTCGTCTCCGGCCACCCCAGGTCCGGCGACCACCATCATCTGACGCGCGATGGCAAGAGCTTTCCAACGCGCCTAGGCGCAGCTCGAGCTGTGCCCCGTAGACGATTTCCGAAGCATGCTGCCGTACTTGGCCTCGCCGGCGTCACGTCGCCGGCGGGTTTGACCTGTTTGACCGGGGGGTTGACCACCCCTGGGTCACTGACGTGTGGGCCACCTTTTACTAATTAGTTAGTTTAATTAAGTTTCTGTTAATTTAATTAGTTAATTAATTTAGTCACTGACCCGTGGGCCCAGGCCCCACTGACAGCTAATTAGTTTTAGTTTAACTCTAATTAACTTAGTTAATTAGCTGTGACACTGACATGCAGGGGCCACATGTCATGTTTGACTTGGACTAGCTCCTGTTGACTGACTGATGTCAGCATGATGTCATGCTGACGCAGTAAAGGTTTTTCTAGGATTTTTAGATTAAAAATAATTCAGGAAATTCCAGAAAATACCCAAAACTTCTAAAAATCATATAAAATCAACCATAGCTCAG
Organism: Secale cereale; assembly: GCA_902687465.1. Lineage (NCBI taxonomy): Eukaryota > Viridiplantae > Streptophyta > Magnoliopsida > Poales > Poaceae > Secale > Secale cereale. Next base: position 292,020,876 of record LR738711.1, read on the forward strand.
ATGGAAAAGATTTATATATGAAAAATGATCAGAAAAATCCAATCTTTCTAATGGCACTGGTTTCATGCATGTTTGAGCAAGTTAACCTTGTTGTATACATCAAAAACATAATAATGCACTTATTTAAATAATAGTTAAAGTGCCAATTTGAATCTTTCATTCAAATAGGCTCAAACCCTTCTGGTTTTAGTTGCATTAGCCAACACACATGCATCCTGCCATGTCATGAGCATGCATCATATTGTTGCATTTGTTTGTTAATGATTGTATCGCCGGTATTCTCTGTGTTAGGTCCTGCTCCCGAGGATACTGCTGCGTATCCAGTTGAAGAGCAGTACCCGACAACTACTTTGTCAGGCAAGCAATCATTGATCATTCCGATACAAACCCAATCTTCTCGCCCCTGCTATCTTTTACTGCATTAAGGCAACAGCGTGTGAACTGCTACTTGATGCGGTAGTTGAACCCTATCCCTTGCATGACCTGTCATTGCCACAGTAAATAGTTGAAACCCACTAGCATGTGTAGGAGTTGATTGAGCCATGTGATGTGTGATCCACCATGCTATTTGCTTATGTTGCCTGCTATGCTTAGACTTGTGTCTGGTCTGGTTCATCTGGGTGATGGATCAGAGTGAAATGATCATACCGATAAAGAGAAGGAAGTGTGGAATACGCTTGGTAAAGGTATCGATGAAAGGCCATGTAGGAGTACAAGGTGGGTTGTTTCATTGGAATCGTCCTTAGGACCCGAGATCTGTATGTGTGGTTCAAGTTACAGCTACTACCACACATTGGGATCCTTAATTGACCCTCTCGGCTTATTAGTTACCCTTGATCTCTGTCCAGGAGTTGCAACTAGTTTCTAGTGTTTATAGTTTACTGGAGGTCGTGCACAGCGCTGACCCTCGGGGTGGGTTGTGATGCGACAGGTACGTGGCACGGTGTACCGATTGCCCGTTTGGTGACTCGGGTACCCTGTATACATCGTTTGGGGCCGTGAGTGACACCCCGGCCGGATCTCCCCACGGATGGAACCCAAATAGGCGATAAACCTGGATGAGAGACTTGAGTAGTTAGTCAGGTCGTGGCCGACACCCTCGCTGGGCTTCCGCTTGAAGGTTGCCGAGTACACGCCGAGTATACGGCGATAAGTGGTGGAAGCGTGTGTGAAGAGGTACACCCCCGCAGGGTTATCAAACTATTCGAATAGCCGTTGTTCGCGGTACGGACTACTTGGTTGCTCTTACAGTTCATAGACAAGTTGATGGATACCACTAAAAGCCTCAAGATAAGTGTGAGTGCTGTGGATGGGCCCTCCGTAGGATGACGGAAGAGGATCCTCGGTAGTGTATTGATGTGGTGAGTAGAGGACTCGTGTTCGTAATAACATCTTGCAATCTGTTGAGAGTTGTAGTATAGGTTAGCCAAGGTCAAAGCTGGCATTCTGCTATGAACTCCACCACCCCCTTTGATAATGTTGCATGTATGATAGGTTCTGTGGTAAGACTTGCTGAGTACCTTTGTACTCATGTTTGCTTAATAACTGTTGCAGAGGAGAATCCTGCCCTTGCTGATGGGTTCTACAAAGACGTTGACGTCGACGAGTAGCTTGACACCCAGACGGAGATCTGGAGCTTGTGAAGGGCCTTGTAGATAGTCAGGCTACACAAAGCCTGTTTTATTTTCTAAGTTGTCTGTACTCAGACATGTAGCTTCCGCTTGTGCTTGTATGACTGTATGACTTGAGTGTTGGGTCCTGTGACCCCTACCTGTATGGATATGTCATGTATGGCTCTTGGAGCCTTTTAAATAAAGTACTTTGAGTCATAGAGTTCTGTTGTGATGCAATGTTGTATTTGCACATATTGAGCATATTGCGCGTATGATTGAAATGCTTGGTATGTGTGGGATCCGACACCTTGTGGTTTCCTTTGGTAGCCTACCTTTCAGGGAAATGCCTCCTAGTGATTCCAATGAGCCTTGGTAGCTTGCTACTGCTCGGCACACGTAGGCTGGCCGGCATGTGTCCTTCTTCGTTCCTGTGTCTGTCCCTTAGGGGAAATGTCACACGTTGTTCCTTTAAGTCCATGTAGCTTGCTACGACTTGGGATCATACGTTGATGACCGACACGTTCGTTGCTGGGTCATGGATGCCTGTCTCTGTAATTTAGTGTCACTTTTGGATTATAACTAGCCATGTCGGCCCGGGTTCTCTGTCATACGGATGCTAGCGACACTGTCATATACATGTGCCAAAATGCGCAAACGGTCCCGGGCCAGGTAAGGTGGCACCTGTGGGGTTACCGTGCGTGAGGCCGCAAAGTGATATGGCGTGTTACAGCTAGATCGGTGTGACTTAGGATCGGGGTCCTGACAGCATTGGCATCAGAGCTGGAGTGCTTGTAGGTTTCTCAAGCCAAACTGGTCGATGTTGAGTCTAGAAAATTTCTTAGTTATATGTAGGGGAATTGATTGTGGAAGGGAATGTAAGGCTCTTTTTACTCCTTTACCTTATGCCCTTCTGATCTGAGCCAGTCTATTCTTTCTACGGGGATTTAGGACTAGACCTCTTATCCTTATTAGGTTCATGTGTTACTAATCCGTAGACTCTTAGGATTGTTGGTTTTAAGCCTCAGTTCAGTTTCTATCCTTTTAGTATGATGATTGTTGGACCGGAACCTTGATATGGATTGTTGAGTGGCTATGCTATCATTTGTATGATGTCTCAAATCCTTGTTTGAGCATTTACAGTTGTTATGCTGCCCGATTTCTTCCAGAAACACTAATGCCTTTGCATTATTCCGTGTTTCAGATGTCTGGCCGCATCCCTCACCAAGTGGTTTGTTTGACTCGGTGCATTAATGTGCCCGGTCACACGGCCATGCTAGTCTGTGTGCTGACTGAGACCGATTATCGCTGGTATCCTGAATACACCGTGGAGGAACAGTACCGGGATTTCAATCAGAGTCAGTATTTCTGCACAGTCCGGATATACCCCTCATATCCTGGAGCTAACGACCCCATACATTGGTCTTATGGACTCGGGGTTACCATCGAGATGGCAGTGCATGATGCCGCCTATTCGATGATGACCATTCTCCGTGCTAGGCATGCCCTGTTGCTGAACACTGAGTTCTGTTACACGCCAGCCTCACTTCTCGGAGAGGAAGGCTACTACACTGGTCTGTAACTGATGCTGCTCATGAAGAGCCACTGCTTCAGACCACTGTTCAGATGCTGGAGGATAGGGACCGTGAGGTCCGTGCCCTCCGAATGGAGCTGTATAACACTCGAGCCGCTCATTGGACTACTTTGACATGGCTTGCCCCTGCTGTGCACGCCGGATATCTGGACATGCGGTATTTGTACCCCGTGCGGACTCGTCTGCCTGATCGCATGGATTGGCGTGACGTTGGGGGTATTACACCTCCACGTGGGCGTCGGTAACCACCAGCATCGGGACCGAGACCACATCCATGTCCCTATGGTCCACAGCCTTCGAGTGCTCGCGAGTTTCAAGATCCATCTGTTCCACTTCAAGGCTACGGTGGTAATCTTTACGAGGATTACCACGCGAATGTCTGAGCTAGACCGTGGTAGTAGTAGTATTGTAGTAGTTGTATTTCCACAGTCCTGCGCGTCTTGTGGAATATGACTTATTGTGTACTGAGTTACGGAGGTGTAGTTAAATAATGTATAGGAGCTTGGAATGCCTCTGATGGGATGTATCGTCTTTCACCGCAGTTGTACTTTAGCCTTGGCTTGTACTGAACTATGTATAGTGTGTATGACCACTGGTGTATATATAGCAGTTTCTATATTACCATGTCGTACGGATGAACATCCTTGCATTCCGTGTCATCCATTACATTCTGCACTTCTATGTCAAATTTTTGCCATCCTTGTCTAAACCATTGTTTTGTTTTCCTAGGATGGTCAACACTCGCAACACTCCTGCTGCTCAGGAGCAGGGTGAGGCTAGTGGGGCTAGAGATGGAAATCTGCCCCAGCCACCCTCCTTGGCGGAAGTTATGCTCGAAGCAGAATGGAACACGAGGGAGACCAACCGTCTGCTGGAACGCATAGAGCAGAACACTGGGTTCCGCTAGAGGAATGACGTGGTGTCAATCAATGACTTTATCAAGATGTGTCCACCGAAGTTCCATCACTCCACTGAACCTCTGGATGCTGATGACTGGCTACGTAGTATCACCCACAAGCTACACTCTGCGCGTGTGGCCGAAGCTGACAAGGTTACCTACGCCGCCTACAATCTTGAGGGCCCTGCCAGTCTTTGGTGGGAAAACTTTGAAGCTATGCGTCCTGCTGGCCAAATCACTACTTGGGTTGAGTTCAGTGAGGCATTCCGTGAACATCACATTCCGGAAGGTCTCATGGATCGCAAGCGGGAGGAATTCTGCAACTTCACCCAGGGCCTTTTAACTGTGGATGGCTATAGCCGCGAGTTTGGCAACTTGGCACGCTATGCACCTGAGGAAGTATCCACCGATGGCAAGAAGCAGGCGAGGTTCCGCAAGGGACTCAGCCCTGAACTCCGCCGAGATTTACGTCTGCACGAGTGCACTTCCTTCCAGAAGTTGGTAAACAAGGCTATCAGTGCTGAAATAGGCCAGACCGACTTCGAGGCCACCCGCAAGCATACTCGAGACTTTGGTTCCTCATCCGGCTCTGGCTCTCACAAGCGCCGTGTGTGGGTTCCTAACACTGCTCTGCCACCCAAGTACATACCGAGGCCATCCTATGAGGCGCCTCGCCCAACTCAACAGTTTGCACCTGCTAAGACTTATGGAGGACCACCTTCCAACTTTGCTCCACGCACTACCACTGTGACATGCTTCAAGTGTGGAGAACCGGGGCACTACATGTGTGAGTGTCCTCAGAACCAACCAGGAAAACCCGTTGGCCGTGGTAAACCAACCGGCAAGGTGAATCATGTCAAGCCAATCCCCACTACACGTGGTCATGTCAACTATGTCTCTGCCGAGGAAGCTTATGAGGATCCTAACGTCGTCCTTGGTACGCTTCTCATAAACTGCCATCCGGTATCTGTTCTTTTCGATACTGGAGCATCACATTCGTTCATATCTGAGAGCTATGCTCGATTGCACAACATGACTTTTTGTGACATGCCTACTTCCATGGTTATTCAAACTCCTGGTTCAAAGTGGCAAACCTCTAGGGTAAGCCATGGAAATGAAATCCTTGTCGATAGACTTGTTTTCCTAGCATCTCTAATCGCTCTCAAGTCCTCGGACATAAACATCATTTTGGGTATGGATTGGATGACAACTCATTACGCAAAAATTGATTGCTATACTAGGACCGTTCAACTTACACATCCATCCGGAAAGATAGTCAATGTCTTGACCCGAATGGCTGAGCATCAGCTCTACTCTCTTAATGCCAGCCCTCTACCAGAACTCGAAGATATCCCGGTAGTCCGTGACTTCCCGGATGTTTTTATAGAAGAACTGGCAGGAATTCCACCTGACAGTGATGTCGAATTCGTGATAGATCTTATTCAAGGAACTGTCCCAATCTCTAGGAGAACTTATAAGATGGCACCACTAGAATTAGCTGAGCTAAAGAAACAACTCGATGAGTCCTTGCAAAAAGGTTTCGTCCGTCCTAGTTCTTCCCCTTGGGCTTGCCCCGTCCTTTTCGTCAAGAAGAAGGATGGAACGGAGCGGATGGTTGTAGATTACCGACCTGTCAATCTGGTCACCATAAAGAATAAGTATCCACTCCCCAGGATCAACGACCTGTATGATCAGCTCGCTGGATCATCGGTCTTCTCTAAGATGGATTTGAGGTTGGGCTACCATCAAATCAAAATCAAGAACGGGGACATTCCTAAAACGGCTTTTGTTACTCGTTATGGCCAATATGAGTACACTGTTATGTCCTTCGGATTAACCAATGCCCCAGCTACCTTTTCTCGGTTAATGAATTCTATATTCATGGAGTATTTGGATAAATTCGTCGTGGTATACCTCGATGATATACTCATCTATTCCAAGAACAAGGAAGATCATGCCGAGCATTTAAGGCTGGTATTGACGAAACTTCGAGAGCACCGCCTTTATGCCAAATTCTCTAAATGTGAATTTTGGTTGCCAGAAGTAACCTATCTAGGTCATGTGATCTCTGGCAAGGGTATTGCTGTCAATCCCGAGAGAGTTCAAGCCGTCCTTGATTGGACTCCCCCTGAATCAGTCAAGCAAGTTAGGAGTTTTCTTGGTTTAGCGAGATATTGCCGGCGCTTCGTCGAGAATTTCTCCAAGGTTGCTAAACCTCTAACTGAACTCCTCAAGAAAGATAAAAAGTTTGAGTGGACCCCACAGTGCGAGTCCAGTTTTCAGGAGCTAAAAAGACGCCTGACATCTGCACCTGTACTGGTACCGCCAGACTTTTCCAAGGATTTTATAATCTATTGTGACGCCTCGCGACAAGGACTAGGTTGCATTCTCATGCAAGATCGTCAAGTGATGGCATACGCATCTCGACAGTTGCGTCCACACGAGGATAACTATCCTACTCATGATCTAGAGCTTGCAGCTGTAGTCCATGCACTCAAAACATGGCGACATTACCTCCTTGGTAATCACTGTGAAATCTTCACTGATCACCAAAGTTTGAAATATATCTTCACCCAACCGGATTTGAATCTTAGGCAAAGACGTTGGGTTGAGTTTCTCACAGACTACGACTTAGGAATCACTTACACCCCTAGAAAGGCCAATGTCATGGCTGATGCACTAAGTCGTAAATCCTATTGTAACAACTTGATGTTACAACAAGGTCAACCACTTCTCCACGAGGAATTTCATAAGCTTAACCTTCACATTGTTCCTCGAGGATTCCTTTCCACCTTGGTGGCGAAACCTACCCTTATGGATCAAATCATAGTTGCCCAGCGGTATGATAAAGGCATATCTCGGATCAAGGAGAACATTGCTAGCTGAGTTGCTAGAAGTTTCTCTATGGATGATCGAGGTGTTGTTTTCTTCGAGAACCGCTTGGTGGTTCCCAAGAAACAACAACTACGACAAATGATCCTTAAGGAGGCTCATGAACCTCCTCTCACGATTCATCCCGGTAGTACCAAAATGTATCAGGACCTACGTCAGAGATTCTGGTGGACTAGGATGAAGAGAGAAATCGCTCAATTCATTGCTAACTGCGACGTTTGTCGTCGAGTCAAAGCAGAGCATCAACGGCCTGCTGGTACCCTTCAACCTTTAGCTATTCCTGAATGGAAATGGGACAAAGTCGGTATGGACTTCATTACCAGATTTCCCAGGACCAGGAAAGGGAATAATGCTATCTTCGTCGTTATCGACCGCCTCTCTGAAGTAGTTCATTTCCTGCCTGTTCGCGAGAGTATTACCGCTAGCCAGCTAGCAGACTTGTATGTCTCTCGAGTAGTATCACTTCATGGTGTGCCGTTGGAGATTAACTCGGACCGTGGAAGTCTTTTCACTTCACGATTTTGGGAAAGTTTCCAGAATGCTATGGGAACCCATCTCTCCTTCAGTACCGCCTTCCATCCCCAGTCAAGTGGTCAAGTGAAATGAGTCAATAAAATTCTGGAAGACATGCTTCGAGCCTCTGTCATCTCTTTCGGTATGGAATGGGAAAAGTGTCTTCCATTTGCCGAATTCGCTTATAACAATAGTTATCAAACCAGCTTGGGTAAAGCTCCCTTCGAAGTTCTATATGGACGAAGGTGTCGAACACCTCTTAACTGGTCAGAAACCGGGGAAAGACAATTCTTTGGCCCAGATATGATCCAGGTAGCAGAGGAACAAATTTGCATCGTTCGTGAGAGATTGAAAACAGCCCAGTCTCGCCAGAAGATCCAATATGATAGTCATCATAAGGCTGTGACTTTTGAAGTCGGCCATAAGGCTTACCTTCGGGTTACTCCTCTTAAGGGAACCCATCGCTTCGGTATCAAAGGCAAATTGGCCCCTCGTTTCATCGGTCCTTTTCGCATTCTTGCCAAACGGGGAGAAGTTGCCTACCAATTGGAACTACCTCCGCACCTCTCTAGAGTTCATGATGTTTTCCACGTTTCTCAACTCAGGCGTTGCTTCTTGGATCCTATCCGCGGAGTGGACCACAAAACGCTTGATCTCCAGGACAATCTCAGATATCGAGAATACCCCGTTTGTATTCTTGATCAAACTGAGCGCACCACTCGATGCCACAATATCAAGTTTCTCAAGGTTCAATGGTCACATCATTCCGAGAGTGAAGCTACTTGGGAAAGGGAGGATCGTCTTCGACTTGAGTACCCCACCCTCTTTCCGGAGGAACCCGAATCTCGGGACGCGATTCTTTTAAGTGGGGGTGAGTTGTCACATCCCTAGTTAGCACTTGCTTTAGTACCTAGCTAGAGTGTGCATCATGTTTACTTTCAAAGAAACTTGAAATGGGATTAACAGAAACCCCAACACCCCTCTCCTAACAACTAGGGTTTGTTAAAATATTTTCCAATGTACCCAAAATGCCCTTCAAAAATGTTCATCACTTCTGCCTTGGTCTTAAACCTCTGCCAAAAATGGTGCACATTTTTCTTGGACACTCAAGGGCTTTGGATTAAATCATATGGTATTTGTATTTGGGCATTTAAATACTTTAAAATATTTTAAATGCTCAAATAATCATGAACTATAATGTTTCCTACTGTTTATATTATATACAGTGGGCATGACAAGTTTCATGAGTTATAAAAATGTTTTGGCATTTTAAATAATTGAACAAAGCTGCAAAAGAAATGAAACAGAAAAAGAAATAGGAAAAAGAAAGAAAGAGAAAGCACTTACCTTGGGCCCAGCACTGTTGCAGGCCAAGCCCAGCCCACCAGCCCTCCTCTGTCATCTTCCTCCTCGCGCCAGAAGAACGCGCGCGTGGCCGCCGCGCGCCGGCACGCGTCCGGCCACCTCCACCCAGCTTGCCTGCCTCCCCGATGGCCTGGATGATTCCATGAATCAACACGCAGCTGCCCCGACCGCTCTCACTTCTCCCCCTCGTCTCCATCGCCCTCGCCTGGCTTTCTCCTCTTCCATCACCGAGCCGCCGTCACCGCCGCTTGCCATTGCCGCACCTAGAGCCACCCCCTCGCCCCGTGAGTGTGTCCTGAAGATCCGCCGCGTCGTCCTCTTCCTCCTCGCTGAGCCACGAGCCGCCGGAAGCCCTGCAACGTCCTCACGCCGCTGTCCCCTTCCTCGGATCGCCGGAGCACCTCGCCGCCGTTACGAAGCTACAGCGCGTCCCCGACCCCTCCGTCGAGCTCGTTAGCACCGCAGTGAGCCACTACGCCGTTCCCCTCTCTTCTCCGCCTCGTTTGCACCATGTAGCCGTCGCTCCGTTGATCACCGTAACTCACCGCCGCAGTGCTCGCCGCCGGTGACACTCCAGTGACCATTTGGTCACTGGCACCCGTCTATCACACTCACCGCAGCGCGTAGATGCGATAGGTACTACGCACGCAATGCCCAGGCCTCTGTAGCTGCTTCTCCACACACGACCGACGCCGGTCGCCGCCGTCGAGCTTGTTGCCGTCGTCTCCGGCCACCCCAGGTCCGGCGACCACCACCATCCGACGCGCGATGGCAAGAGCTTTCCAACGCACCTAGCCGCAGCTCGAGCCGTGCCCCGTAGACGATTTCCGAAGCACGCCGCCGTACTTGGCCTCGCCGGCGTCACGTCGCCGGCGGATTTGACCTGTTTGACCAGGGGGTTGACCACGCCTGGGTCACTGACGTGTGGGCCACCTTTTACTAATTAGTTAGTTTAATTAAGTTTCTGTTAATTTAATTAGTTAATTAATTTAGTCACTGACCCGTGGGCCCAGGCCCCACTGACAGCTAATTAGTTTTAGTTTAACTCTAATTAACTTAGTTAATTAGCTGTGACACTGACATGCAGGGCCCACATGTCATGTTTGACTTGGACTAGCTCCTGTTGACTGACTGACGTCAGCATGATATCATGCTGACGCGGTAAAGGTTTTTCTGGGATTTTTAGATTAAAAATAATTCAGGAAATTCCAGAAAATACCCAAAACTTCTAAAAATCATATAAAATCAACCGTAGCTCAGATGGAAAAGATTTATATATGAAAAATGATCAGAAAAATCCAATCTTTCTAATGGCACTGGTTTCATGCATGTTTGAGCAAGTTAACCTTGCTGTATACATCAAAAACATGATAATGCACTTATTTAAATAATAGTTAAAGTGCCAATTTGAATCTTTGATTCAAATAGGCTCAAACCCTTCTGGTTTTAGTTGCATTAGCCAACACACATGCATCTTGCCATGTCATGAGCATGCATCATATTGTTGCATTAGTTTGTTAATGATTGTATCGCCGGTATTCTCTGTGTTAGGTCCTGCTCACGAGGATACTGCTGCGTATCCAGTTGAAGAGCAGTACCCGACAACTACTTTGTCAGGCAAGCAATCATTGATCATTCCGATACAAACCCAATCTTCTCGCCCCTGCTCTCTTTTACTACATTCAGGCAACAACGTGTGAAATGCTACTTGCTGCGGTAGTTGAACCCTATCCCTTGCATGACCTGTCATTGCCATAGTAAATAGTTGAAACCCACTAGCATGTGTAGGAGTTGATTGAGCCATGTGATGTGTGATCCACCATGCTATTTGCTTATGCTGCCTGCTATGCTTAGAGTTGTGTCTGGTCTGGTTCATCTGGGTGATGGATCAGAGTGAAATGATCATACCGATAAAGAGAAGGAAGTGTGGAATACGCTTGGTAAAGGTATTGATGAAAAGCCATGTAGGAGTACATGGTGGGTTGTTTCATTGGAATCGTCCTTAGGACCCGAGATCTGTATGTGTGGTTCAAGTTACAGCTACTACCACACATTGGGATCCTTAAATGACCCTCTCGGCTTATTAATTACCCTTGATCTCTGTCCAGGAGTTGCAACTAGTTTCTGGTGTTTATAGTTTACTGGAGGTCGTGCACAACGCTGACCCTCGGGGTGGGTTGTGATGCGACAGGTAGGTGGCACGGTGTACCGGTTGCCCGTTTGGTGACTCGGGAACCCTGTACACATCGTTTGGGGCCGTGAGCGACACCCTGGCCGGATCTCCCCACGGATGGAACCCAAATAGGCGATAAACCTGGACGAGAGACTTGAGTAGTTAGTCAGGTCGTGGCCGACATCCTCGCTGGGCTTTCGCTTGAAGGTTGCCGAGTACACGCCGAGTATACTGCGATAAGTGGTGGAAGCGTGTGTGAAGAGGTACACCCCTGCAGGGTTATCAAACTATTCGAATAGCCGTTGTTCGCGGTACGGACTACTTGGTTGCTCTTACAGTTCATAGACAAGTTGATGGATACCACTAAAAGCCTCAAGATAAGTGTGAGTGCCGTGGATGGCCCATCCGTAGGATGACGGAAGAGGATCCTCGGTAGTGTATTGATGTGGTGAGCAGAGGACTCGTGTTCGTAATAACATCTTGCAATCTGTTGAGAGTTGTAGTATAGGTTAGCCAAGGTCAAAGCTGGCATTCTGCTATGAACTCCATCACCCCCTTTGATAATGTTGCATTTATGATAGGTTCTGTGGTAAGACTTCCTGAGTACCTTTTTACTCATGTTTGCTTAATAACTGTTGCAGAGGAGAACCCTGCCCCTGTTGATGGGTTCTACATAGACGTTGACATCGACGAGTAGCTTGACACCCAGACGGAGATCTGGAGCTTGTGAAGGGCCTTGTAGATAGTCAGGCTACACCAAGCCTGTTTTATTTTCTAAGTTGTCTGTACTCAGACATGTAGCTTGCGCTTGTGCTTGTATGACTGTATGACTTGAGTGTTGGGTCATGTGACCCCTACCTGTATGGATATGTTATGTATGGCTCTTGGAGCCTTTTAAATAAAGTACTTTGAGTCATAGAGTTCTGTTGTGATGCAATGTTGTATTTGCACATATTGAGCACATTGCGTGTATGATTGAAATGCTTGGTATGTGTGGGATCCGACACCTAGTTGTTTCCTTTGGTAGCCTACCTTACAGGGAAATGCCTCCTAGTGATTCCAATGAGCCTTGGTAGCTTGCTACTGCTCGGAACACGTAGGCTGGCCGGCATGTGTCCTTCTTCGTTCCTGTGTCTGTCCCTTAGGGGAAATGTCACGCGTTGTTCCATTAAGTCCATGTAGCTTGCTACGACTTGGGATCATACATTGATGACCGACACGTTCGTTGCTGGGTCATGGATGCCTGTCTCTGTAATTTAGTGCCACTTTTGGTTTATAACTAGCCATGTCGGCCCGGGTTCTCTGTCATACGGATGCTAGCGACACTGTCATATACGTGTGCCAAAATGCGCAAACGGTCCTGGGCCAGGTAAGGTGGCACCCGTGGGGTTACCGTGCGTGAGGCCGCAAAGTGATATGGCGTGTTACAGCTAGATCGGTGTGACTTAGGGTCGGGGTCCTGACAAGATGATGAGCCAGCAACCACGGCAGGCGCATCCAGCGACAAGCAGGGGGCTTCCCCGACAAGCTCTGGTCCCGACAAAGATGAATCTGCGCAGGCGCAAGAGGAGATACGGAAGAGAATGGTGCAGCGCCCAGTTTACTTTGTCAGTTCCCTTCTGCAGGGGGCTAGGTCAAGGTACTCTGGTGTGCAGAAATTGCTTTTCGGCCTTCTTATGGCCTCGAGAAAGCTGCGCCATTACTTCCAAGCACATGAGATCACAGTTGTCACTCGCGTTCCGCTGAAGAGGATATTGCAGAATCTAGAAGCGACAGGCAGGATTGTTGAGTGGGCACTGGAACTGTCAAGCTTTGGCCTCAAGTTTGAGAGCACTTCAACTATCCAAAGAAGAGCATTGGCAGAGTTCATAGAAGACTGGACGCCAACACCAGATGAAGAAATTCCAGAAACGAGCATCCCCGTCAAGGAAGCGAACAAAGAGTGGCTGATGTACTTTGATGGTGCCTTCTCGCTGCAAGGCGCCGGTGCTGGCGTGCTGCTTATCGCATCCACCGGAGAGCACCTCAAGTACATAGTCCAGATGCACTTTCCCAAGGAGCAAGCAACAAACAATACCGCATAGTATGAAGGTTTGCTTGCCGGTCTCAGGATCGCTGCACACCTTGGGATCAAGAAGCTCATTGTCAGGGGTGACTCGCAGCTTGTCGTCCGCCAAGTGAACAGGAATTACCAGAGTCCGTTGATGGAAGCCTACGTTGATGAAGTGAGAAAGCTGGAAGAGCACTTTGACGGCCTATAGATGGAGCATGTTCCAAGAGCTCAGAACGACATCGCCGATGGCCTGTTAAAGTGCGCTGCACTTAAGTTACCTGTGGAACCATGGATGTTTGTGCTCAAGCTGACACAACCGTCTGTAACGCCATCAACTGGATAGATCAAGAAGAGGAAGTTGATTTCTGGTGACTATTTTCTGGCAGAGCTTCCCGAAGCCGCCGCTAAGAAGGTCCCCAAGATCAACACCAAGAATGCTGAGGAGCAGTCTGCTCCGGCAAGCCCTAGGGTTTGTTCCGTTGAAGCAAACGCTCCCGACAAGTTTTGCTCCGGCAAGCTTGCCGGGGAACGTCAAGCTCCGGCTGAGCCGCAGGTTCTCGCCGTTGAAGCGGATGTTCCCGCAGCAGCAGATGTGCCTTTAGTCCTTGTTGTCGAGCCACAAGCTCCAGCATGGGCGCAGCAGATTGTCCGTTTCCTTCAGACAGGAGAACTTCCCGAAGAGCAAGAAGAAGCAGAAAGAGTAGCCCGGCAGTCAAGTATGTACCAGTTTGTTGACAACACACTGTACAGAAGAAGGCTCAACGGTGTGAAATTGAAGTGTATTCGCCGGGAAGACGGACAAAAGCTGTTGGCAGAGATACATGGAGGCATATGTGGTCACCACATTGGCGAAAGAGCACTTGCCGGCAAGGCATTCCGGCAAGGTTTCTTTTGACCGACAGCCCTCCAGGATGCAACTGCGCAATTAACCAAGTGTGAAGCGTGCCAGTTCCATTCCAAGCAGATACACAGCCAGCTCAAGCTCTGCAGACGATCCCTTTATCCTGGCCATTTTCGGTCTGGGGGCTCGACATCCTCGACCCCTTTCCCCGAGCAGTCGGGGGCTTTGAGTACTTGTATGTTGCAATCGACAAGTTCACAAAGTGGCCGGAAGTGGAAGCAGTGAGGAAGGTGACAGCACATTCAACAGTCAAGTTCTTCAGGTCGATTGTTTGCCGCTTCGGGATCCCTAACAGGATCATCACCGACAACGGTACGCAATTCACAAGCCGCACCTTCATGCAGTACGTCCAAGATCTTGGCTCCAAGGTCTGATTCGCTTCTGTTGCTCACCCGAGAAGCAACGGTCAAGCGGAGAGGGCAAATGCTGAAGTGCTGCGTGGACTCAAGACCAGGACTTTCGACAGGCTGCACAAGTGCGGAAGAAACTGGACTGAGGAGCTACCGGTGGTTCTTTGGTCGATCAGGACGACGCCAAATCGAGCCACTGGCCAGACACCTTTTGCTCTAGTCTATGGAGCAGAGGCAGTTCTCCCCACGGAACTCGTATACGGGTCACCTCGAGTGCTCGCTTATGATGAGCTTGAGAAAGAGCAGCTGCGACGAGATGACGCGCTGCTCCTTGAGGAAGACTGTCTTCAGGCTGCTATACGAGCTGCTCGCTACCAGCAAGCTTTGCGCCGCTACCATAGACGCAATGTTAACGGCAGAAGTCTCGAGGAAGGCGACCTTGTTCTTCGGCGCGTTCAGTCCGCCAAGAATTCCAACAAGTTGACCCCGAAGTGGGAAGGCCCTTACCGGGTGAAACGAGTCACTAGGCCTGGCGCTGTCCACCTTGATACCGAAGATGGCATTCTGGTGAGCAACTCCTGGAACATTGAGCATCTTTGTAAGTTTTACCCGTAAGGCGCGGTTGCCGGAACCCGTTCAGGCAACCACCTTTTGTACAAGTCTTGCCGCTGTTGCATGTAATCCTTTGTACAAAGCCAGGCGTAGACCCGTGCATAAGTAAAGCTCATGTGCTCCGCACATCTTGTCAATTTCATGTTTTCTATTTTTTGCATGTGTTATCTGACACTTTGTGCAGCACCTACCCCCGGTAAGCAATAACGAGCCGTAAGGCACCATATCTTTATTTTCTCCTTTTTCTTTTTCTCAGGGAAAGGAAGGTTCCCTCGCCCTCAAGTTTGCCAGGGGGGAAAGGAGAAGATAATGGTGTGGACCAGGCGTCGTTCAAGAAAGTTTCGCCTTACCGGGAAGCAAACAACAGAAAAGCTAAGTTGCCAAAGTTTGAGCAATCAGATTTTTTAATTTTTAAGTTATCTTCCTTGAACGACCGTGCTTTGTATGGAAAACCTGTGCGCGGAGGAACCAACTAGTAGCTAGTTGCGCCCTTACTTTGTTTTGAGTCCGCTCAACAGCTTAAGTGTGCTGCGACTAGTGTTGCGCCCTTACTTTGTTTCGAGTCCGCACAACAACTTAAGTGTGCTGCGACTAGTTGCGACAAGGTTTCTTGTCGCCAACGGCACCGCCAGCAGGCTGCTGACGTCCCGCACTCAGCGCTCGCGGCTAAGGTTCCCGCGCTGGCAAGTTCCATAAAAGCGTAGGGCAAAAACATACAAAGGAAGGAATCAAGTAAAGGAAAGAACGTTGCAATCACTACCCAAAATAGAGTGATATTACAAGATAGCTTGTCGCAGCTCTAACAGATTGTTCCCATAACATGACTAGCAGCGACAAGAAAAGAAGAAAACGGGCGGCCTAGTCTACGCGATCGCCCTCAACCCTCTTGATCCTGCTCACCTTGTCCACAATGGGTGCGACAAGGGCCTTGAGCGCCTCCAGATCAGCATCCGGCGGCACAGACTTGAGGACGTTGGTGAGGTTGAGGCCCGGGTTGCGGAAGGCCACCTTCACCAACACCTTTTGGAGAGCTCCCGCGCAGATCTTGCGCGACTCGTCGGCCAGCCGCTTTGGAGTCGTCTCCCGGAGTCGCTGAAGGGACGTCGCCACGCCTTTGATGAACAAGGTGAGCTTGGCGCTGGGTTGGAGGATATCATCGGAGGGATACCCGAGATCCACCATCCCCAGCTGCACCAGCTCCTTGTCAATATCTGTGGCAGCATTCACGAGACCCTCCGTCCAGTGCTCCACGGTCTCCTTGAAAGTGTTCTGGGCGACAGCAGCGCTCTCCAGCAGCGCCTTGTCGGCCTTGATCTCCTCCTTCAGGGCCGCCTCCCGCTCCCTGGCACCGTCCAGCGTCTTGGTCAAAGTGGTCAGCTTCAAATCAAGATCTGCATTGGAGTCCTTGGCGGCGGCAAGTTCCTTGCCCTTCTCGGCGAGGCGAACCTGCAGCTCTGAGTTGCTGTGGGCGTCCTTCTCCCGCTCATGCTTGAGTGCGGCGAGCTCTTCGCCGCTCGTCTTGAGATTGGCCTCTAGCCGCGCCACATTCTTCTCCAGCTCCTTCTTGGCGGCCTCAGCAGCTGCAGCAGCATCCTCTGCTTGCTTGAGAGCTCCGCCAAGTGATTGCTCGCGCGCGGCAAGCTCCGCCTCGTGGCTGTCGATGTTGACCTTCCGCTGCGCCAGCTCACCCTCCCGTGCGGATAGCTTTTCAGCGGCAAGCCGCTGTTGCTCTTCAACTTTGGCCTTCTCGAGGAAGAAGGCCGTCTGCTCCTCGGCAAGTTGCTCCCGCTCCACTGCCAGGGACCGGAGAGCTGCCTGGTTGAGACCCCGGAGCTCCTCCGCGCGCTTCTTGATGTCGGCTCCCGCCCTCGCGGCAAGCGCCTCTCGGGACTCCAGCTTGGCCCGCCGAGCGCGGTAGAGCGTCAACAGCTTCCGCAGCACCCGCTCCTCCTCAGGCTCGCCGCTGCTGCTTCTTGGTGCGTCAACTAGCGTCAGCCCGGCGGAGGCGAGCACCTCTCCGTCGAAGATTTCCCCCTCGACCGGCGCCCTGGAGCTTGATGCCCAGGGGAGGTTGATGAAGACATTCTCGCCACCCTTCAGGTAGACGCCTGGCTGGGGCTCTTCGGAGCCTGGCGCTGTGGCAGTGGCGGAGGGATCGGTGGTCGGCATAGCGCTTGGCGCTCCTGCGGCCTCAGGGCCGTCAGTGCGATCGCCAGACCCCTCGCCAGCTGCTGCGGCGGCAGCCTTGGCGGCCTCTTTGCCGGTGGGATCGTCAGCGCCGACTGCTTCTTCGGTGGCAGTGGCGTCGCCGGTGTTGCCGCGCGTGTTCTCTTCGCCAGCAACCTCCGTCTCCATCGGCTCCGCAGCAGATGGGTCTGATGGCTGGAAAGGGAAGAAAAGTCAAGCAAATATCCAAAAAGAAGATCAAAAGAAAAAGAACCCAAGAAAAGTTTTGAAGCGAGAGGATTACCTGTGCGAGCCGGCACCTCGGCAAGGTCCCTTGCCGGAGAACCCTCCCTTGGCGGCGTAGTTGTGGTCTCCGCCGGCAGAGGGCCGCTGGTGCTGTCCCTCACCGGAGAGCTCTCCCTTGCCAGAGAGCTCCCCCTCGCCGGAGGACTCTCCCTTGCCGGAGCACTCCCCCTTGGCGGCGTAGTTGAAGCAGATGGCATGTCGGGGGCGGTCTCCAGACGCTCCTTGTGTGGCTGCTCTGCTCCTGCGCAAATCAACAATCAGTTATCAGCAAAGAAAGAGCATCCACGCGCACATAACAGTGGAAAGTGAACCATATACTTACGCTGGGGGCTGCGCTGGGGGCTGCTCTGAAGATTAGTTGCCAGGTCCGGCAAGGTGGTCTCGGGCGCATCCTCTGCTGTCGCAGTGGGTTCGTCCTCGACGATGATCACCTCCTCTCTCCTCGCCGGGACCTTGGCTCTCTTCGCTGCTCTCTGGGCCAGAGTCCTGAAAAAGGATAAGGTTTGGAGAAAAGCAAAGGAGATACAAGACAAAACAGCAAGGATTGATGAAATACAAGTACAACAAGAATCTTACTCTTCTTCTTCCTCATCGTAGCTGAGCGCGGAGAAGTCGAAGTCCGGCTCATGCCCGGCGAGAGGAGGCGGAGGTGTAGGCTCCCTTGGCCGCTTGACGGGAGCAGTGGCGGTGGTCTGAGACGACCCCGCTCCGGCTGCCGCCGTGGCATGAGAAGCGGCAGGAGCAGAAGCGGCGGTCCGGGAAGACCCCGCTCCATTTGCCGCAGCAGTGCTAGGTGCTCCTGCGGCAACAGCACTCGCCGCGGTGGAGCGTGTCGCGCGGCGCGGCGGCTGTCGACTCGTTTGCCGCTCCGCTACGTCCCCGGCCTTGCGGAGACGCCTTCTTGGTGGAGCTGGGGGCTCTGCTTGCGGCGAGCTGTCCGAAGATGAGGAGGAAGAGGAGTCGATCTCCAACGAGCCGCTCGTATCCTCGGCGGGCTCGCTCGACTCGATGCCCTGCTCGGCGGGCTCGCTCGACTCAACGTCTTGACCGGCAAGCTCCTCCTCGCCGGCAAACTCCTCTCGCTCGGCAAGGCTTGCCGCCTTTGCTGCCTCTGCCTCCTCCACGGTGAATCCGAACTCGCCCGCGGCTGCGGCTGCCGCCGCCTCTTCCAGCCTAGTGGCGATGTGCTTCAGCTCCGTATCGGTGGTGTCGCGGGTGAGGCCTTTCTTCTCGTCGAAGTGAATCGGCACTTCTTCCAAGCTGTCAAAGAACTCCCGTATGGCGTCATCTGCAGGCTCTTGCCAAGTTGGGTCGATCCCAAGAAGTTGCACAGCGGCATCATTGCGCGAATGCGGCTGAGCGCGGAGTTGTTGCACAGCGGAACGACGCCCTTCGGCAACCTGAACACTTCGGGATGCTGAGGGTCATACTTGAACAGCTCCTGGAGCATCGCGTTGAGCTCCAGGACAGTGAAGTTGAAGTTGAGGCCTGGGCGCCGCCTCATGATGTCCGCCGCATTCTCGAACTCCCAGGCGGGTCTCTTCCTTTCCTGCAGGGGGGCGATGCGGTGGCGAAGGAAGTCTGCGCCGACAGCGCCTACAGTGAGCCCGGCAAGCCTGAGGCGTTGGATCTGGGCGACGGTAATCTTCAGCCTGTCATCTTCCGGGGCCACGTTGCTACAATCGCTGCCGCGCACCACTGGGGCTTGGCGCCAGGCGGTAAAAGGCTGCGGGTTCTCCTCGACGATCCAGCACCAGTTTGCTCTCCACTCCTCCCACTTGCCGCGCAGCTCTCCCTCCAGATAAGCTTCCTTCTTGTGGGCCCTCGAGATCCAGGAGACTCCGCCGGATAAAGGCTCTCGTCTCTCAACTCGGGGCATAAAGAAGTGGCGAAGAAGGGCTACATTTGGGTAGACTCCAACAAAGTTTTCGCAGAGATGTGCGAAAACTGCCATGGTCAGAACGGCGTTGGGGGTGAAGTCAAGGAGGCGGAGCCCGTAGGTGTTCATAATGTCGCAGAAAAATTCATAGAAGGGCGGGCAGAGCCCGCAATAGAAGAACAAGGCGAAGAAGGGATATCCAGTTGAGGCCGTTTTCCATGCAACGGCTGGAAGTACCTTCGTGCGCGGATGCGCCCGCGTCGCCCCCGACCAGAAGAGGTAGTAGCACTCCCTCAGCTCCCTTGCGGCAAGCTTGGGGGGGGGAAGACAGCCCGCTCCTTTCGCAGCACCGCGAGCCGCTGCGCCTCGGCCGACTTCGCGCCCTTCCCCTTGTCAGTTTTCGGAGCCATGGCGGAAGTGATGAGGAAGGTCGACGGTGTTGGTGGTGTTTGTGGCGATGGGGGGCGGAGCGCTGCTCTCTTTCAGCTTTGGGAAGAAGGGGAGCGGCAGAGGTTTTTGAGGTTGGAGTAGCAACGGGCGGATGGACGAACTGCCCCTGTTTCCCCTGCTTATAAGGAGGGAGGGGGCGGACGTTCCGCCTCTCCGAATAAAGAAACCACCCATGATCTCTCCCACGATGCTGCATTTAGTGCGTGTCGTTAAGGGAGGGCGCGGTGGATACGAAGAAAGATACGGCGTAACCCAGGCCGCGCGTGCCCGTGCCCTGTTTTGGGCCTGGCCCAACAGCGCTCGGCACCGTGTATGGCCCAGGCCCGGGGGCTCCTGTCGGTGTACTAGAGTAGGGGTACCCTAGTATCCCGCACTTGTGCACGGGCAGTCGCAGCGCCCCGCGGCAATGCTTGCCGGGTGACCGCCAAGGTCCTCTGTGGTTCCTTTGGAGCCATTCAAGAACAAAGTATTCAAGCCAAGGAGACAAGGCCCCGGCAAGAGGAGCTTTCCGGGAAGGCCAACCAAGGCATCTCAAGGTACTTGCCGCGACGCGCCACGCGTCCCGGCAAGGCCCGGTGAGCGATAAGCTCCCGGACGCGACAAGACAACGACCGCGTCAAGGCGCTTGCCGCGGCAAGCTACCACTCTGTACCTGCGCTCCAGCACATCCACCCACGTGTCGCCCTGGGACCCTTCCAGGCGATCGTGGCGGGAGGCTGTGCAGCCAGCGGTGCGCGGTGGCAAGCGGCGCTGACAAGATTGCCATCGTGGCGAACGGTGGCGTCCCTGACAGCCCCTTTTTGCACTGTTTGGGTGACGCCGATGGGCATTTAATACCCTTGTCCCCTGCCATCAGGGTTAGATATGATACACTGTACATGTAGTTGTACCAACTACAAGACCTTTCCATTTTTACCCTTGTCTACATTGCCACCTGTCGGTGACCCCTTGAGCATATAAAAGGAGGCCCATGCGCAACGTAGAGGGGGGTTCGGAGGATCAGAACGCATACGCTTGGTCTCGTTAGCCGCTGGTGTGTACTGTAGCACTCAGCGCTCCTGAGCAAGAACTCAATACAAACCACAAAGCAGGAGTAGAGTTTTACGCATCCGTGCGGCCCGAACCTGGGTAAACTTCTCATGTGCTTCGCCTAGATCCTCTCTTCGCGCGACCTCCGCCCCCCGCCGAACCGAAAGGGGCTCGGTCCCCATAGGTGTTCGCGGATTAGTTTCCCCGACATTTAGCCATTACGATCTCGAGGTAGATCAACTCTTTTAACCCATAGTCATCAAGATCAATCAAGCAGGAAGTAGGGTATTACCTCGATCGGGAGGGCCTGAACCTAGGTAAACATCGTGTTCTAGTCTCCTGTTACCATCAATCCTCTAACGCATAGTTCGTGACCCCCTACCCGAGATCTGCCAGTTTTTACACCGACACCCACCTCGGTGGCCTCCCGCACCGCCTCTTTGGTATATAAATACCCCAATATTCTAGAAACCCTAGGGGTGTCGATGAAATTTTGTTCTAGCCGCCACAAGTTCTAGAACCGCGAGAACCAATCTAGACACCATCACTGAGGGGTTCATCATCCTCATTGGTACCTCTCCGATGATGTGTGAGTAGTTCACCATGGACCTACGGTTCCATTGATGTGGGATGAAGTTGGAGACCGTGTTTGGACTTGTTCTGATTAAAGATTCACAAGAGAAGGTTAACCTGATTAAAGATAGACTGAAGGTAGCTCAGTCTAGAACGAAGAGTTATGCAGACTCAAAATGCAAGGACGTAGTCTGTGAAATCGTAGACAGAGCGTACCTGAGGTTCTCACCCTGAGAGGTGTTATGCGTTTCGGAGATAAGGGAAAGTTAGCCCCGAGATTTGTGGGACCATACCGTGTTTTGGAACGCATGGGAGAGGTTGCCTACAAGTTAGAGTTACCCGAAGGATTGTCAGGAGTTCATGATGTGTTTCACGTTTCCTTGCTAAAGAAGTGCCATGCTGAGATGGCCGATATTCCTCTGACAGATACAGTGCCCCTGGAAATAATTCAGCTGGATAGTGATCTAACTTACAAAGAGAAACCAGTCAAGAACCACGAATTTGCATGAAGAGTCACCCGCAACAACGTCATCATGTTTTGCAAAGTTCAGTGGAGCCACCATACCGAGCATGAAGCCACCTGGGAACGAGAGGATGATCTACTCAAGGACCACCCACACCTATTTTCTAGCCAGACCGAATCTCGAGGGCGAGATTCATCTTAAGGGGGTTAGGTTTGTAACATTCTAAATTTTCAATTTGGAATGTTATACATACCAAATCTTGCATACCATATTTCATTTGCATTTGTGTGTTGTGATCCTAGAAATTCTAAGCAACTCAAAGACCCACGGAGAGAGTTGGGGATTTCACCATTTTCGTATTTGAACTTTCTCAAATATGGGAACGAGGATAATATTGGTTTTAATTGTTTTTCTCTCCGAAAATATTTCATATTAAAATATATGAGTGGAGATAATATGACTTCTTCAAAACAAATGAAATATTGGAGGAAAAATATTAAAATCAATTATTATATTTTATTTGGATTTATATGCAATTTTATTTGATTAGGAAAAATACCGGTTTTCAAAACTGCGCTTAGGTCTGGGAAAAATGTTCACTTTGTCCTAAATATTATTAGAGGACGGAGAAAATTTACTTTGGAATTTGTAGACACCATTTATTATTTATTTTATTTGTTTTTCTGCGTCAGGACTCTGCCGACCTACGGGCCGTAACCGACCTACGGGCCGTAACCGACCCGGACTCTGCTGGGCCGGCTTTATAAGCTGAGGCCGGCCAGCCTCGAGGCCCAACCGCCGCCCAGCGAAACCCTAGCCGCCGCCGCCCCGCCGCCGTATGCCTCTTCGCCGCCGCGCCGCCGCCGCCCCGCCATCATCACCCCGCCGCGGACTTTTTTTCTCGGTTTAGGTTAAAAAAATGCGGTTTTCTCTAGAAACCATAGATTTATTTTTTTCCAGATTAGATCAGTTCGTTTTTCTTCGTTTAGTTATTTAGCGGACGTTCGTCCATTCGTTCGTTATAACGAACGCTTTTTATCTTTTAGTTACAGACAACGAACGTTCATTGGTTAGACTGTTCGTCACATTTTCTTTTTCAAGGTTTTTCCGCGATTATTTTCGATCGTGATTTCTGTCCTGAAATTTGTTTTAGTATAACTTTTCGCTCATTAGTCGGAATCATGTGAAACAAGCGCCTAGTTCTTCGCCTCGAAGCCCTCTTTCTGTATAGACAACTTGAACAAGATTTTGGTACTTTAAAATTTTGACTTTAGTACAATTTAGTAAATGGATCTTGTTTCTT
This sequence comes from Secale cereale, assembly GCA_902687465.1. Lineage (NCBI taxonomy): Eukaryota > Viridiplantae > Streptophyta > Magnoliopsida > Poales > Poaceae > Secale > Secale cereale. Next base: position 292,044,007 of record LR738711.1, read on the forward strand.
TCGTAGTTTGAGTTTCGTTGCTCCGATTGATTTGATTCTTTTTGCAAACTGGAGTTCTTCAGTTGAACCTTCTGGTTAGATCTTCTTATTTGTGTTTTACTCGTGCATCTTTGCTTGGTTGCTTATGTATGCTATTGTTTGTTTGCGATAGAATTCCTAGGTTTTGCGAATCATCAACTAGGCAAGTAACACTTTGATCATATCCTTTATTACCAAGTTTTTATGCATTAGTTCAACCCTCACACTTTGCATGAGTAGGATCTCTTAACATGTGGGTCTGGGAAGTAGATTATGGTAGAACCTATTACCTTCTTTATTATCAAACCCCTGGGAGTTACTTCTACATTATGCTTAGGTTGCCATGCTATGCTCATTGCCGTGAATTGGGTTTGAGAGTATCCATGATAGATGTTAGATTGTTAATTAATGGTTCAACTCAAGGTGACTACTTTAATACACATCTGGGTGGATTGGTCGCAGGGCACCTGGAGAATCCAGTGTTTTCCTAGGAAATCCCGGAGGAACCGTGTGATTATCCTATGGAGTGCCACCTATGCTCAAAGGGATCATAAGATTATTCATGCTAGAAACTTCCGTGTGCAGCCAGAGTGCCATTATGGGCTCTGGCATAGTTGAGTATGTTGTGTGAGCTCTTTCAGTGGTGGACTAGCAGATGTAGGGGAAAGTAGGTGTACCGGTCCACCCGGGGTAAAGAGTAAATGCTTCGGAAAGACTGTGTCTCGGTCATCCATTTCTCAAACACCATGTAGTGCGAGAAATCCAATGGAGGAGATCGAGCCTTGTGGGTAAACGTGTGCAAACCTCTTCAGAGTGTACAAACTAATCATGATTAGCCGTGTCCCTGGTTATGGACATCTTGAGTATCTGGTACTTGAATTATTGGATTGATCTCATCACTCTAAAACTAATTTATTGGGTTAATAAAGATGGTTTTTATTGGGATTGAGTTGGATGAACATTTTCAATGATGTTTCAACTACCATTATAGTTAAAGTAAATTTATTCCTTTGTTTTTAAGGAAAACTTGGCTTTTTGCAAAAACTTTATAACCTTACAGCCTCCACTAGCCAGATTGCATGTAGTGTTAGCCTTTATTCTGTTACTTGCTCTATTGTGTTATCTTGCCAGCATATTCCATGTGCTGACCCGTTTCGGGTTGCAACATATCATGTTGCAGAATTTTCAGAAGAAGAGTAAGGTGCGCTAGGTCGTTTGTCATGCTCTCAGCTATGTCGTTGGAGTTGATGGACTCACTTATCTTCCAAGCCTTTCACTGTTATCGTGTTAGATGGCCTTATGCCATATATTTGGTAATAAGTTATCTTTTGAGACATTCGATGTAATAAGTGTGTGATTGCCACTCTGTTATAAATCCTTCAAGTACTTTGTGTGTCAGCATTACCGATCGAGGGATGACATAGAACACAGAGACTTGGGTCCATTCGGATCGTGGTCGCTACAGCTACAGCTGGTCATATGGCACTTCGAGACAGACAAACGTGTCGATGGAGAGAACATTGAGCCCAGCACCGCCATCAATGAGGTTCTTGCTGACTTGGATGTTGCTAATGATGGGTGAGCAGAGCATTGGGAGAGCGCCAGCGGTTGCCGCGCACTTGAGCTGGTCAGCTAAGCAGAAGGTGATGGTGCACTTGGACAACTTGAGCGGCCACGTGGCTTTTATCCTGGGAAGAGCTGCTTTGACCTCTCGGGGGAACTACATGAAGATGCGCTGAGAGGTTGGAGCCCACGCACCGCCGAAGATGCACGCGATTGCGTGAGGCTCCTCCAAGCCCCTAGCTCCTTCGTCTTGGTCGTCGTTCCTCCTTGGTGTTGGTGGCAGCGAAGGGAAGCCGGCCTCGCCCTAAGGGCGGTCCTCACGAGGTTGGTCCCTCCAAGCACCTACGTGAGGCTGGTCCCTCCAGGCACCCTCGCGAGGCCGATCGCACCACTCCTGACGGGGGCCATGGTCGTCCTAGCGCACCATAGTTCGGCTTCCTCCACGACCGTAGCCTCGGTCGTTGCACTCGGGGCAGCGGTCGATGCACTCGTCGTGGATATCCCTGAGCTTCTAACAGTCGTTGGTGTTGTGGCTGTGCACGTTGTGGAAGGCGTAGAATGGACGGCTGCTCTTGGATGACTCTGGGTGGTCGCAGCCATGCTTCATCTCTGGTTCTGCTTCGAGCAGGGCCACCCCCTTGCGCTTCATGTCTTTAGCCTTGGCCCTCTTGTCTTCTGGGTCAGCAGCTGGGAGGTCGACGATGGAAAGGCGCCCCTCCTTGGCTCTGGCGCACTTGGTCGCTAGGTTGAACAGCTCCAGGGTTGTGCACAGATCCTCATGGATGGCGAGCTCCTCCTTCATCTTGACAGCATGGACACAATCAGAGAATACTGAGATGATGGTTTTGTTCGTCACCTTGGGAATCTTGAGGCGGACGCTATTGAAGCACTAGATGTACTTCTGCAGGGTTTCCCCCGGTTGCTGCTTGACACGCCGCAGGTCTCCTACGGCTAGCGGGTGATACGTCCAAAATTCATCACTATTTTATATCGTAATTCATCCTTATTCATTGATATATTTCACATTACGATGATGTTCTTATGTTGTTTTGGCCTATTTTACACAGTTTGCAACTTTCCGGTGCCGAAGCAGCAGACGCAGGATTCAGCGGTAAAAAGTGGACGCTGAGTTGCTGAAGAAGAATACCTCCAAATTACCTGAAAATTGACGGAGGGTATTTTCCAGACGGATCACGAAGGCACGCAAAAGGGCAACCAGAGTGGGGCCACAGGGCGCCCAGGCGGCCACCTGGCGCGGACCCCTCCCTGGCCGCGCCGGTGGGGGGCCTGGAGCCCCTGGCCCACTTCCGGCTGCCCCCTTTTGCATATATACTCCTCGTCATCCGAAAACTCTAAAAAGAAGAGTTTTGACGGAGTTCCGCCGCCGCTCCGTGGCGGAAACCTACAGAGAAGAAAAAGCCATCTCCGGCGGGCAGATTCCGCCGGGGAGATCACCTCCCGGAATGGGAGATCATCGCCATCATCATCACCATCGTCACGGGCATCATCAAGATCATCATCAACATCATCCCCAACATCAGCACCATCTCCATCTTCATCCAAATCTCATCTCACCATTGCAACTTGTGTTGTAATCCGTACTATCTATCCTCTCTACTCCATCGGTGTTGATTACTACTTTGTGGTGAATGCTATTGAGTTTTGTTGGAGAAATATCATTATGTCCAGATTGTTTACCATCCATTTATCTCCACTGATCATGATCTCCTTTATGTCTTGTGAGTAGTTACATTAGTTCTTGAGGGCATGGGAAAAGTCTTGTTGTTAGTAGTCATATGATGTTGAAGTAATATGTGTTAGTTGATACTTAAGTTGTGTTGTTATTTTACTAGTGGTGTTGTGTGAGTCGAACACTCAACACTTCGCCTTATTAAGGACCTAGGGGAATACATTGTGTACAAAGAATGCTTACGGTGGGTTGCCGGAGTGACAGAAACCTGAACCCCAGTTCGCACGCTTTTGCACAAGGGAACAATGAATCATCGATCGTATTGCTATGGTTAGGCTTTTGCCTTAAATACTATCTTGTATTTGTGGATGCTTGCAAGGTGTTTAATCATAAGAGTGCACTCATCTTAGTCTAGAGAGTGTACTAGCATAGATCCACCCACTCAACACTTATCAACACATCACATAGTACCGATATGGAATATGATGAAAGCACATGACTACCTCTCCCGTGTGTCCTCAAGAATACTTTAGCCTTTATAAGTTCAGTTGTTAGGCCTCTCCTTTGCTCAGAAAGTATTGGGCCACTTGTTACTCTTCAGTGCCTTTTACTTGGCTTGCTTTTACTTTCCTGTTGCTTATATCTAGAAAACCCCTAAAAAGTTATCTTTCAGTGCTTGCAGTAATTCCTTACTCAGAATCGCTTATCAATACCTTCTGCTCCTCGTTGGGTTCGATACTCTTACTTATCGAAAACGCTGCAATAGATCCCTTACGGTTGTGGGTCATCAAGTACCGTTTTCTGGCGCCGTTGCCGGGGAGTGTAGTGCTATTGGTAAAGTGAAACTGGTAAGGAAGTTTTTATATTTCTGTTTTTATTTTGCTGTTCCTGTTCTTTGTCCTTATGGACAACCTTGCTATTGGATCGTTGCTTGTGGGAAGACGCCCCACACCTGTGGTGGTTGCTCCTCCCCCTACTGAAATTGTGCCCTATAAAATACCAGCTGGTATTATCGATTATGTTTTGGCTAATCGTTATGCAGGAGACAGTCATCCCGGTGAACACTTGCTATATCTGTCACAACTATGTTCATTATTTAAGCTTGCAGGTGTATCAATGGAGTTTGTCATGAGGAAATTGTTCTCCGTATCGCTTATAGATAAAGCTTCAGATTGGTATAAGCTTCTCGATAACTCACACTTGCTTGATTGGCAAGAGCTTACGTCTCTCTTTTATACCAAGTTTTATCCTCTTCATGAAATTCACCGAGACAGGGACTATATCTATAACTTTAGGTCTCGTGACGGAGAAAGCATTGCTCAAGCTTGGGGGAGATTGAAGTCCCTAATGCTCAAATGTCCTATTCATGAGCTCCCCAAGGAAATTATACTTACAATTTTTTATGCCAGGCTTTCTCGTCAGGATAAGGAGATGTTGGATGCCTCCTCTAGTGGGGTATTTCAGATGAAGAGTGTTGAAGAAAGGTGGGATCTCATTGAAAGGATTCATAGGAATACCGAAGATTGGGAAATCGATAAAGGTATTGAACCCGCTATAAATTATGAGCATGATTATATTGAGAGCTATGTGAAAACTGATTACTTCAATACTTTTTGCTCTAAGATTGGTCTTGATTCCCATCTAATGATTGATTTCTGTAAGGATTTTGCCTCTCACGTTGATTCTTTTAAAAAGAAGAGAGACCAGCATCATGAACCTTTCAAAGAGCTACCTGTTGATATTCATGTTGCTGACCCTATTTTGCCTGCAGTTATATATGAAAAGCCTCCTTTTCCCGCAAGGATAAGGGAGCACTCTATTGTGACAGGCGTAATAAATAAAAGTGAGAGAAGAATTGATGAGCCTGAGGACCAGATCAAGGTCAATCCTCAAGTTGCATTGGTTAAAGACCTTGTTACTAATGATGGTTTGGATTCCAATGTAAATTTTTGTGTTGTTTCTACTAACCTTGTCACAGCCAAGAATAAAGGCCCAATTTCAGGTACTCCAGTAGTATATGTTAAAATAGGAGATCACAATTATTATGGGCTATGCGATTTGGGATCGAGTGCTAGTGCTATCCCCTATTCACTTTATGAAGAGATCATCGGTGAGATTTCCCCTTGTGAACTTGAAGGAGTTGATGTTACCATTCATCTTGCAAACAGAACAACTATCTCTCCTATCGGAATCGTGAGAGACGTTGAAGTCCTATGTGGAAAGGTAAAATACCCTACCGACTTTCTAGTACTTGGTTCAGAGAGAGACAATTTTTGTCCTATTATTTTTGGTAGACCTTTTCTTAGAACTTGTGGAGCTATAATAGATTGCAAGAAAGGAAAAGTTTCTGTTGAATTCACTGGTGAGCCATATGAATTTAATTTTTCTAAGTTCTCTAAGCAGCCTCATGGTACCGATTTACCTAGTGATGATAAAATTATTGAAAGTATTGCTTCTATTGCTATTCCCCCTAATGATCCTTTGCAGCAATATATGGAGGACCACGAGAATGATTTGCATATGCAGGAAAGAAATGAACTAGATGAAATATTCTTGAGACAACCTGCTATCCTGAAGCACAACCTTCCGGTTGAACCTTTGGGAATTTTTTCAAAACCAAAAGAAGACCCGGTGTTCGACCTTAAACCTCTTCCCGATACGCTCAAGTATGCTTATTTAGATGAAAAGAAAGTATATCCTATTATTATCAACTCTAACCTTTCAGGATATGAAGAAGAGCGACTATTGAAAGTACTTCGTAAACACCGAGGTGCGATTGGCTATACCCTTGATGACCTTAAGGGGATTAGTCCATCTATCTGTCAACATACTATCAACCTTGAGCCCGATGCTAAACCAGTTGTTGATCATCAACGACGGTTGAACCCGAAGATGATGGATGTTGTAAGAACTGACATTCTCAAGCTTCTAGCTGCAGGTATTATCTACCCTATAGCTGATAGTAAGTGGGTAAGCCCGGTGCATTGTGTTCCTAAGAAAGGAGGTACAACTGTGGTTCCTAATGATAAGAATGAACTAATACCTTAGAGAATTATTATTGGATATAGAATGTGTATTGATTATAGGAAGCTGAACAAGGCAACCATGAAGGATCACTACCCGTTGCCGTTCATCGACCAAATGCTTGAAAGGTTATCCAAAAATACCCACTTTTGTTACCTCGATGGTTATTCTGGTTTCTCTCAAATTCATGTTAACACTGCTGATCAAGAGAAGACCACTTTTACTTGTCCCTTTGGTACTTATGCTTACAGGCGTATGCCTTTTGGTTTATGTAATGCCCGTGCTACTTTTCAAAGGTGTATGTCTGCTATCTTTCATGGTTTCTGTGAGGGGATTGTGGAAGTCTTCATGGACGATTTCTCCGTCTATGGAACTTCCTTTGACCATTGTCTCCACAACCTTAATAAAGTTTTGCAGAGATGTGAGGAGACAAATTTGGTACTCAACTGGGAGAAGTGCCACTTCATGGTTAACGAAGGAATTGTTCTTGGTCACAAGATTTCCGAAAGGGGAAATGAGGTGGACAAGGCCAAGATCGAAGCAATTGAGAGGATGCCCTATCCAAGGGACATCAAAGGTATTCGCAGTTTTCTTGGTCATGCTGGTTTCTATAGAAGATTTATTAAAAACTTTTCTAAGACTTCGAGGCCCCTCACAAATCTTCTCCAGAAGGACGTTCCTTTCGTATTTGATGAAGATTGTAAGGAAGCTTTTGAAGTTCTTAAGAAAGCTTTAATAACCGCTCCTATAGTACAACCACCTGACTGGAATTTACCTTTTGAGATTATGTGTGATGCTAGTGATTTTGCTGTTGGAGCTGTTTTAGGACAAAGAGTTGATAAGAAATTGAATGTTATACATTATGCTAGTAAAACCCTTGATAGTGCTCAAAAGAATTATGCTACTGCTGAGAAAGAATTCTTAGCTGTAGTGTTTGCTTGTGACAAGTTTAGGCAGTATATTGTTGATTCCAAAGTTATTATTCATACTGACCATGCTGCCATAAAGTACCTTATGACAAAGAAGGATGCCAAACCAAGGCTTATCAGATGGGTACTCCTTCTTCAAGAATTTGATTTGCAGATTGTTGATAGGAAAGGAGAAGACAATCCGGTGGCGGACAATCTTTCAAGGATGGAAGATATACCGCATGATCCCATCCCAGTCAACGATAGTTTTACAGACGAGCAACTTGCCGTTGTAAAAGTACAATCTCTTTCCGATCCTTGGTTTGCAGATTATGTTAATTTTATCGTTGCAAAGTATTTGCCTCCAGGTTTAACATTTCAGCAAAGGAAGAAGTTCTTTCATGATTTGAGGCACTACATTTGGGATGACCCACATCTTTTCAAAGAAGGTCCCGACGGGATCGTGAGAAGATGCATACCGGAACATGAGCAGAAGGACATTCTCAGACAGTGCCATGATAGTCCCTAAGGAGGACATCATGCCGGTGAGAGGACCGCACATAAGGTTCTTCAATCAGGTTTTTATTGGCCTACTCTCTTTAAGGATGATAGAAATTATGTTTTAGCCTGTGATAAATGTCAGAGAGTTGGTAACATTAGTAGAAGGAATGAGCTGCCTATGAATTACTCACTAGTGATTGAACCTTTTGATTGCTGGGGTTTTGATTTTATGGGTCCTTTTCCTTCTTCGCACAAGTACACTCACATTTTAGTAGCTGTTGATTATGTGACCAAGTGGGTTGAAGCAATCCCCACTGAAAATGCTGATCACAAGACATATTTGAAAATGCTCAAAGATGTGATTTTTCCTAGGTTTGGTGTACCTAGGTATCTCATGACTGATGGAGGATCACACTTCACGCATGGAGCTTTTAGAAAAGCCTTAGCCAAGTACGATGTCAATCATAGAATTGCTTCACCGTACCATCCTCAAACTAGTGGGCAAGTTGAGCTCACCAATAGAGATATTAAGTTGATCTTGCAGAAGACAGTAAACAGAAATAGAAAGGACTGGTCAAATAAGTTAGGAGATGCTTTGTGGGCATATAGAACTGCTTACAAAAACCCCATGGGCATGTCCCCGTATAAGATGGTGTATGGCAAGGCTTGCCATTTGCCATTAGAATTAGAGCACAAAGCTTTCTGGGCTGTTAGAGAGCTTAATGCTGACCCAAAGTTAGCTGGTGAGAAGCGTCTCATGAACTTGACTTCTCTAGATGAGTGGAGAAGTGAAGCTTACGAAAGCGCTAAAATGTTCAAGGAAAAGGTAAAGAAGTGGCATGATAGGAGGATTCTGAAACGTGAATTTAATGTTGGTGATAAAGTTTTGTTGTTTAGATCCCGTTTCAGGTTTTCTCCAGGCAAACTACTTTCCAGGTGGGAAGGGCCATTTCATATTGAAGAAGTCTATCGGTCTGGTGCAATTAAGATTAACAATTTTGAAGGCACCAAACCTCTAAGCATTACATAGCAGGAGACCCTGTCAATGTTGATGTGAATATGATATACACAACAACTCACAAAGAACATGTTGCAGCCCTGTTTCAGACACCAGCAGAAGCAGAATAAGAAAAGGTATGTATTACGGTAAGGAAACATCGCGAACCGCCATAAAAGTACCATAATATGAGTTTTTGCAAAATTAGTAAAATTCTAAGCCTAAGTGGAGCCGGAGACAAGCTCCAGGGGGCCCAGGCGCCCCCCTGGCGCGCCCTACCTCCTGGCCGTGCCGGGTGGCCGCCTGGGCACCCAGGAGTCCGTCTCCGACCCCGCTTTAGCCTGTTACCTTCCTTTCTGTGCATAAATTTTTGCTATATATTTGCCCGGATTGTTTCGGCAACGTATCTCGTGATTTCGTGTGTTTTCTTTTCGATCTGTTTCTGCCATGGAATCTTTCAGCTGGACCTAGGTGCCATGGCTTCTCCAAGTTCCCCCAAGGACAAGTTCGTCGTTAACGTCATCAACCCTTACCTCGCTGAGGTGAAGAAGCACCCTCAGGTTGTTCGGATGGAGGACAGTGTCCTCCATCAAGAAGATCTGAAGGGACCTATCAAGGAGGGGAGCATCCAGGCCAGGCTAGAAGAAGTGGAGCAAGAAGCCTTCAAGTACAAGAAGATGATCGAGCGTGGTGTTGAAGCTAACTTTGACATCATCAACGAGCTGAAGACCTACTTCCTGAAGGAGATGAAGGAGATGTGGAAAAGCATCACCACATCTGAAGAAAGAATTGAAGAACTCCAAGGGCAAAGTTATGATCTACATCACCAGAACTGTAAGTATGAACTAAGGTTTATGCGCATGGGTATGGGTGCTGCATGCAGGATTCAGGAGACAAACTTCTCATATGAAACTGGAGAACCCCTTCCATGGAAGCGCTTCACTGAGGACTACGTGATCAACGTCAACAAGAATGAGGAGTGAAATCTCCTTGGGTAATGGCATTCCCTTGGCTTGTTCCAAGCTTGGGGGAGTGCCAGGTATCTTTATCTTTATCTTTTGTCTTTTAGAGTAAAGTAGAGTCATATCATGTCTAGGGAGGTTATTATATGAAATAGGTGTGTGCATTGAGGTCTATCACTCCTTCGGTGGAGAGATTGTATCCGTGAGTGTGGATTCGTCTATGATGGAATATTAATGAGAAGTCTATTGGTTCCTTTGCTGCACTCGGTATTCTCTTCATGCAATCGACCTTATATGATGATTCTTATGGGGAGTATTGACCTTATATCAGGTATGGCTGTGGAAACCTTATTTAATCTTGGCAAACATAGCATTGGTCATAACAACAAGCATGATTTTCTTAAAGTAGGGACATAGCCAAAACCTTTATGTTATTATGCTCGAAGTGTTATGCTGACAAGGAAGACAACTTGATGTGTTATGCTTATTTTAATGTTTATGCTTTATATTGCTTTGCATCTTAGTCATCATCAATTGTCTGTTCTCTCAAAGCCTTTGCTAGCCTAAACTCTGTACTAAGCGGAATTCTACTTGTGCATCCATACCCTTAAACCATTACCTTCCATATGAGTCCACCATACCTTCCTATTCGTGGTATTCCACTACCACCTCCTAAAGTATAGAATTTGTGTGTTATCCTTAAATGTTCAAAATCCTCTATTTTGTGCCCCTGTTTTAGCTCATGAGGAAGTAATAGTTAATTCATGATCTTTTTAAGTTTGACAAGTTTTACCCCGGGATTGCATGTCTAATCTGCAAACCCCTAATACGAGAAGGAACGGGCATGAGTGTGCCCGGCTTATAAAAGATAATACAACAAACAAACCATCCTTCACGCTTTGTTCATGAGAAATCAGAAAACTTTGGCAGCGATAAACAAAGGAGATTTAGGGGATGTGATCGTACACGTACGGGAGCCGTTCCTCGAAACTTGTCCAACTCGAGAAGTAATTGAGTTATCTATTAGCATTCGTTGACAAATCATGCACCTCTCAAAACTTGTTTTCATTCTGTTTGATTTAAGGATAGCACATGAGTTTTCCCTACTTCCCTAGAGCGGGGCCTATCTCTTAGTTTTAGGTTGAGTCAGTTATTCCTACTTCCTTCTATTCTTAAAGAAAGCGGACATTTGATGTTGACGAGGATTCATTCATATAAAGTTGCATTAAGATTTGTCATATCATATCCTTGTTGACATTATCATTTGATAAGTAAGTTGTTTGTCAAGCCCAGCTAAGGCAAACATCTTCCTTTGTGTTAACACTTTCACTTCTTACCTAATAACATGTTCTTTCAAAAGCTTCAATTAATCTCATCAAAACATAAAGAGAAAGAGCAAAAGCAGAAGCTATTAGTTGTTCTTTGACCAAAGGACATGTTTGCCACGATTTGATGAGTTTCCTTAGCCCTAATTTTGAATATAAGTGTTACCACTCTTTTATAAGGGCCTTACGAGTTGAAGATTGCTGTTGAGGATATTTGAGTTGGTGAAGAAACTGTGATGCTTCTTATCCGTATTCTATTTATCGACACTTCACTCTCTAAACTTGTGGACAGGTTTACCGAGTTCAGTATTCGCTTGGGGACAAGCGAGGTCTAAGCTTGGGGGTGTTGATACGTCCAAAATGCATCACTATTTTATATCGTAATTCATCCTTATTCATTGATATATTTCACATTACGATGATGTTCTTATGTTGTTTTGGCCTATTTTACACAGTTTGCAACTTTCCGGTTCCGAAGCAGCAGACGCAGGATTCAGCGGTAAAAAGTGGACGCTGAGTTGCTAAAGAAGAATACCTCCAAATTACCTGAAAATCGACGGAGGGTATTTTCCAGAAGGATCACGAAGGCACGCAAAAGGGCAACCAGAGGGGGGCCACAGGGCGCCCAGGCGGCCACCTAGCGCGGCCCCCTCCCTGGCCGCGCCAAGGGGGCGCCTGGAGCCCCTGGCCCACTTCCGGCTGCCCCCTTTTGCCTATATACTCCTCGTCATCCGAAAACCCTAAAAAGAAGAGTTTTGACGGAGTTCCGCCGCCGCTCCGTGGCGGAAACCTACACAGAAGAAAAAGCCATCTCCGGCGGGCAGATTCCGCCGGGTAGATCACCTCCCGGAAGGGGAGATCATCGCCATCATCATCACCATCGTCACGGGCATCATCGAGATCATCATCAACATCATCCCCAACATCAGCACCATCTCCATCATCATCCAAATCTCATCTCACTATTGCAACTTGTGTTGTAATCCGTACTATATATCCTCTCTACTCCATCGGTGTTGATTACTACTTTGTGGTGAATGCTATTGAGTTTTGTTGGAGAAATATCATTATGTCCAGATTGTTTACCATCCATTTATCTCCACTGATCATGATCTCCTTTATGTCTTGTGAGTAGTTACTTTAGTTCTTGAGGGCGTGGGAAAAGTCTTGTTGTTAGTAGTCATATGATGTTGAAGTAATATCTGTAAGTTGATACTTAAGTTGTGTTGTTATTTTACTAGTGGTGTTGTGTGAGTCGAACACTCAACAGTTCGCCTTATTAAGGACCTAGGGGAATACATTGTGTACAAAGAATGCTTACGGTGGGTTGCCGGAGTGACAGAAACCTGAACCCCAGTTCGCACGCTTTTGCACAAGGGAACAATGGATCGTCGATCGTATTGCTATGGTTAGGCTTTTACCTTAAATACTATCTTGTATTTGCGGATGCTTGCAAGGTGTTTAATCATAAGAGTGCACTCATCTTAGTCTAGAGAGTGTACTAGCATAGATCCACCCACTCAACACTTATCAACACATCACATAGTACCGACATGGAATATGATGAAAGCACATGACTACCTCTCCCGTGTGTCCTCAAGAACACTTTAGCCTTTATAAGTTCAGTTGCTAGGCCTCTCCTTTGCTGAGTAAGGATTGGGCCACTTGTTACTCTTCAGTGCCTTTTACTTTGCTTGCTTTTACTTTCCTGTTGCTTATATCAAGAAAACCCCTAAAAAGTTATCTTTCATTGCTTGCAGTAATTCCTTGCTCAGAATCGCTTATCAATACCTTCTGCTCCTCGTTGGGTTTGACACTCTTACTTATCGAAAACGCTGCAATAGATCCCTTACGGTTGTGGGTCATCAGCGGGTGGTCGCGGGTGCCCTGTAAATTAGCGATGAAATGCTCATGCATCTAACTCCAGGAGGAGATCGATCCCGTGGGCAGGCTTAGGAGCCACGAGCGCGCGTCGTCCTTGAGAGCCACCGTTGGACGCCTCGATGCTCATCTCATAGAGCTGCAGGAACTCAGCAGGGTCGGGGGTGCCATCGTAGCGTGGAGGCAGGTCGGGCTTGAACTTCCCAGGCCAGATGACGCTGCTTAGCTTAGGATTAAAGGCCCGGCAGCCTGATGTGGACACCGGAGCCTGCCGTTGAGGTGGAGCTTGGTCTTGGTTCTCATGCGCCGCCATTGTAGGGGGCGCACGGTCTCGACGTGGCGGTGGCAGGAGCGCAGGAGCTCCTTCATGCAGCCGCTGGATCTCTTGGCAGCTTCCTTCTACGTGCACAGGCACCCCGCACGGTGGGTCGCGCCGCGGGGACGCGTGCCTTGGAGCATGGACGACATCTTGACGCATAGGTGGCGGAGGCACTTCATGGCCCACGTCGCCCGCAAAGGGAGGCGGGCGAAGTAGCGAGAGGGACAGGGCAGGAGAGCCCCCAGCAGTGCTGACGAGCTCGGCGATGTGGTCTAGCCAGTCCTTGTAGAACTCTATGATGGGGCGGTAGCGTAGGAGCTCGCGCACCATGAGCAGCGCAGCCTGCGCGTCCGCGGATACGTGATGTCCGTGCGACTACGAGCCGGCTGGGGTCAGCAACGGGGTTGCGGTGCGTCCATCCCACCGCACCGAGGGTTCCAGCGACAAGGCCTGCTACTCGTGCCTCGCCGGGCTGGTGGTTGCGTTTGCGGTGGGCGATGGATAACAGCGGGGAGGTCCGCCGGCGGGAGCTGTCTGAGCAACGCGGGCGGCGAGGGCGGCCCGTCGCTCAGCACGAGCCCGCCGAGCGTCAGCCATGGAAGCAGTAGAGCGGTGATGCGTCGACCGACGGAAGAGAGGTTTCGACACACCCCTACCCGGCGCGCCAAATGTCAGATTTCGGGTTCCGCAAACCCGTGAGAGGTTCAAACTCTGGGGTGCGCACGAAGAACACAGCGTAGCTCGACGAACTCGAAGAACAGGGGACACAGAGGATTATACTGGTTCGGGCTACCTTGCGGTTTAATACCCTACTCTAGCGTGTGTGGGGGATTTCCTCGTGGGGGCAGAGGATGAACTAGTACAATGGATGAACGGCCTCCAGAGGAGAGGTGTTCTTGGGCTCGAATGATCTTGTGGTGTGTGTAGGGTGGAATGGATCTGATCCCTCTCTCTATCTCTTTCGCCACCCGATTGGCCTCAGATTATCCCCCCTCCATGGTGGTGGCTAAGTCCTATTTATAGTGGCCTTGGTCTTCTTCCCAAATATCGGCGGGAAGGGATCCCACAACGGCCAAATTTTAGACTAATTTTATGTATTGCTTTTGATAAGCTCAAACAAATATAGGTGAAGAACATGAGCATAATATTTTCTTCTCTCAAATTAATTAAAGTGAAGCAAGATAGATTTTCTTCGAAAATACTAAAGCACACTGTGCTCAAAAAGATATAAGTGAAGCATTAGAGCAATTCCATAGAAAAGAGCTTCTTTGACGGGATGTGAATGTCGCTTACCTAGCCTCCCTGGCAACTATTTAAGGGCTCTATTTTATTTTAAAACCTGCAGATCTAAGTATTTTATGAAAAAGGCAAGCAAAATGAAAATAGAATTACATTTCAAGAATTGCACATATCATGTGAAGAAGCAAAAACTAAGGATCAACCGATACTAACCAATAATTGGTTGAAGAAGAGAGGTGGGATGCCTAACGGTGCATCCCCAAGCTTAGTTGCTTGAGACTTCTTGAAATATTATCTTGGGGTGCCTTCAGAATCCCCAAGCTTGAGATTTTGTGTCTCTTTAATTCTTCTCATATCACGGTTTTCCAAAATCTCAAAAGCTTCATCCACACAAAACTCAACAATAACTCATGAGATAAGTTAGTATAAACCAATGCAAAAACCTTCTCATTCTCTACTTTAGAAAATCACTAAAATTATTATTCAAAATTTCATACTATATGCCTCTGTATATTTAATACTCCTATCCTCAAATAGAATCATTAAACAAGCAAACATATGCAAACGATGCAAACATAACAACAATGTGCCAAAACAGTACAGTCTGTAAAGAAAGCAAGAGTATCAATACTTCCCTAACTCCAAAATTTATGAAAATCTACTACACTTTTAGAAAATTTATCATAGCTTATTTTTCCAAAAGTTTCAACATTTCATCACATTCTGACATTTCTAGGGATTTTTTGCAACACCGGTAAACTTTCTGTTTTCAAACAGCAACATGTAGACTTGCAAAATAAGCATGGTAAAGACTACCCTTGACACTTATATTAAAATAAAGGTTACAAAACATTATTCTACATAACAGCAAGAAAATTCTAACAAAATAAAATGACACTGCAAGCAAAACACATATCATGTGACGAATGAAAACATAGCTTCAAGTGAGGTGGCCGATAATGTTGGAGACAAAAGAGGGGATGCCTTCCGGGCCATCCCCAAGGTTAGTTGCTTGGGTATTCCTCGAATATTTCCTTGGGGTGCCTTGCGAATCCCCAAGATTAGGGTCTTGCCGCTCCTTATTCTCCTCATATCGATATCTCACCCAAAACATGAAAACTTCAATCACACAAAACTTAAAAAACTTCATGAGATGGGTTAGTATGATAAAATAAATCATTCACTTTGGTACTGTCAAAGAAAAGATTCAGAATTGTTTGCACACAATGCCTACTGTAGCATATCATTTCTACAATTTATGCAACTCTAGAAAAAAGCAAACTATGCATTGAAAACAGAAGCTGTCAAAAACACAATAGTCTATAATGATCTGAACATTCACCATATTTATGCAACTCTAATTTTTCTAAAAAAATAGGACAATGTGAACTATGTGTATATTAACCTTCGGCAAAAATAATCAACTCAAAAGCACTCTTCTATTAAAAATGAGTATTTTTTCGTGAGCGCAAAAGTTTCTGTTTTTCAGCAAGATCAAATCTACTATCACCCAACATGATCCTAAGGCTTTGCTTGGCACTTTATTGAATCAAAAGCTATAAAACATGATTACTACAGTAGCATAATCATGTGAACACAAAAAAACAGTAGGTATAAGTGTTGGGTTGTCTCCCAACAAGCATTTTTCTTTAATGCCTTTTAGCTAGGCATGGTGATTTCAATCATGGTCACATAAAAGACAAGAATTGAAACAGGAAGAGAGCATCATGAAGAATATGACTAGCACATTTAAGTCTAACCCACTTCCTATGCATAGGGATTTTGTGATCAAACAACTTTTGGGAGCAAGAATCAACTACCATAGGAAGGCAAAACAAGCAAAACTTCAAGATTTTCAACAGATAGAGAGGAAACTTGATATTATTGCAATACCTATAAGCATATGTTCCTATCTCATAATAATCATCGGTAGCATCATGAATGAATTCAACAATATAACCATCACATAAAGCATTCTTTTCATGACGCAAAAGCATAGAAATTTTGCTACTCTCCACATAAGCAAATTTATTCTCATGAATAGTAGTGGGAGCAAACTCAACAAAATAACTATCATGGGATCGAAAATTAAAATCATGATGACAAGTTTCACGGTTATCATTATTCAATATATCATACATGTCATCACCATAATCATCATAGATAGAACTTTGTTATCATAGTCAATTGAAACATCCTCCAAAGTAGTGGATTCATCACTAAATAAAGTCACGACCTCTCCAAATCCACTTTTATCAATATAATCATCATAAATAGGAGGCATGCTACCATTATAAAAAAATCAACATCAAATCTTGGGGGGCTAAAAATATCATCTTCATAAAACATGGCATCCCCAAGCTTATGGCTTTGCATATGATTAGCATCATGGATATTCAAAGAATTCATACTAACTACATTGCAATCATGCTGATAATTTACGCCAAACATTTTGTAGCATTCTTCTTCTAATAATTGAGCACAATTTTATTTTCCATCATTCTCAAGAAAGATATTATAAAGATGATCAATAATATGATGCAACCTCAATTCCATTTTTTTCTTTTATAAACTAAACTAGTGATAAAACAAGAAACTAAAAGATTCAATTGCAAGATCTAAAGATATACCTTCAAGCAATCACTTCCCCGGCAACGGCGCAAGAAAAGAGCTTGATGTCTACTACACAACTTGTTCTTGTAGACTCGTGTTGGGCCTCGAAGCGCAGAGTTTTGTAGGACAGTAGCAAATTTGCCTCAAGTGGATGACATAAGGTTTATCAATCCATGGGAGGTGTAGGATGAAGATGGTCTCTCTCAAACAACCCTACAACCAAATAATAAAAAGTCTCTTGTGTCCCCAACACACCAAATACAATGCGAAATTGTATAGGTGCACTGGTTTGGCGAAGAGATGGTGATACAAGTGTAATATGGATAGTAGATATTGATTTTTGTAATAGTAACAATAAAAAACAGCAAGGTAGCAAGTGACAAAAGTGAGCACAAATGGTGTGGCAATGGTTAGAAACAAGGCCTAGGGTTCGTACTTTCGCTAGTGCAATCTCTCAACAATACTAATATAATTGGATCACATAACCATCCTATCGGATTTCGGGTTCCGCAAACCCTCGAGAGGTTCGAACTCTGGGGTGCGCACGAAGAACACTCCCTCGCCAGCGCGCTCGCCCTATGATTCCACAGCCTAGCTCGACGAACTCGAAGAACGAGGGCCATAGAGGATTATACTAGTTCGGGCCACCTTGCGGTGTAATACCCCACTCAGTGTGTGTGGTGGATTGCCTCCTGGGGCTGAGGATGAAATAGTACAATGGATGAACAGCCTCCGGAGGAGAGGTGTTCTTGGGCTCGAATGAGCTTGTTGTGTGTGTAGGGTGGAATGGATCTGATCCCTCTCTCTATCTCTTTCTCCACCCGATTGGCCTCAGATGATCCCCCCTACATGGTGGTGGCTAAGTCCTATTTATAGTGGCCTTGGTCTTCTTCCCAAACATCGGCGGGAAGGGATCCCACGACGGCAAAATTTGAAGGGGAACAGCTAGTACAAGCTATCCTGACAAAAGCGGTCTTCACCTGCCAAAGGCTCTGGTGATGACGCCGCGCCGGGCTTCATGATGACCTCCATTCTGCCGTCCCGACGGTCCTTGGTCTTGCTGCACCGATATGGAACCCTTTGCTTGATTCCTCGGGACTCCGCGCTTGCGCTTGCCCCCTTAGCACCAAAGGGGAAATTTGTACACTGCGCCCGCTGGCGCCCTCCTGGCCTTGGACGTCATGGCTCACGTCACGTGAACCTCGCGAGGTGCGCCTTGCATAGATATCTCCGCTCCTCGGGATCCAGCCTAGAGAGGCTGCCCCCAGGGAGGTCTTGCCGGCGTCAGGCTCGCGAGGCTTGGCCCCTCACGAGAATCTTGAGCTATGGTTGCTGAAGCCGGGCCGTACCAGGCTGTTGATGGAGCCACGTCGTGGGTTACATGGAGGAAAGTCTGGGTACCCCCGTTCCAAGGACACCGACACATCCGTCAACGTGCGATGACGAATCACTCCAAACTTCCTATCTAGCAGAGAACATAAGTTTGTGGCTACTCTTTCTGATCGATCTATCCAAGAGTTCGTACTAAAATAACACAAGTTATTATTTCCAATTGATCTATCAAGAGTTCGTACTAAAATAACACAAGTTATTCTTTCCGATCGATCTATCAAGAGTTCGTACTAAAATAACACCAAAACAAATTCATATTCATAATACTCAATCCAGCACAAAGAACTTAAAAGAGTGCCCTAGATTTCTACCGGAGAAACAAACACAAGAACGTGCATCAACCCCTATGCATAGATTACCCCAATGTCACCACGAGAATCCGCAAGTTGAGTGCCAAAACACATATCAAGTGAATCAATGTGATACCCCATTGTCACCACAAGTATTCAATTGCAAGCCATGCATCAAGTGTTCACAAATCCATAAAAGTATTTAATCCAAAGAAATCTCAAAGGGAAAACTCAATTCGTCACAAGATAGAGAGGGGAAAACACCATATGATCCGACTATATTAACAAAGCCCGAGATACATCAAGATTGTGCATCTCAAGAACACGAGAGAGAGAGAGATTGAACTCATAGCTAATGGTACAAACCCTCAGCCCCTAGGGTGTACTACTCCCTCCTCACCATGGTGGTCGCCGGGATGATGAAGATGGCCACCGATGATGAATTCCCCCTCCGACAAAGTGCCGGAAAGGGCTCTAGATTGGATCTTGTGGAATATAGAGCCTTGCGGTGGCGGAACTTCTGACCTAGGTTAACCCAGAGGGTTTTCAGAATATTTGGGAATTTATAGGGTAAAGAGGGGGTGCGGGAGGCCACCGAGGTGGGCACAACCCACCTGGGCGCGCCTGGGCCCCAAGGCTCGCCCTGGTGGGTTTTGCCCTCCTCGGAGCACCCCCCACGTTTTGCTCTAGCCCATCCTCGGTGTTCTAGTCCATACAAAATCTCCAAAATGTTTCGCGGTGTTTGGACTCCGTTTGATATTGATTTTCTGCGATGTAAAAAACATGCAAAAAACAGCAACTGGCACTTGGCACTTTTTCAATAGGTTAGTCCCAAAAAATGATATAAAATGAATATAAAATGATTGTAAAACATCCAAGAATGATAATATAACAACATGAAACAATCCAAAATTATAGATACATTGGGGACATATCAGCGGGATCGTGCAAAAATTTGTTTTTTTTCTTTGCCTTGAAATAGTATCGTTTCTTGGGATAAGTGAAAAGATGCTTTTATCACTAAGTATTTTCCGCCTGTGAAAATTATTTCCCTTACAATGCAAATCATGAATTTCAAGCAACTTAAGCATGAACATGTTGCTCAATCTTGGGAAAGAATGAAATTTATGCTAAGGAATTGTCCTGCTCATGGTTTAAATCTTTGGACGATCATTCAAAAAATTATGGGATTGAATTTTGTTTCTAGAAATCTTTTAGATTCCGCCGCGGGTGGTACTTTTATGGAAATTATTTTGTGATGCTACCAAATTGCTTGATAATATTATGGTAAATTATTGCCAATGGCATACGGAAATAGCGCCTACTAGTAAAAATGTTAATTCGGTTGAAGAAATTAATTATTTGAGTGAAAAAGTTGATGCTCTTATGAAAATGCTTGCTAGTAAAAGTGCTCCTATTGATCTTAATGATGTGCCTTTGTCTACTTTGATTGAGCAAAATAGTGATGCCGTAGATGTGAATTTTATGTCGCAAAACTGTTTCAATAAGAATGCTTATAGAGGTAATTTTGATCCTAGGAGTTTTCCTAGAAATTCCTTATCGGTGTACTAAGATAGGGGTACCTTAGTACCCCAACTTGTGCACGGGCAGTAGTAGCTTCCCGCGGCAGGGCTTACCACGTGCTCGCCAAGTACCTTTCCGTTCCTTATGAAGCCATTCAAGAACAAAGTATACAAGTCAGAAGATCAAGGCCCCGACAAGTGGAGCTTGTCGGGAAGGCTGCACCAGGCTCAAGGTTATCACTTTAGTACAAGACCCTGGCAAGAGGAGCTTGTCAGGAAGGCCAAGGATTACATATCTCAAGAAATCCCTCGGCGCACCATGCGCCCCGGCAGGACCCAGAGAGCGACAAGCTTCCGGGCCCGGCAAGATCAATGCCCCGGCAAGGTGCTTGCCGGGGAAACCTATGCTGTGTGCCCGCGCTCCAGCTCATCAGCCCACGCGTCGCCCTGGGGCCCATGGCTGTGCAGCCTGGGGTACACGGTGGCAAGCCACGGTGACGAGGATACCGTCGTGGCGAACGGAGAAGCATGGACGGACACTTTTGGGGTCGACGGCGACGGGCATTTAATGCCCTTGTCCCCCACTGTCAAGGTTAGGTGAAGACCACTGTTCATCCACTGTTCACGCACTATTCCCGCACTGTTACAACTACCACCAAAATTACGCTTTTACCCTCCTCTACGTTGACACCTGTCGGTGACCCCTTGAGCTATAAAAGGAGGCCCATGCACAACGTAGAAAGGGTTCGAAACCTAGACAACTCTCTCGCTCGGTGTAGCTAGTACTGTAGCTCTTCCAGCTCCCGAGCTCAAGAACTCAATATAACCTAAGGCAGGAGTAGGGTTTTACGCGTCCGCGCAGCCCGAACCTGGGTAAACTGCCCGCGTGCGCTCCTCGATCTGCTCTCCGTGCTCCCTCCGCTCCCTTACCGCAACGTAGAAGGGGCTCCGGTCCCATAGGTGCTCGTGGGAGGACAGTTTCCCCCGACATCTTTGGCGCGCCAGGTAGGGGGCGTCGAGGTTGTGCGAACCTGATCCGGCGCTCACGCGGGCGCTTTCTTCATCAACCTCTCCAGCTTCGTCAACTTCATCGGCTTCATCAGCAACATCAACATGCCTCCGAAGAAGAAGGCTTCGGAGGTCGGAGGCCCATCTGCGTCGATTCCACCGCCACCAGAACCAACGGTTGGTGGAGGAGACGCCGGCGGAAGGGTGGTCGCCGGCGAGGAAACTCACGGCGCCACCAAGTCCAAGGACAAGACGGACGACCGGGCGAATTTCAAGGCCTCGGTGTCCGTGGACGCGCCACGTCTCTCTCGGGACATACAAGACCCGCAGCGGCGTGGTACAGGAGGTACCATACGCTTGCTGGGGCGAGGATAAACCGGAGGATCGCGGGATGCTCAAGGCCATCGTCCTGGTACGAGCAAGGCGCGGTCGCCGGGGCAAGAAACTGCTCCTTCTAACCCTGTTAGAAGTCTGAGCATATCTCGCTCCTCGCACCGCTCGCCACCGCTTCCCTCCTCTCCAGCAGAAGCTCTAGCAAGAGCACAACTGCTCCTCGATTTCCCTCCAGCGGCAGATAAAGCCGAGGACTGGAGGGCGACGATCCAGAGCCTCATCGCCTTCGCCAACAACGACACGCCGCAGCAGCCTGCGACATCACGGCCGCGGCAAGTCGACCAGACGAAGGCCGATGGAGACAAGACCGCCGGGGGTGCAACCACCGTGCACTCCCCGCAGCGGAAGCAGAAGACGCCACCCCATCGGATTAATGTCGACGACGACTCCACGGCGTCGTCGGATCCACGGGCTCGTCGTGACCAACGCCAGGTCCTCGACGATAGGCGGCAAGAAGACGCTCGGACGCGCATCGAGCGCCGACGAGAAGCTCGAAGACAGTCAGACCACCGCGCTGGGACCGCTGTCGACGCGCACGCGCCCGGTGAACCAGGTAACTTGCCGTATGCGGCAGGTTGCCCTGCGTTCACCCGTGAGCTGCGGCAAGTCCAGTGGCCCAGCATGAAAAACTTTAAGCCCGACGTACCCGAGAAGTACGACGACAAGACACACCCCTCGGAGTGCCGGGGGAAGCGACGAGAAGATACTAGCCAACTACTTCCCGCTAGTGCTTAAGCCAAACGTCCGCTCTTGGCTTATGCACTTGCCGGAGAACTCCATTTCTTCGTGGGCAGATCTGTGCCACCAGTTTGTTGGCGCCTTCACGGGCGGCCACAAACCCCATGGCCAGGAGATCGATCTCCAAATCTTGGCCCAGAAGGAGGGAGAGTCCCTGCGCAAGTACATCCAGAGGTTTACCCGCGTGCAACACAACATTCCCGACGTCCACCCTGCCGCGGTTATCAGCGCGTTCCACCAGAACGTGCGTAACCGCCGGATGTGGGAAGAGATGGCCATGACCAAGATCCGGGATGTCAGCGAGCTCTACGCCCTGGCCGACAAGTGTGCGCGCGCCGAAGAGGGGAGGAAACTCCCCGGAAAGGATGCCGGCGCAGGAGGAAGCGACAGCGAGGATGCCGCCCCGGCAAGGAAGAGTCGGCGGCGGAACAACAGAAAGAAGAAGAACAAGGAGGTGCTGGTTGTCGAGCAGTCCGGCAAGGAGGCTCCCGCCAAGACAGCACAGACTGTCGGTTCCGACAAGGAGCCTGCCCCTGTAGCGGCAGCCGACAAGCAGGACGGCTCCGACAAGCAGTACTGCAAGATCCACCGCACCGAGGGCCACGATCTTCAGAACTGCAAACGAGTCGAGTACCTCGTAGAACAGCAGAAGGCTGAATACGAGCGTCGCGACAAGGAGAAGGCCCAAGGTGGCGGAGGAGAACCCAGCAAGAAGCGGCCGTTCAATGGCCGGGGAGGACGCCGCGGCAAGGCCAAGCAGCGGCAAGGTGATAGACCTCCCTGGGGCCGCGACAAGGATGAGGAAGAAGACGACGACGATGACATGGAAGAAGGTGATAACAGCGAGCAGGAGTTCGAGAAGGCCACAGAGGTCCTATGTGTCGATGGAGGCGCTTCTCTGCACACTTCCCACCGCCAGCTCAAGTAGTGGGTGTGCAAAGTGAATGCAGCGGAACCGCCCGTCCAGTCACGCAGGCTGCTGAAGTGGTCCGGCACGCCCATCATCTTTGACCTTGAGGACCACCCTGACCGCACCACGGCGGTCGGGTGCTTGCCGATGTTGGTCTCGCCAACTATCCGCAACCTCAAGGTCACCAAGATGTTGGTTGACGGCGGGGCTGGCCTGAACTTGATCTCCTCAGCTGTGATCAAGAAGCTACAGATCCCAGACGGCGAGCTCGAAGAAACCGGGTCGTTCCAAGGGATCAACCCGGGAAGGAGCAAGCCGAAGGGCAAGATTACTCTGCCAGTGACATTTGGCGGGGAGCTCATCTTCAGGACGGAGAGGATCACATTTGATGTTGCCGACATCCCATTGCCATACAATGGGATACTTGGACGTCCTGCCCTCGCCAAGTTCATGGCACCTTCCCACCATGCCTACAACGTACTCAAGATGCTGGGGCCAATAAGCGTCATCTCTGTCCCTGGCGACAAGAAGGACGCGCTTATCTGCGCCGACAAGATCTACCGGGATGCAGCAGCCGCAGCAGAAAGCAACACACTTGCCGCTGAAGCTCCCGGAGGGAAGACCAAGACCAAGTCCGGCAAGAGTTCTGGGGCCCACTCCGGCAAACGCACCTCTTCGGAGTGCTGTGTTGCCGTCGAGGACGCACCATCGAGCTCCACCAGTAAGTGTAAGAAAGGAATGGCAGCTCCACCGGCAACCAAAAAGGTGTCCGCCAAAGAGGAAGGCACTGGTGGTACCTTCACCATCAGTGCTACGCTCGATAACAAATAGGAAAGCGCGCTCGTTGCCTTCCTGCGGGCGAATGTCGATGTGTTTGCTTGGCAACCATCTGACATCCCCGGCGTTCCCAGGAAGGTAATTGAGCACAAGCTTGCTGTTTGTCCTCATGCGCGGCCCGTCAAGCAGAAGGTCAGGAAGCAAGCCGTGGAGCGCCAAGAGTTCATCGCCAAAGAGATAAAGAAGTTAGAAGCAGCAGGCCTAGTTAGCGGCGTGATCCATCCCACGTGGTTAGCAAATCCAGTTGTCGTACGCAAGGCCAATGGGAAGTGGAGACTTTGTATAGACTTCACTGATGTGAATAAAGCATGTCCCAAGGATCCATTTCCCTTGCCGCGTATTGACCAGATTGTTGACTCCACCGCCGGATGTGAGCTGCTTTCCTTCCTTGATGCATACTCAGGTTACCATCAGATATTCATGGCCAAAGAAGATGAAGAGAAGACTGCATTCATTACTCCATGTGCCACATATTGCTTCATACGCATGCCTTTTGGATTGAAGAATGCAGGCTCTACATTTGCAAGGGTGGTGCATACTGCTTTTGAGCCACAGATACACAGAAACGTGGAAGCCTACATGGATGACATAGTGGTCAAGAGCAAGAGCAAAGATACCCTGATCCAAGACTTAGAAGAAACCTTTGCGAACATGCGCAAGATCCAGCTCAAGTTGAACCCCGAGAAGTGCGTTTTCGGAGTTCCCTCCGGCAAGCTTCTCGGGTTCTTTGTGTCCCAGAGGGGGATTGAAGCCAATCCCGACAAGATAAAATCATCGAGCAGATCGAAGCCCCGAAGCGCGTCAAGGACGTAAGGAGACTTGCTGGTTGTGTGGCTGCCCTCAGCAGGTTTATTTCAAAGTCTGCAGAACGCGCCCTGCCTTTCTTCAAAATCTTGAAGAAGGCAGGCCCTATGAAATGGACTCCGGAAGCGGAGGCAGCGCTGCAAGACTTGAAAGAATACCTGTCCTCTACTCCAATACTTGTCGCACCTAGGCCACAAGAGAAGTTCTACTATACCTAGCAGCAACCAGTCAAGTGCTTAGTGCTGCGTTGGTAGCGGAAAGGGAAGCAGAGGAAGAGCCCATGGCCCCGGCAAGCGAATCCAGCGACAAGCAGGGGGTTTTCCCGACAAGCTCTGGCCCCGACAAGGACAAGTCTGCGCAGGAACAAGGAGAAGTGCGAAAGAAGATGGTGCAGCGCCCAGTGTATTTTGTAAGTTCCCTCTTGCAGGGGGCTAGATCAAGATACTCTGGGGTGCAGAAGTTGCTGTTCGGCCTCCTCATGGCCTCAAGAAAGCTGCGCCATTACTTCCAAGCACACGAGATAACAGTGGTCACTCGCTTTCCGTTGAAGAGGATATTGCAAAATCCAGAGGCAACAGGCAGGATCGTCGAGTGGGCACTGGAGCTGTCAAGCTTTGGTCTCAAGTTTGAGAGTACTTCAACCATACAGAGCAGAGCTTTGGCAGAATTCATAGCGGAATGGACCCCAACGCCAGATGAAGAAGTCCAAGAGACAAGCGTCCCCATCCAAGAAGCAAGCAAAGAATGGATGATGTACTTTGATGGTGCCTTCTCGCTGCAAGGCGCCGGTGCCGGCATGGTACTCATAGCGCCCACCAGAGAGCACCTCAAGTATGTTATCCAGATGCACTTTCCCAGGGAACAAGCGACAAACAATACTGCTGAGTATGAAGATCTGCTTGCCGGCCTCAGAATCACAGCCGAACTTGGGATCAAGAAGTTGATTGTGCGGGGAGATTCACAATTGGTGGTCCGACAAGTGAATAAGAGTTATCAAAGCCCTTTGATGGAAGCTTATGTCGATGAAGTGAGGAAGCTTAAGGAGCACTTTGAAGGTCTGCAAATGGAGCACGTCCCAAGAGCTCATAATGATATTGCGGATGGCCTTTCAAAGTGTGCTGCAATGAAGTTACCTGTGGAACCAGGGACCTTCCTGCTCAAGTTAACTCAACCATCCGTTGCACCATCAGTTGGGCAGAACAAGAAGAGAAAGTTGGTCTCCGGCGACTACTTGCCGGCGGATCTTCCCGAAGCCGCCGCCAAGATCCCCAAGATCAGCGGCCAAGATGCTGAGGAACAGTTTGCTCCTGCAGATCCAAGGGTCTGTATAGTTGAAGCAGGCATTCCCGACAAGCCTTGCCCTGGCAGGCTTGTCGGGGGACCATCAGCTCCGGCAGAGCCGGAGGTTCTTGCCGTAGAAGCTGGGGTTCCCGCAGCAGCCCTCATGCCTTTAGTCCTTGCCGTTGAGCCTCGGGCTCCGGCATGGGCACAACAGATCGTCCGTTTTCTACAAACCGGAGAACTTCCCGATGAGCCAGAAGAGATAGAGAAAATAACCAGACAGTCAAGTATGTACCAGTTCGTTGACAACGAACTGTACAGAAGAAGGCTCAATGGTGTCAGGTTGAAGTGCATTTCCAGAGAAGATGGACAGAAGTTGTTGGCAGAGATACATGGAGGCATATGTGGCCACCACATTGGCGCAAGGGCACTTGCCGGGAAGGCGTTCCGGCAAGGATTCTTCTGGCAAGAAGCCCTCCAAGATGCAACTACACAAGTAACCAAGTGTGAAGCATGCCAGTTCCATGCCAAGCAAATTCACCAGCCAGCTCAAGCTCTCCAGACGATTCCTTTGTCCTGGCCCTTCTCGGTCTGGGGGCTCGATATCCTCGGCCCCTTTCCCCGCGCAGTCAGGGGCTTTGAGTACTTGTACGTAGCAATCGATAAGTTCACAAAGTGGCCAGAAGTGGAACCAGTGAGAAAGGTGACAGCACAGTCAGCAGTCAGATTCTTCAGAGCGATTGTTTGCCGTTTCAGAATCCCTAATAGGATCATCACCGACAACGGCACACAGTTCACAAGTCGCACCTTCATGCAGTACGTCCAAGACCTTGGCGCCAAGGTCTGCTTCGCTTCTGTTGCTCACCCGAGGAGCAATGGTCAAGCGGAGAGGGCCAATGCTGAAGTGCTGCGCGGGCTCAAGACAAGAACCTTCGACAGGCTGCGCAAGTGCGGAAGAAAGTGGATAGAGGAGCTGCCGGCGGCTTTTTGGTCAATCAGGACGACACCAAGTCGAGCCACCGGACAGACACCCTTTGCTCTTGTTTATGGAGCAGAGGCAGTTCTCCCCACGGAACTCGTATACGGATCTCCTCGAGTGCTCGCTTATGATGAGCTCGAGCAAGAGCAACTGCGACAAGATGATGCACTGCTCCTTGAGGAGGAACGTCTCCAGACTGTTGTACGAGCTGCTCGATACCAGCAAGCCTTGCGTCGCTATCATAGCCGCAAGGTCAAGGCCAGGAGTCTCGAGGAAGGCGACCTTGTTCTTCGGCGTGTTCAGTCCGCCAAGAATTCCAACAAGTTGACGCTGAAGTGGGAAGGCCCTTATCGGGTGAGACAAGTCACAAGGCCCGGAGCTGTCCGCCTTGAGACCGAAGAAGGCTTACCGGTGAGCAATTCCTGGAACATAGAGCATCTTCGAAAGTTTCACCCATAAGGCGCGGTTGCCGTGATCCGCTCCGGCAACCACCTTTTGTACGAGTGTTGCCGCTGTTGCATGTAAACCTTTGTACAAAGCCGGGCGCAGATCCCGTGCATCAGTAAAGTTTTTGTGCTTTGCACTATTTGCCATTTCCATGCTCTTCTGTGTTATTTGCATGCATTGTTTGGCACCTTGTGCAACGCACAACCCCGGTAAGCATTGGCAAGCCGTGAGGCCATATATTTGTATTTCCTCCTCTTTTTCCCTCTTAAGCAGAAGGAGTGTTCCTCGCGCACAGGTTTGCCGGGGGGGAAGGAGATGGAGTACGAGCTAAGTGCTGTTCAAGAAAGAGAAGCCTTGTCGGGGAACAACCGATTCATGAAAGCTAAGTTACCAAAAGTTTGAGTAATTCAAAATTTTAAATTTTAGTTATCTTCCTTGAACAACCACACTTTGTATGGAAAACCTGTGCGCGGAGGAACCTACCCGTGGCTAGCCGCGCCCTTACTCTGTTTCGAGCACGCTCAACGGCTTAAGTGAGATGCGACAAGTGTCGCGCCCTTACTTTGTTTTTGAGTTCGCTCAGCAGTCTAAGTGTGCTGCGACTAGCTGCGGCAAGGTTACTTGCCGACAAGGTCTTTGCCAGCAAGCTGCCAAGAGTCCAGCACTCAGCGCTCGCGGCAAGGGCCCCTTGCCGGCAAGTCCCCTAAAAGCGTAGGGTAAAAAGCATACAAAGTGGAGGACCAAAAACAAGAGAGATAACACTTCATTGATTGTTCAAAACAAGATTGTATATTACAAGGATAAGCTTGCCGCTGTTCTAATCAACTACTGCCTATAACTTAATTGGCAGCGGCAAAAGAAGAAGAAGCAAAGGAATCTAGTCTACACGATCGCCTTCACGCCTTGTCATCTTGCTCACCTTGGCGACAATGTGGGCAACCTGCGCCTTCAACGCCTCCTGGTCAGCTTTGGGCGGCAAGGTGCGGAGGACGTTGACGAGGTTGATGTCGGGGTTGCGGTAGACGATCTTCGACAAGACGCGCTCCAGAGTGCCCATGCAGAGCCGACGCGCCTCGTCGGCCAGCTGCGCGGAGATCTTCTCCCGCAGCCGCGCAAGCGCCGGCGCAATTCCCCGGAAGAACAGACTTAGCTTGGCGCTGTGGGGGAGGCTCTCGTCCGGGGAGTACACAAGATGTTCAGCCCTCATCGTCATCATCTCCGCGTCGATATTGGCGGCGGAGGTGACCAGCTAATCAGTCCACTGCTCCACAAGGCCTCGTTCCTTGGGGAGCTCGTCCTGCAGCTTCGTCTCGCGGTCCCGGGCGGCGTCGAGCGAATCAGTCAGAGTGGAGACCTTCAACTCTAAGTCAGCAATGGAATCCTTGGCAGCAGTGAGCTCGTCGCCTTTCTTGGAGAGACGTACCTGCAAGTCAGAGTTGGTGAGGGCATCTTTCTCCCGCTCCACATTGAGCGCGGTGATTCTGTCCGCGCTCGCCTTCAGGTACCGCTCCAGCTGATCGACCTTGGCCTCCAGGTCCTTCTTGGCGGTCTCCGCGGCGGCTGCGGCGGCCTTCGCCTCCTTCAGGGCCCTGCCAATGGCCTGCTCCCGGGCGGTGAGGTTGTCCTCGTTGGCATCCAGGTCGACCTTCCGCTGGTTGAGCACTCCTTCTCGCCGGGACAGCTCCTCGGCGGCCAACCGTTGCTGCTCGTCCACCTCGGCCTTCTCCAGGAGGAAGGCTTGCTGCGCTCCGGCAAGCTCATCGCGCTCCTCAGCCAAGTGGCGGAGGGCTGCTTGGTTGTCGGCGCGAAGCTCCGTGGCGCGCTTCTCCAAGTCAACTCCAGCCTTGGCGGCAAGAGCTTCCCGAGACTCCAGTTTCGCCTGCCTGGCCCGATACAGAGCCAGGAGCCAGCGAAGGAGTTTCTCCTCTTCGGGCTCGTCGCTGCCGCCGGGCGCTTCAACGACCTTCAACCCCGCGGAGGCGAGGACCTCTCCGTCAAAGGTCTCTCCCTCCACGGGGGCTCGAGACGAGGACCCCCACGGGACTTGTATGAAAACCCCGTTGGGGGCCTCCAGGTAGACGCCCTGCCCAGCCGCGGAGGCGGAAGGGTCGGCGGCCGGTGCAGCGCTTGACGCTCCTGCTGCCTCCGGGCCAGCAGTGTGGTCGCCGGTCCCTTCCCCAGCCGCGGCGTCGGCGGGCGGGGCGGTCTCTTCTACGGCAGGCTCGTCGGCTCCAGCCCCTCCCTCGGGAGCAGTGGCGTTGCCGCCATCGCCGTGCACCTCCTCCTCAACGGTGGCCTCCGACTCCATCCGCTCCGGTACACGAGGATCTAGCTGAAGAAAAAGAAAAGAAAGAGTCAAGCAAAAATCCAAAAAGACAAGTTCAAGAAGGAGAAGCTACAAGACTCACCTTCACGGACTTCTTCATCGACAGGCTCCATCGCCGGGGAATCCACCCTTGGCGGCGGAGTGGTGGCCCCTACTGGCGGAGGGCCGCCCGCGCCCTCCCTTGGCGGGGTGCTCACCCTCGTCGGGCTGCTCACCCTTGGCGGGGTGCCCGCCCTTGGTGGAGCGTTCTCCCTCGCCGGGGAGTTCACCCTTGGCGGGGAGGGTGGAGCGAGCAGCTCTTCGGGGGCGACCTCCTGGCGCTCCTGCGGCTGCGGCTCCACTTTTGCACAAGACAAACAAGACAACGAGATATCGGTACAAGCAACTACCTCAATCGCGCCCGTCAAGCAGAAGGATAAAAAAACCAGACTTACGCTGGGGGCTGCGCTGGGGGCTGCTCCTCGGAGCAGCAGGTTGATCCGGCAAGCTTGCCGCTGGCGCGTCTCCGGTCGCCGCGACGGACGAGTCGTCCTCAACCTCGACCACAGGGATTTTGGCCCTCTTCGCCATCTGCTGGGTCAGGGTCCTGAAAGCAAAGCAAAAACAAGATCGGGATCAATAAGGAAAGTCAAGACAAAATCGAAGAAAATAAAGAAGTACAAGTACTTACTCCTCTTCCTCGTCGTCGGAGCTGAGGGCGGAGAAGTCGAACTCCGCTTGGTTTGCTCCCGCGCGAGGAGCTGGAGGAGAAGGTTCCCTCAGGCGCTTGGTGGGCTCCGGGGCTGTGGGCTGCGAAGACCCAGCCCCCGTCGTCGCCGGGGCCCGAGGAGTAGATGGAACACCCGTTCCACTCCGGGAAGATCCTCCCCCGCTTGGCGCACGGGCGCGGGGCGCCTCCTTGGCGACTTCGCTCGTCCTGGTGGCGCGCGTCGCCCGGCGCGCCGACTGCTGTCGAGGTGCCTGCGGCCTCGTCGCCGTAGCCGCCTTGCGGAGGCGCTTCCTTGGTTGTTGCGTAGGGCTTGCTGGAGGCGGGGAGTTCTCTGAGGACGAGGAGGCATCGTCGTCAAGTCCCAGAGACCCACCAGAGTCTTCATCGGCCTCGACATCCTCCTCCTCCCCGGCAGGCCCGCTGGACCCAGCACCATGCTCGGCGGCCTCGCTCCCTCCGGCAACCTCACTCCCTCCGGCGACCTCGCTCGTCCCGGCGAACTGCACAGAAGGCACCCGGGCAAACTCCTCGGGCGGAAGCTTGAGCAGCCGGAGGATTTCCGCCTCCTCTGCTTGGCTCACCGCGTCCGCGGCCTGTGCCTCGTCCATAGTGTACCCAAAGTCACCCGCCGCTGCAGCTGCAGCGGCCTCCTCCATCCTGGATGCGATGTAGGCTATGTCCCGACCAGTAGTGGCCCGGGTGAGGCCCCTGTTCTCCTCGGTGTTTTTGGGCGTCTCGACCAAGTTGTCGAAGAAGCTCAGCACAGTATCCGGCGGAGGCTCTATCTAAGTGGGGGCAACGCCATGGGAGTCGCACGCAGGCATCATCGCGCACAAGGAATCACGGGCAGTGCTGTTACACAGCGGCACCACTCCCCGGGGAGGTTTGAACCACTCCGGGTGGGCCGGTTCATGCTTGAAGAGCTCTCGGACCATCCCCTTCAACTCCCGGGCAGTGAAGTTATAATTTAATCCAGGGCGCAGCCTCATGATATCCGCCGCATTGCCGAATTCCCAGGCGGCCCTTTTCCTTTCTTATAAAGGGGCAATGCGGCGGCGGAGGAAATCTGCCCCAACCTCTCCGAGGGTCAGATTGGCGACCCGGAGACGAATAATCCTAATGAGGGCGATGCTGAGCTTGTTGTCCTCCGGGGCCAATTCGCTCCAATCTCTGCCGCGCACTATGGCAGTTGTGCGCGGCGCGGTGAAGGGCTCCGGCTTATCCTCCACCACCCAACACCAATCAGCTCTCCATTCTTCCCACTTGCCGCGGAGTTCTCCCTTCAGGTACGAATCCTTCTTGTTCAGCCTGAAGATCCAGGAGATGCCGCCGGAAAGGGGAGCGCCAGCCTCTACTCTAGGCATGAAGAAGTGGCGGAAAAGGGCTACGTTTGGATGAATCCCAACATAGTTTTCGCACAGATGTACGAAAACTGCCATCGTAAGGATGGCGTTGGGGGTGAAATCAAGGAGGTGGAGGCCATATGTGTTCATGATATCACAAAAGAACTCCGAGAACGGAGGGCACAGACCACATTGGAAAAATGCAGCGAAGAAGAAATACCCGCCGGGGAACATATCTTTGGCGATGGCGGGGAAGACATGGGTGCGGGGATGAGCTTTGGTCTCCCTCGCCCAGAACAGATAGTATTTGTCCCGCAGCTCCCTCGGACCAAGCCTCGGCGCGAAGACCACGGACCTCTTCCGCAGGGCGGCCAGCTTCGCCGCCTGCTCGAACTTCTCCTTCTTAGCCTTGTCGTTCTTGGCCTTGTCGCTCTTCGCCTTGTCGCTCTTCGGAGCCATGGCGGAGGCAGCGAGGGAAGAGGCGAGGAGCTCGACGGCGCCGCGGATGCGGAAGACGGCGGAGGAGGGGCGGAGGCAGGAAGCAGCGGAGGTTTCTGGGGAATCAAGAAGCAATGAAGACGAAGGAGAGGAACTGCCCCTGCTTCCTCTACTTTTAAGGGGGAAGTGGGGGACGTTCCACATTTCCCATTAAAGAACAAGGCCACGATCTCTCCCACGACTCCGCAATCGACGCGTGCCGTTAGGGAGGGATGCGGCGGATGCGGAAGGAGATACGGCGTGCTGTGGGCCACGTGTGCCCGTGCACTGTTTTGGGCCTGGCCCAACAGCGCTCGGCACCGTGTGTGGCCCAGGCCCGGGGGCTCCTGTCGGTGTACTAAGATAGGGGTACCTTAGTACCCCAACTTGTGCACGGGCAGTAGTAGCATCCCGCGGCAGGGCTTACCAAGTGCTCGCCAAGTACCTTTCCGGTCCTTATGAAGCCATTCAAGAACAAAGTATACAAGTCAGAAGATCAAGGCCCCGGCAAGTGCAGCTTGCCGGGAAGGCCGCACCAGGCTCAAGGTTATCACTTCAGTACAAGACCCTGGCAAGAGGAGCTTGTCAGGAAGGCCAAGGATTACATATCTCAAGAAATGCCTCGGCGCGCCATGCGCCCCGGCCAAGGTTGGAAAAAGCGTTAGGCGTAAGCGAGGCGGTAGTCCTTCGCCTAGTGCCTAGGCAGTGCCTAAGCGCCCTAGGCACGGCCTAGGCGGTAATATAGTTTTTACTCGTAGTATATTTGTGATTATTATACGGGTGTTGATATTATTTGGAGTATATAAATAAGTTAATTACCGGTTACTGTCATTAGAATATAAGCCGTTTTACATATCAGTGCAGTATGTGGCCTGATTTCTTGCTTGGGTAAGCAATTCCTTGCTTGCCCTGCCTAGACCTCCATTTATGCCCTAGGCGAGGCGTTTGGCCATTGCCTAGCGCCTAGGCGTGCCTAAGCGCCTCCTAGGCACTGCCTTTTCCAACAGAGGCCCCGGCAGGACCCAGAGAGCGACAAGCTTCCGGGCCCAGCAAGATCAATGCCCCGGCAAGGTGCTTGCCGGGGAAACCTATGCTGTGTGCCCGCGCTCCAGCTCATCAGCCCACGCGACGCCCTGGGGCCCTTCCAGGGGCACGTGGCGGATGGCTGTGCAGCCTGGGGTACACGGTGGCAAGCCACGGTGACGAGGCTACCGTCGTGGCGAACGGAGAAGCATGGACGGACACTTTCGGGGTCGACGGCGACGGGCATTTAATGCCCTTGTCCCCCACTGTCAAGGTTAGGTGAAGACCACTGTTCATCCACTGTTCACGCACTATTCCCGCACTGTTACAACTACCACCAAAATTACGCTTTTACCCTCCTCTACGTTGACACCTGTCGGTGACCCCTTGAGCTATAAAAGGAGGCCCATGCACAATGTAGAAAGGGTTCGAAACCTAGACAACTCTCTCGCTCGGTGTAGCTAGTACTGTAGCTCTTCCAGCTCCCGAGCTCAAGAACTCAATATAACCTAAGGCAGGAGTAGGGTTTTACGCGTCCGCGCGGCACGAACCTGGGTAAACTGCCCGCGTGCGCTCCTCGATCTGCTCTCCGTGCTCCCTCCGCTCCCTTACCGCAACGTAGAAGGGGCTCCGGTCCCATAGGTGCTCGTGGGAGGACAGTTTCCCCAGACATTCCTCTAATAACGATAGTAATTCCTATGGTAATCCTTCCTCAAATAATAATAGGAATACCTCTGATCTTGAGAATAATATTAAAGAATTTATCAATACTCAGAAGGTTTTCAATACTATCATAGAAGAAAAGTTGAATAAGATTGATGATATGTCTAAAAGTATTGATAGAATTTCTCATGATGTAGAAAATCTCAAGTTGAAATTTTTTGTACCCAAGGTTGAAGAATCAATTAAGGCTTTATATGTTTCTATGGATGAATGTAAGAAAAGAACCGCTATGCTTAGTGCTAAAATAGTTTTTTTAGAGAAATCATTTACTACTGATTGCTTTCATTAAAATGATGAAGATCTTGAAATGATTGGTGTTTCTTGATAACCCACAATTATAGGGGATCACAACAGTTTTCGAGGGTAGAGTATTCAACCCAAATATACTGATTGGACCCAAGGGGAGCCAAAGAATATTCTCAAGTATTAGTAGCTGTGTTGTCAATTTAACCACACCTAGAAAACATAATATCGGCAGCAAAGTATTTAGTAGCAAAGTAGTATGGACGTAACGATAACATTAGAAAAAAGTATCAGTAGCAGGTTTGTAGCAATGATGACAGCAGCAGTAACGAAAGTAACAAAGCAAGTATCAATATGGAATGAACTCATAGGCAATGGATCGGCAATGATAGGTGTCCGATAATATTCATCATGTAGCAGTTATAAAATAGGGCGACACTGAACTAGCTCCAATTAATCAATGTAATGTAGGCATGTATTCCGAATATAGTCATACGTGCTTATGAAAAAGAACTTGCATGACATCTTTTGTCCTAACCTCCCGTGGAAGCGGGGTCCTAATGGAAACTAAGGGATATAAAGGCCTCCTTTTAATAGAGTACCAGACCAAAGCATTAACACTTAGTGAATACATGAACTCCTCAAACTATGGTCATCACCGGTAAGTGCCCCGGTTATTGTAAATCCGAGTTCGTCGGATCATAACACATAATAGGTGACTATAGACTTGCAAGATAGGATCAAGAACACAAATATATTCATGAAAACATAATAGGTTCAGATCTTGAATCATGACACTCGGGCCCTAGTGACAAGCATTAAGCATAGAAAAGTCATAGCAACATCAATCTCAGAACATAGTGGATACTAGGGATCAAATCCTAACAAAACTAACTCGATTACATGATAAATCTCATCCAACCCATCACCATCCAGCAAGCCTATGATCGAATTACTCATGCATGATGGTGAGTATCATGAAATTGGTGATGGAGGATGGTTGATGATGACAACGACGACGATCTCCACTCTCCGGAGTCCCGAACGGAATTCAGATCAGGTCTCTCGATGAAGAACAGGAGGTTACGGCGGCTTCGTATCATAAAATGCAATGTATCTTCTCCTTGACTTTTTTCTCTGCGAAAGAGACTATATAGAGTTAGAGTAGATGTCGGTGGAGCCTCAGGGGGCCCACAAGGTAGGGGGCACGCCCTAGGGGGACACCCCCACCCTTGTGGACAGGGTATGGCCCCCCTCTGGTGGATCTTTACGCCAATATTTTTTTATATTTTCTGAAAACATTCCTCGTAAAATTTCAGGTCATTCCGAGAACTTTTATTTCTGCACAAAAATAACTCCAAGGCAATTCTCCTGAAAACAACGTCAGTCCGGGTTAGTTCCATTCAAATCATGCAAATTAGAGTCCAAAACAAGGGCAAAAGAGTTTGGAAAAGTAGAAACGATGGAGACGTATCAACTCCCCCAAGCTTAACCCATTGCTTGTCCTCAAGCAATTCAGTTGATAAACTGAAAGTGATAAAGAAAAACTTTTACAAACTCTGTTTGATCTTGCTGTTATAAATACGTAAAGCTAGCATTCAAGTTTTCAGCAAAGATTATGAACTAGCCACATTCACAATAACATTTATGTCTCATGTTTACTCGTATCAATGGCATAAGCAACTGTTAAGCAATAATAATAAATCTCGGATGACAACACTTTTTTCAAAATAATCGTGATACAATATGATAAAGTGGTATCTCGCTAGCCCTTTTTGAGACCGCAAAACATAAATGGAGAGCACCTAAGGAGATCAATGACTGACTTAACATTGTAATTCATGGTCAAAGAGATCCAGTCATACTCATACTAAACATCAATTAATAGCAAAGCATATAAATGACAGAGGTGCTCTCAGATTGGTGCTTTTTATAAGAGGATGTTGACTTAGCAATGAAAGTAAATAGATAGGCCCTTCGCAGAGGGAAGCAGGGATTTGCAGGAGTGCTAGAGCTCAAGTTTTTAAATCAGAGATGAATATAAGTTTGAGCGATATGCTTTCTTTGTCAACGCTACAACCAAGAGTTCTCAATATCTTCCATGCTACATACATTATAGGCGGTTCCCAAATAGAATGGTAAAGTTTTACTCCCCTCCACCATCAAACACACTCCACGGCTTATCCGAAACAACGGGTACCCTTCAAACCAGGAACAATCTAGGGATATCTTTGTTTAATTATATCCCTGATACTAGCCATTTTCTTGTGAATGACAAGCAGAGTCCTCTCATCGTGAGAATAACCCACCTAGCATGGAAGATATTGAAAGCCCCCAGTCGCCACATGAGTGATTTGGGCATACAAAACATAATTTTATTTGAAGGTTTAGAGTTTGGCACATGCAAATTTACTTGGAACGGCAGGTAAATACTACATATAGGTAGGTATTGTGGACTCTTATGCAACAACTTTGAGTTTATGGAAGTGGATGCACAAGCAGTGTTTCCGCTTAGTACAGGTGAAGGCTAGAAAGAGACTAGGAAGCGACCAGCTAGAGAGCAACAATGGTCATAAACATGCCTTGAGATTATCCAACATTGAGTGCAAGCATGAGTAGGATATAAACAAGCATGAACATAAATATCATGGAGGCTATGTTGATTTTGTTTCAACTACATGTGTGAACATGTGACAAGTCGAGTCACTTAAATCATTCAAAGGAGGATACCATCCTATCATACAGCATCACAAACATTTTAAAAGCATGTTGGCACGCAAGGTAAACCATTATAAGCTCCTAGCTAGTTAAGCATGGCATGAGTAACTATAATCTCTAATTGTCATTGCAAACATGTTTCATTCATAATGAGATGAATCAGGAATGACAAGCTAATCATATTTACAAAAACAAGATAGGTCGAGTTCATACCAGCTTTTCTCCATCTCTATCATTTCATCATATATAATCTTTATTACCTATCACTTGCACGACCGAACAGTGTGAATAATAATAATAGTACACGTGCATCGGACTAAGCTGGAATCTGCAAACATTTATTCATAGGAGAAGACAAGGTAACATGGGATCTTCGTTAGTTCAACAATAATGCATATGACAGCCACTCACCATTTTCATCGTGGTCTTCTCCTCTCGACCCCCCAAGGAAAAGAAAATAATTTCAAAGAAACACACTGAAATATTTTTGGAGTTTTTGTTTTCTGAAGAAAGCAAAACAAGAACGAGAAAAACTATTTACACTGGAGAGCTCCCAACAAACAAAAGAAGAACGAGAAATATTTTTTGATTTTGTTTTTATACTACAAAACTACTAAGAAACTAGCTAAAGCCAAAAAGAAACGGGAAATATTTTTGGGTTTTCTAAATTTAAAACACTCACAAGAGGAAAGCAAGAAAAATAAACTAGCATGGATAGTACAATGAAAAAGTATGAACACCGACAACTGGAATGAATGTGTGAACATGAATGTAATGTCGGTGAGAAATACGTACTCCCCAAGCTTAGGCTTTTGCCTAAGTTGGTTTATGGCCACCACTGGCCTGGATGATATCCGAAATCATAGCTGGGGTTGTATTGTACTGCATCAGCTACTACTAGGCGAGGTTCCTCCAGAAGGCGGGTGGTCTCCGCCTCTTTCTTATATGCATTCACCTCCTCTCTGGTTATAAAATATCTCCCTTTTGCCTGAAAGTCAAAGAACGCAGTAGTAGGAAGAGTAATATGGACGACATGTCGTCTGTCAAACATTAGTCGGTACTGAAGGTGCTGTTCATTCCTCTCGAGAAACTGATAACGTATCATGGCTTCATAATCTAGAAAAGCAAGTGCCAGCTCAACATCATATCCTCTTACGCGCACACCTAAATAGTTAGCTAAGCGAGTTGCATATATCCCTCCAAATAAATCTCCATCCTTACCATTAAGGTGCAACCTCCTCTCAATAATTGCTCCCAAATCATAATCGTTTCACCTAACTTCACATTTAAGGATACTGAGATCTGGGACACAAAGATGGCAATGCTCGTGTTTATCGTTAATGCATCTACCTATGAAGAGAGCAAAATAATTTCTAGCAGGAAACTAAATGCTCCCTATGGTGGCTTGTGTAATATTTCTAGTTTCCCCCACGGTGATGCTATCAAGGAAATCACGATATTCAGATTTGTGAGGATCATTGAGACTACCCCATTGTGGAATTTTGCATGCAACACAAAAATCTTCTAGGTCCATGGTATAAGATTCATCATAAAGATCAAACATGACAGTATGGGTATTGCGCTTGGATGAAAATTCAATCCTCTGCACAAAGGAATTGGTGAGGTAATAATGACGTCGACACATATTTGGCACAAAGTCCTCAAGGCCGACATTTTTCACATATGCATCAAATTCATCCTTGAACCCTGTGCGAATTATAAATTCATCCGACGGCCATTCAGAAGGCCGTACTTGAGTACCCCTTGGTGGTTCAAGGTTTGGTTCGCGTATCGCCTGCCTTGGTGCCTGTCGGTGTACAAAAAGAGGGGTACACTTTTTGTACCCATATGACTGTGCACGGGCAGTCCGAGCCACGACGCCCCCGCACCAAGCATGGCGAGGGAGGCAAGCCGGGACAAGACTGAAGCTCGATGGAGGCTGGAGCGACGCCAAGAACAAGACCACAAAGAGAAAAGGGACGAAGCAGCTTCCCCCGGCAAGATCCTTGCCGGGGCCGGCTCTGGCATCCCCGACAAGATCCTTGCTGCGACAGCTCGCCCTGCGCCTACGGAGCGAATCACCCATGAGTCCACCGCCCCCATGGTGCGAGGATTCGGGAGATATCCCCGTGGTGGCATGCAGATCTTTGTGAAGACATTCAAGATCAGATGCAAGTTAAGAAGACGGCGACCCTTGGCGGGATCCCAGCCAAGGAGGACTACAAGGCCCCCGGCAAGCACCTTGCCGGGGATGCCAGCAGGCGCCACGGCAAGACCCTTGCCGGGTCCGCTGCAAGGCCCTTGCCAAGGACGCCCACGGGGCCACCGTCAGGTCCGCATCAACTGGGTTTCCATCGACCCACGCGGCTGCCGACCCAACCAGCTGGACAGGATCCTATGTGGCAACCCACAGATCTTCGTGGAGACCCGCCGTTGCGCCACCTCAGCTGCCTGTCTGCCTACATGGCACCTCAGGCACCGCTGGCCAGGGCGGGGCTCAACACGAGGAGGAGCGGCGACGGACAAGACGGACGTCTCCTCCCGTCCCCGATAAAGCAAGGACACCTAAGCTGGGCGCATTAAATGCACCTTGTCCTGTAATGCGAGGGATAACCTCGCATCACTGTACCCTTTCCACTTCCTGCGTGCCACTGTGGCAACCCCTTTTCCCTAAAAAAGGAGGCCCGAGGCGACCAGGAGAAGGTATCGGCTTTTTAGAACTCCTCACGACTCTCTTGGAGCTCCTCACTACTGAAGAACACTAACATATAATCCACCAAAGCAGGAGTAGGGTTTTACGCATCTTTGCTGCCCGAACCTGGGTAAAGGAACTGTGTCCTGGCCGTTAGATCGGCTCTTCTCTCAACCCCGCTCCCCGCAACCGTAGTAGGGATTCTTGTGATCCCATAGGTGCCAATCCAAATACACAGACAGTGCTTGTTTTCTTGAAGGGCCACCTTGAAATGTTCTCCTAGAGATTTTCTTTTCTGTAAAATTATGAAATTTTTAGTGACTTAAAATAAAAGTGAACCAAACTCAACAAAATTGATAGCAACTTCTCCTACAAGTGCCTAGAGGCTATATCATGCATCAAAACTACTTTGGACCATATGAATGTGACATGCAAGCTCAAGAACAAGGTCACCACAACAGCAAAACTTTGCAACAAATAAAGCACTAGAACAAAAACTAATTGAACCATTGGAGGAGTCACATATCGAAGAGCGATCACCCAAAACAGTTTTGCAATGATGGATTGAGCAAGGAGATCAAAAATGGCAGCAAGATGAGCTAGAACACGGGTCTGAGTTGGTGGATGATATTTTCTGGAGGAAGAAGGAGAGGATGGGTGCTGGAATAAGTGGAGGGGGGCATGTTGGGCCCATAATGGAACTGTGTCCTCACCGTTAGATCCGCTCTTCTCTCAACCGCGCGCCCCACAACCATAGTAGGGATTCTTGTGATCCCATAGGTGTCGACCCAAATACGCCGACATCTTTGGCGTGCCAGGTAGGGGGCGCAGTTGTGAGAATCGGCTTTAGCGGTTAGTTCGGCGTTCCTGCATCATCATGGCGCCCAAGAAGAAGACGATGGTGGCGGTTGGCCAGTCAGAAGCCGGACAGCCCGTCCCGACGCGGGCGAGCAGTGGACCAATCACGGAAAGGACTCGGGGCGCTGCTCCCGAACACCAACGCCATCCCGACAGCCGGAGTTTGGGAGGTGGGGACGTTTGTGCGCCTGGTAACGGGCCACACACCGTCAGTTCCAAAGATGGATCCCGACCCTCCGCGGGTGGCGCGGGGCCTTCCAGGGTCACAGCCGCATCACCCGAAGGCGACGCTAGGGCCTCCAGAACTGCCACGCCAGCGCCAACAGTGCGCTCTTCTCAAGTAGCACGCGACGAACGGCGTCGTCACCCCAAAGATCCCGGGCATCGCCATGGGAAGGGCCCCGAGCGCCACTCCCAGGACGTAGAAGACCTGCCCGCCCGCCGAAGCGCTGGTGGAGACGTTAGGCAACCGCGGGATCGCGATGGAGCTCCCCCTGACACGGTCAGGGGTCGAAGCGCGTCACGGTCCGCGCAGGTTTCACTACCGTTGACACCAGCCGAAGCTTTGGCGCGCGCGCAGTTGCTCCTCGACTTTCCTCCCGTTACGGGGAAACTCAACGCATGGAGAGCCACCATCCGAAGCCTTGTCGCAGTC
This sequence comes from Secale cereale, assembly GCA_902687465.1. Taxonomy (NCBI): domain Eukaryota; kingdom Viridiplantae; phylum Streptophyta; class Magnoliopsida; order Poales; family Poaceae; genus Secale; species Secale cereale. Next base: position 292,085,416 of record LR738711.1, read on the forward strand.
GCCAACAGGGATGACCTAAATCTAGCGGAGCTCCCAGGCCGACGCTCCGATGGGGTCCCACGCACGGGCGGCGGGAGAGCTGGCAGCACCGTGGTTATGGTGCATTCACCTCCTCCTCGTCCAGTGCAGCGTGCGTCGACCCGTCGAGACGTCGCGGGCGATGCCATCTCCATAGCGTCGTCCGACCCACGGACCCGCGGCGACCAGCGTCAAGTTCTTCAGGAGCGAGCTCATGAGGACGCTCGAACCACCATCGAGCACCGGCGCGGAACGCACCACCAGTAAGACAGGCGAGCAGGGCCTGCTGCGGACCGCCCAAGCGGGCCCAATGGAATGGACGCCAGAAGCCGACGCGGCAATACAAGATCTGAAGAGGTATCTTTCCTCTATGCCAATACTGGTTGCGCCTAGACCACAAGAGCCGTTGCTGCTATACTTAGCGGCAACAAACCAGGTGGTCAGCGCCGCGCTAGTGGCGCAGAGAGAAATTGATGATGAGGTGATAGCAGCAACAGAGCCTGGTGCCATTGGTGCAGAAGCGACACAGTCGGTCGGAGTGCTGCCGAAGAAGAAAATGACGCAGCACCCGGTCTACTTTGTTAGCTCCCTCTTGCAGGGGGCTCGATCAAGGTACTCCGGTGTGCAGAAATTGCTCTCTTGCCTTCTTATGGCCTCGAGGAAGCTGCGTCATTACTTCCAGGCGCACGAGATCACCGTCGTAACTTGCCTCCCTCTGCAATGGATATTGCACAATCCAGACGCGACGGGAAGGATTGTAGAGTGGGCACTGGAGCTGTCCAGCTTTGGCCTCAAGTTTGAAAGCACCTCGACAATTCAAAGCTGAGTCCTGGCAGAGTTCGTTGCAGAATGGACCGCAACGCCTGATGAAGAGGTCCAGGAAACTGCTCTCCCCGGCAAAGAGGCGAGTTGCGACTGGATCATGTACTTTGATGGGGCTTTCTCCTTACAGGGCGCCGGGGCTGGCGTACTGCTGGTCGCGCCCACCGGAGAGCACCTCAAGTACGTGGTCCAGATGGACTTCCCTAGGGAGGTATCAACGAACAACACTGCCGTGTACGAGGGGCTGCTTGCTGGTCTTAGGATCGCGGCGGACCTCGGAATCAGGAAGCTCATTGTCAGGGGCGACTCACAGCTTGTCGTCAAACAAGTCAACAAAGATTACCAGAGCCCGTTGATGAAGGCTTACATCGATGAAGTGAGAAAGTTGGAAGAACGCTTTGACGGTATACAGGCGGAGCACGTTCCCCGAGCGGAGAACGACATTGCCGATTACCTATCAAAGCGCGCTGCCCTCAAGCTACCTGTGGAACCAGGTACCTTTGTGCTTCAGCTTTCTCAGCCATCCGTTGATCCATCAACAGAGCAGAACAAGAGGAGGAAGTCAGGGCCCGACAAGTACTTTCCCGCTGAGCTCCCCGGAGCCGCCGGCAAGGATGTTGCCGGGGACGCTGAGCCCGCCACCGGAGGGCTAACTCCGGCGAAACGTCAAGCTTTTGCTGTCGAGATAGCCACTCCCTTGGCGGAGGAAATGCCTTTAGTCCTCGCCGTCGAGCCCTAGGCTCCAGCGTGGGCGCAGCATACCGTCTGATTCCTTCAGACTGGGGAACTTCCTTAGGAGCAGGAAGAAGCTGAGAAAGTAGCCCGTCGGTCTGCCATGTACCAGTTCGTCGAAGACGTCCTATATAGAAGGAGACCGAACGGTGTGAAAATGAAGTGCATCCCTCGAGAGGAAGGACTGGAGCTGCTGGCAGAGATACATGGAGGCATATGTGGATCCCACATAGGGTCGAGAGCCCTTGCCGGCAAGGCATCCCGGCAAGGCTTCTTCTGGCCCACTGCCCTCCAGGATGCGGCGGCGCTGGTCACCAGGTGTGAAGCGTGCCAATTCCATTCGAAGAAATTTCATCAACCAGCTCAAGCCCTTCAAACCATTCCTCTCTCCTGGCCCTTCTCGGTCTGGGGGCTCGACATACTGGGCCCTTTCCCCCGCGCTGTCGGGGGCTTTGAGTAGTTGTACGTCGCAATCGACAAGTTCACAAAGTGGCCAGAGGTGGAGGTAGTAAGGAAGGTCACAGCTCAGTCAGCCGTCAAGTTCTTCAAGGGACTAGTGTGTCGTTTTGGTGTACCCAAGAGGATCATCACTGACAACGGCACGCAATTTACGAGCCGCACCTTCATGCAATATACCCAAGACCTCGGCAGCAAGGTCTGTTTCGCTTCCATTGCTCACCCCCGAAGCAATGGTCAAGCAGAGAGGGCAAATGCTGAAGTGCTGCGAGGACTAAGGACAAAGACCTTTGACAGGCTGCACAAGAGAGGGAGGCGCTGGATTGATGAATTGCCGGTGGTTCTTTGGTCGATCAGGACGACGCCAAATCAAGCCACCGGCCAGACGCCCTTTTCCCTGACATACGGGGCAGAAGCTGTTCTCCCCACGGAAATCATATACGGGTCGCCTCGAGTGCTCGCTTATGATGAGCTTGAGAAAGAGCAATTGCGACAAGACGACGCAATGCTCCTTGAGGAAGATCGTCTTCGGGCGGCTGTGAGAGCAGCGCGCTACCAGCAAGCCTTGTGTCGCTACCATAGCCGCAAGGTTCATGCCCGAAGCTTTGAGGAAGGCGACCTTGTTCTCCGGAGCGTTCAATCGGCCAAGAATACGAACAAGTTGACGCCGAAGTGGGAAGGCCCTTATCGGGTAATACGAGTCACCAGGCCTGGCGCAGTCCACCTAGAGACCGAGGATGCCGTTCCGGTGAGTAATTCCTAGAACATCGAGCATCTTTGCAAGTTTTACCCATAAGGCGCGGCTTGCCGGGCCTCCCGGCAAGCCACCCTTTTGTACGAGCCTTGCCGGCAAGGCATGTAACCCTTTGTACAGAGCCAGGCGCAGACCCTGAGCATAAATAAATGAAGCGCTGGCGCCCTAAGTTTTAGCATGCATGCTGAGTCGAGTCTCGTCCTTGGTTAGGGTTGATAGTGCTTAGCAGCGGCTAACCCCTAGCTTAGAGGTCGAGTTTTGTCTTTCCTTTGTCTTCCTTGGTTCATAGGACGCGCAGACATCCTTGCCGAAGCCAATTGGAGGAAGGAAAGAAGAACAGACCAGTGCCTAGGCCCCAGCAAGCCAGTATTACCGGAGGCTGTAAGGGCAAGAATTCGCACATGGCAGGCCAGGGTTGCCGGGGGCTGCAGTTTCAGATAAGTCCTTTATCCCTTATCATGCATTCCGTTATGGATTGAGTTATGTGAAACCTCGTTCTTTTCCTTAAGCTACCGTGCTCCCATAACTCTAGGTCCAAAGGCTCGTTCCTGGGACCAGGTTTGGTCGTAGTCGCGGCAGCAGAAGGATAAAACGAGGAGCCTAAGCCCGCTTCATCCCTGCCTCCGCCAAGTGCGTGAGAAAGGTCGAGCGAAGTAGGGAAACGGCAGGGCCTGTTGTCGGGCGAGAAAATGTTTATCTTAAGGATATCAGGGAAATATTCCCTGTTGTGGGTTTTTACCTACGAACAAATGACCCGGCAAACATTCCTTTTTCATTAAAAACATTCCATTCAGGTACAGTCCATAGGGAATGAAAAACATGAATAAGGAGATTACAAGTTTTAAACTTAACAGATGCATGAAGGCTTACAAACTAAAAAGAGATAAGATGCCCGTAATGACTTTCTTCTCCCTCTCCTCAGGAGGTAGGTCAAGGTGGCGAGAAGGGCAAAAGGGGCGCCTAGGCGAGCTACGGGTGGCAGAAGACACCGAGAAGGCATCTCGGCGGCCTCCCCAGGGCTGGACGGTGATGACGACGTCGGAGGCTGAGCTCGAAGATGAGGCGGCAGGACGTCAGTAGGAGACGAAGGCGTCGGTGCCCGCGTACTCCGACATGATGACCTTGCCGCCCGCCTTCTTCCTCTTCCTCTTCTGCAGCCTTCTTATGCCAGCCGCCAAGGAGACGGCCTCGAGAAGTTCAAGGAGCCAGCGACGCGGATGATGGGGTCGCCGGTGCCACCAGGAGCGATGCCCGACACCTAGTCGGACCCGTCATCCTGCCGTCCCCCGCCGTCGTCGTCGCTGTCGCTGTCCTCCTCGTCACCCTCGTTCGAGGAGGAATCTTCATCATTAGAGGAGCTCTCCATGCAGCACCTTGCGCGAGTCCCGAGGTGCCCGAAGACCTTGACGGAGAGGTGGCCATCCCCCATCAACTTGAAGTGGAGGGTGAGCCCATCCGTCAGGCTGTGGATGCGAGCGAACCTCTTCCATCCTTGGCGAAGATACATCACATGAGGGGCAGGGAAGTCGACGCAGGCCCGCGTACCACTGATCCCACAACCCCTCATGTGCAGCCGCAGCGACTCCGGCGGGTTCACCTCCATCTCGCACACAAACGGAGTCAGGAGAGGAAGGCGACGGCGCGGCGACCCCCGCATCCTAATGAAGAACTCACAGGGGTCATCTCCAACATGACCTTCTAATGGAAGAGGAGCTGCTGGCGGGGGCGAGGCCGGCGAGCCGCCCCGTCCTCCTCTTCCCCGAGCACCCCGGCCTCGCCCACGACCCCGCCCCCTCCCTCTTCCCCTTGTGGCTGGTTCGGCCACTGCGGGTGCTGGAGAATGGGTGAAGCGCTGTCTAGCAGCGACCCTCGCCGCCACCGTTGAGGAGCCGGGGTTTTCCTTCTTCATGGTGGATAGAAGAAAGGAGCAGAAGCTGAAGGAGAAAGAAGATGGAGGAGTACGGGGCGCCGTCCCCTCCCTCCGCCCTTTATAAAGGGGCGGGGCTGGAGCTCGACCGCCCCGCTCGGCCAATCAAGACGCAGAAGGCGAAGGGCGGCTGGGACCGACCCGTCACCCCAACCAGCAACGGCTCGGTTTCCCGCCTCCACCGCTCGCCACCTCGAACGCATGGGAGGCACGTGGCGAACCCACAGGACCGAAGGGACGGGTGAGGCGACCTCTCCCCACCCCGTGATCATGGGGAGTGGACGCCTTACAGACCTCGCCTCGGCCCCATCCAGTCAACGGGCCACACCCGGACACCTCCCCCCGTTCATGGGGAAGGCGCGGGCCTCCTCCTTTCGCATTTACTGCGACGTGACGCATGCCTGCGGAAACCGCCCCACGCATGCCGCCCACATCACGCACGCCCCTCCACTCCGCGCCGCGCGCGCGGGTCGTGGGAGGCGCAGCGCGCGGAAATCTTACCACGGTGAAAACCACCCCGCCTGCCCGCGCACCGTTCTGGGCCTGACCCAACAACGTGTCGCGCTTATGTGTGGCCCAGTCCAGGGGGCTCCTGTCGGTGTACAAAAAGAGGGGTACACTTTTTGTACCCATATGACTGTGCAAGGGCAGTCCGAGCCACGGCGCCCCCGCACCAAGCAAGGCGAGGGAGGCAAGCCGGGACAAGACTGAAGCTCGATGGAGGCTGGAGCGACGCCAAGAACAAGACCACAAAGCGCAAAGGGACAAAGTAGCTTCCTCCGACAAGATCATTTCCGGGGCCGGCTCTGGCAGCCCCGGCAAGATCCTTGCCGCGACAGCTCGCCCCGCGCCTACGGAGCGAATCACCCTTGAGTCCACCGCCCCCATGGGGCGAGGATTCGGGAGATATCCCTGTGGTGGCATACAGATCTTTGTGAAGACATTCAAGATCAGATGCAAGTTAAGAAGATGGCGACCCTTGGCGGGATCCTAGCCAAGGAGGACTACAAGGCCCCCGGCAAGCACCTTGCCAGGGATGACAGCAGGCGCCATGGCAAGACCCTTGCCGGGGCCCCGGCAAGGCCCTTGCCAAGGACGCCCACGGGGCCACCGTCAGGTCCGCATCAACTGGGTTTCCACCGACCCACGCGGCTGCCGACACAACCAGCTGGATAGGCTCCTGCGTGGCAACCCACAGATCTTCGTGGAGACCTGCCGTTGCGCCACCTCAGTTGCCTGTCTGCCAACACGAGGAGGAGCGGTGACGGACAAGACGGACATCTCCGCCCGTCCCCGATAAAGCAAGGACACCTAATGCGAGGGATAACCTCGCATCACTGTACCCTTTCCACCTCATGTGTGCCACTGTGGCAACCCCTTTTCCCTATAAAAGGAGGCCCGAGGCGACCAGGAGAAGGATTCGGCTTTTTAAAACTCCTCACGACTCTCTTGGAGCTCCTCACTAGCTGAAGAACACCAACATATAATCCACCAAAGCAGGAGTAGGGTTTTACGCATCTTTGCGGCCCGAACCTGGGTAAAGGAACTGTGTCCTGACCGTTAGATCGGCTCTTCTCTCAACCCCGCGCCCCGCAACCGTAGTAGGGATTCTTGTGATCCCATAGATGTCGATCCAAATACACCAACAGTGCTTGTTTTCTTGAAGGGCCACCTTGAAATGTTCTCCTAGAGATTTTCTTTTCTGTAAAATTATGAAATTTTTAGTGACTTAAAATAAAAGTGAACCAAACTCAACAAAATTGATAGCAACATCTCCTACAAGTGCCTAGAGGCTATATCATGCATCAAAACTACTTTGGACCATATGAATGTGACATGCAAGCTCAAGAACAAGGTCACCACAACAGCAAAACTTTGCAATAAATAAAGCACTAGAACAAAAATTAATTGGACCATTGGAGGAGTCACATATCGAAGAGCGATCCCCCAAAACAGTTTTGCAATGATGGATTGAGCAAGGAGATCAAAAATGGCAGCAAGATGAGCTAGAACACGGGTTTGAGTTGGTGGATGATATTTTCTAGAGGAAGAAGGAGAGGATGGGTGCTGGAATAAGTGGAGGGGGGCATGTTGGGCCCATAAGGACAGGGGTGCACCCTCCACCCTGGTGGCCCACTAGTGCAGCCCCCTGGTGCATACTCAGTTCCAAACATCTTAAAATATTCTAGAAAAAATCATATTAAAATTTTAGGGCATTGGAGAACTTTTACTTTAGGGATATTGTTTATTGCACGGATAATTCAGAAAACAGGCAGATAATACTATTTCTGCTTTATTTAATCTAAATAACACAAAGTAAAAGTTGCGTATAGAAGGTGGTGTTCTCTAAATTCATCCATCTCATGCTCATCAAAAGGAATCTGTCTATGAGGTTGATCAAGTCTCATTAACAAACTTCTTTCGAATAACATAAAACTAGAGAATTTTCAAATAACACTAGTTTACCTCAATGGGGGTATGCATGTCCCCAACAATAAGAATATCATATTTCTTTTTAATAGTAGGATGAGGGAATTCAAAACCTCCAATAGTGATACTCGAAATTTTTCCAATAGAATTGATGCTATTAACTTGAGGTTGTTTCTTAGGGAAGTGTACTGTATGCTCATTACCATTTACATGAAAAGTGGCATTGCCTTTGTTGCAATCAATAACAGTGCCTGCAGTATTCAAAAAGGGTCTACCAAGGATAATTAACATACTGTCGTCCTCAGGAATATCAAGAATAACAAAGTCCGTTAAGATAGTAATGCTTGCAACCACAACAGACACATTCTCACAAATACCGATAGGTTTAGCAATTGATTTATCAGCCATTTGCAAATAGATTTCAGTAGGTGTCAACTTATTCAATTCAAGTCTACGATACAAAGAGAAAGGCATAACACTAACAGCGGCTCCAAGATCAGATAATGCGGTTTTATCATAGTTTCATTTAATGGAGCATGGTATAGTAGGTATTCCTGGATCCCCAAGTTTCTTTGGTATACAACCCTTAAAAGTATAATTATCAATCATGGTGGAAATTTCAGCTTCCAGTATCTTTCTTTTATAAGTAACAATTTCTTTCATATACTTAGCATATGAGGCATTTTAAGTGTATCAGTCAAATGCATACGCAAAAAGATAGGTCTAATCATCTCACAAAATCGCTCAAAATCCTCATCATCCTTTTCTTGGATGGTTTAGGAGGAAAGGGCATGGGTTTCTGAACCCATGGTTCCCTTTCTTTACCATGTTTCCTAGCAATGAAGTCTCTCTTATCATAACATTGATTCTTTGACTGTGGGTTATCAAGATCAACAGGAGGTTAAATCTCTACATCATTGTCATTACTAGGTTGAGCATCGATATGAACATCATCATTAACATTATCAATAGGTTCATGTTCATTACCAGACCGAATCTTAGCATCAAAAATAGAAATATTATTGGGATTCTCAGGTGTGTCTACAACGGGTTCACTAGAAGCATGCAAAGTCCTATCGACTTCCTTTTCATTTTTATTACTAGGACTAGGTTTATCAATATTAATTTTCTGAGAATATTGCTCAATTCTCTTAGGATGGCCCTCAGGATACAAAGGTTCCTGAGTTACTTTACCACATCTAGTAGCAACCATAAGAACTTTATCTTTATTTTTACTATTCAACTCATTGAGCGAATCATTTTGTGCCTAAAGTACTTGTTCTACTTGAGTGGTAACCATGGAAGAATGTATACTAATAAGTTTCAGACCATTAGAAGTTCTAGTCACATGATCACCCAAGTGGTCAAGCATATAAGCATTATGTTTCAGCTGTCTACTAACCTAAGCATTCAAATCTTCTTGTTTAACAATAAAATTATCAAACTCATCTAAGCATTGGCTAGCAGACTTATTATGAGGAATATCACCTTCGTCAAATCTATAGAGAGAATTTACCTTTACTACCTATATCGGGTTATCAAGACCATGTATATCTTCAACCGGTGGTAAATTCTTAACATATTCATCTTTAATACCTTTTTCTTTCATTGATTTTTTGCCTCTTGCATATCTTCGGCCTAAGAAATAGAATACCTCTTTTCTTCGGGGTTGGCTTCGGAGTTGGTTCAGGAAGAGTCCAATCATTATCAGTACTGAAGATATTATTCAATAATTTTTCTGCTTGTTCAACAGTTCGTTCCCTGAAAACACAACCAACACAACTATCTAGCTGGTCCCTAGAAGCATAGGGTAGTCCATTACAAAAGATATCAGGTATTTCATTATTCTTGAGAGGATGATCAGGCAAAGCATTAAGTAACTGGAGAAGACTCGCACAAGCTTGTGGGAGACTCTATTCTTCAGTTTGCACAAAATTAAATATTTCCTGTAAGGAAGCTTGTTTCTTATGAGCAAGAAAATATTTTGCAGAGAAGTAGTAAATCATATCCTGGGGACTACACACACAACCAGGATCAAGGGAATTAAACCATAACTTAGCATCACCCTTTAATGAGAAAGGAAACAATTTAAGAATATAGTAATAGAGATTTTTTTCCTCATGAGCAAATACGGTGGCTATATCATTTAATTTAGTGAGATGTGCCACAACAGTTTCAGATTCGTAACCATGGAAAAGATCAGATTCAACTAAAGTAATTAACTCGGGATCAACAGATAATTCATAATCCTTATTGGTAACATGGATAGGTGAAGTAGCAAATTCAGGATCACATTGCATCTTAGCATTCAAAGATTGTTCTTTCCACTTACATGCTAATTCCTTAAGATCATACCTATCCTTACAAGCAAGAAAGTCTCTAGCTACTTCTCCTTCCATAACATATCCCTCGGGAACAATAGGAAATTCATATCTAGGGGAAGTAGGTCTAATAGGTGTTGGAAAATTTTCAATATCATTAATTTCATCAGTTTCAGAAACAACATCATCTTCAACATAATCAATAGTATTAGCTCTAGAAAGATGTGCATCATGTAAATCTCCTAGTGGCACAGTTTCATCATAAGCATCATTCATAATAGAAGTGGCATCATCAATATCATGCGACATATCAGAATCAATAGCAGGTGTAGGTGTCGCAAGTTTACTCAAAACAGAAGGTGAATCAAGTGCAAATCTAGATGGCAGTTCCTTACCTCTCGTCGTTCTAGAGGGAACGCTCTTGGTTCTGTTATCCTTCAGATTCTTCATATCCTTCATAGTGATCAGCAGATATAAACCCCAAGTGACTCATAGAATAGAACTATGCTCATTGGCAACGGCGCCAGAAAAAGGTCTTGATAACCCACAAGTATAGGAGATCGCAACAGCTTTCGAGGGTAGAGTATTCAACCCAAATTTATTGATTCGACACAAGGAGAGCCAAAGAACATTATCAAGTATTAGCAGCTGAGTTTTCAATTCAACCACACCTGGAAAAATTAATATCTACAACGAAGTATTTAGTAGCAAAGTAGTATGGAAGTAAGGGTAACAGTGGCAAAAGTAAGAGTAGTACGTTTGTAGCAATGATGACAATAGCAGTAATGAAAGTAACAAAGCAAGTATAAATATGGAACGAACTCGTAGGCAATGGATCATCAATGATAGGTGTCGGATAATATTCATCATGTAGAACTTATAACCCAGGGTGACACGGAACTAGCTCCAATTCATCAATGTAATGTAGGCATGTATTCCAAATATAGTCATACATGCTTATGGAAAAGAACTTTCCTACCCTCCCGTCGCAGCGGGGTCCTTTTAATAGAGTACCGGACCAAAGCATTAACACTTAGTGAATACATGAACTCCTCAAACTATGGTAATCACGGGGAAGTGCCCCGATTATTGTCACTCTGAGTTTTCTGGATCATAACACGTAGTAGGTGCCTATAGACTTGCAAGATAGGATCAAGAACACAAATATATTCATGAAAACTTAATAGGTTCAGATCTGAAAGCATGGCACTCGGGCCCTAGTGACAAGCATTAAGTATAGCAAAGTCATAGCAACATCAATCTCAGAACATAGTGCATACTAGGGATCAAACCCTAACAAAACTAACTCGATTACATGATAAATCTCATCCAATCCATCACCGTCCACCAAGCCTAAGATGGAATTACTCACGCACGGCGGCGAGCATCATGAAATTGGTGATGAAGGATGGTTGATGATGACGACGTCGATGGTCTCCACTCTCTGGAGCCCCCAACGGACTCTAGATAAGGTCTCCCGATGAAAAACAGGAGGTGGCGGCAGTTTCGTATCGTAAAATACAATGGGATCTTCTCCTAGAATTTTTTTCGCGAAAGAGACTGTATAGTGTTCGAGTAGACGTCGGTGGAGCCTTTGGGGGCTGATGTCTACTACACAACTTGTTCTTGTAGACTCGTGTTGGACCTCCAAGCGCAGAGTTTTGTTGCATAGTAGCAAATTTCCATCAAGTGTATGACCTAAGGTTTATCAATCTATGGGAGATGTAGTATGAAGATGGTCTCTCTCAAGCAACCCTGCAACCAAATAATAAAAAGTCTGTTGTGTCCTCAGCACACCCAATACAATGACAAATTGTATAGGTGCACTAGTTCGGCAAAGAGATGGTGATACAAGTGTAATATGGATAGTAGATATTGATTTTTTTTAAAGTAACAATAAAAAAACAGAAAGGCAGCAAGTACCAAAATGGAGCACAAACGGTATTGCAATGCTTGAAAACAAGGCCTAGGGTCCGTACTTTTGCTAGTGCAATCTCTCAACAATAATAATATAATTGGATCGCATAACCATCCCTCAACGTGCGATGAAAAATCACTCCAAAGTTCCTATCTAGCGGAGAACATAAGAAGGAATTGTGTGTAGCTATTCTTTCCGATCGATCTATACAATATTACGTACTAAAATAACACCAAGTTCTTCTTTTCGATCGATCTATCAAGAGTTCGTACTAAAATAACACAAGTTATTCTTTCCGATCGATCTATCAAGAGTTCGTACTAAATTAACACCAAAACAAATTCATATTCATAATACTCAATCCAACACAAAGAACTTCAAAGGGTGCCCCATGATTACTATCGGAGAAACATAGAGAAGAACGTGCATCAACCCCTATGCATAGATTACCCCAATGTCACCTAGGGAATCCGCAAGTTGAGTGCCAAAACATATATCAAGTGAATCAATACGATACCCCATTGTCACCACAAGTATTCAATTGCAAGATATATATAAATTCTTCTCAAATTCATCAAAGTAATCAATCCGATAACAACGAAATCTCAAAGGGAAAAACTTCATTCATCACAACAAGATAGAGAGAGGCAAACACCATATTATCCGACTATACTAACAAATCCCGCGATACATCAAGATTGTGCATCTCAAGAACACGAGAGAGAGAGAGGGATATTAAACACATAGCTACCGGTACAAACCCTCAGCCCCGAGGGTGGACTACTCCTTCCTCATCACGGCGGCCGCCGGGATGATGAAGATGGCGACCGGTGATGATTTCCCCCTCCGACGGAGCACCGGAAAGGGCTCTAGATTGAATCTCATGGACTATAGAGCCTTGTGATAGCGGAACTTCTGATCTAGGTTCACCCCGATGGGTTTCGGAATATTTGGGAATTTATAGGGTGAAGAAGGGGTGCGGGAGGCCACCGAGGTGGGCACAACACACCTGAGCGCGCCTGGACCCCCAGACGTGCCCTGGTGGGTTGTGCTCCCCTCGGGGAACCCTGCAGGTGCTTCTCTAGCCCATCGGGAGTCTTCTAGCACATAAAAAAATCCACAAAAAGTTTCATGGTGTTTGGACTCCGTTTGATATTGATTTCCCGCGATGTAAAAAACATGCAGAAAGCAGCAACTGGCACTTTGCACTATGTCAATATGTTAGTACCAAAAATTGATATAAAATGACTATAAATGATTATAAAACATCAAAGAATGATAATATAACAACATGGAACAATCAAAATTTATAGATACGTTGGAGACGTATCAACATTCCCAAGCTTAATTCCTGCTTGTCCTCGAGTAGGTAAATGATAAAAACCAAAATTTTGATGTGGAATGTTGCCTAACATGTCATATCAGATTCTTTTCTTTATAGCATGGACATTTGTACTTTTATATGATTCAAAGCAATAGTCTAGTTTGGACATGAGATTTAAATACTCAAGCATATATACAAACAACCATGTCTTTCAAAATATCAACGCTAAAATAAGTTATCCCTAGTCCATCATGCTTAACCATTGATCCATTCATGAAACACAATCGCATATTAACTACACCAATACTCAAGTACGATCATAGTGCTTCCTAGTTGGTGCTTTATAAGAGAAGATGGAGACTCAAATTCAAAATAAAAATTGCATAAAGTAAAAGAATGGCCCTTCGCAGAGGGAAGTAGGGATTTGTAGAGGTGCCAGAGTTCAAAGCTTAAATTGAGAGATAAATTATTTTGGGTGGCATACTTTTCCCACCAACGAAAATGACTTAGAGTTCCCAACACTTTCCACGCTAGATATATCATAGGCGGTTCCCAAACATAAAATAAAATTTATTCCTTTTTCCACCAAACTTTCACAAGCCATGGCTGACCGTATCCACGGGTGCCCTCCATACCAACACTTTCCAAGGAAATTTTTATTTGACAAAATAAAGTAAATTTATTTTTCATTTCGGGACTGGGCATCCCTAATACATTTGCCTTACTCTCGTGCAATGACAAGTGAATAAACACTCATCGTGAGAATAACACAACTAGCATGGAAAATATTAGCCACTCCTCACCGCCTCGCGAGCGGTACGAGTACACAAAAGGGAAATTTATTTTGAAAATTAGAGATGGCACATACAAATTTGCTTAGAACGGCAAAGGAATACCACATATAGGTAGGTATGGTGAACTCATGTGGTAAGACTGGTTTAAAGGATCCCGCTAGTGCAATCTCTCAACAATACTTCTATAATTGGATCGTATAACCATCCCACAATGTACGATGAAGAATCACTCCAAAATTCCTATCTAGCAGAGACCATAAGAAGGAACTGTTTGTAGCTATTCTTTCCGATCGATCCATCCAAGAGTTCGTACTAAAATAACACCAAGTTATTCTTTCCGATCGATCTATCAAGAGTTCGTACTAAAGTAACACAAGTTATTCTTTCCGATCGATCTATCAATAGTTCGTACTAAAATAACACCAAAACTAATTCATATTCATAATACTCAATGCAACACAAAGAACTTCAAAGAGTGACCCATGATTTCTACCGGAGAAACAAACACAAGAACGTGCATCAACCCCTATGCATATATTACCCCAATATCACCTCGGGAATCCGCAAGTTGAGTGCCCAAACATATATCAAGTGAATCAATATGATACCCCATTGTCACCATGATTATTCAATTGCAAGACATATATCAAGTGTTCTCAAATCCATAAAAGTATTCAATCCGATAATAGAAATCTCAAAGGTAAAAAATCAATTCATCACAATAAGATAGAGAGGGGAATACACCATATGATCCGACTATATTAACAAAGACCGCGATACATAAAGATTGTGTATCTCAAGAACACGATAGAGAGAGATTAAACACATAGCTACCGGTACAAACCCTTAGCCCCGAGGGTGGACTACTCCCTCCTCATCTCGTTGGCCGCCGGGATGATGAAGATGGCCACCGGTGATGATTTCCCCCTCTGGCAGAGTGCCGAAAAGGGCTCTAGATTGGATATAGTGGACTATTGAGCCTTGCGGCGGAGGAACTTCTTATCTAGGTTCACCCCGATGGGTTTCAAAATATTTGGCAATTTATTGGGCGAAGAAGGGGTGCGGGAGGCCACCAAGGTGCGCACAACCCACTGGGGCGCGCCTGGGCCCCTAGGCGTGCCCTGGTCGGTAGTGCCCCCTCGGGGCACCCCCCAGGTACTGCTCTGGCCCATCGGGAGTCTTCCGGTCCATAAAAAATCCACAAAAAGTTTTGCGGTTTATGGACTCCGTTTGATATTGATTTCCTGCGATGTAAAAAACCTGCAGAAAACAACAACTAGCACTTGGCACTATGTCAATAGGTTAGTACAAAAAATGATATAAATTTACTATAAAATGATTATAAAACATGCAAGAATGATAATATAACAACATGGAACAATCAAAAATTATAGATACGTTAGAGATGTATCAAGGGCCCATAAGGTAGGGGGGCGCCCCCCACCCTTGTGGACAGGGGGTGGCCCCCATCTGGTGGATCTTTACGCCAATATTTTTTATATTTTCTGAAAATATTAATCATGAAATTTCAGGTTATTTCGAGAACTTTTATTTCTGCACAAAAATAACACCAAGGCAATTATGCTAAAAATATCATCAGTCCGGGTTAGTTCCATTCTAATCATGCAAATTATAGTCCAAAACAAGGGAAAATAGTGTGGAAAAGTAGATACGATGGAGACATATCATTTCTCCTATTCATTCTTTGTTTAGCAAAATTAAAATTGATGATAAAGGGAGTGAAGAAGAGTCAACTTTAGCTAGAAGGCGTCCCGATAATTCGGAGGGTGAAAATCTTGTTGATAAAATTGATAAAAGTGGGTTTGGGGACGTCAAACTTTAACTAGTGATGTGCCCACTCTTTTGGATTACAAATACTTTAATTATGATCATTTCTCTTTGATTGATTTTATTTGTTTGTTGCAATCCATGATAAATTCACCTCATGCCTATGAACAAAATAAAGCTTTTACTAAACATATTGTTGATGCCATGATGAAAGTGTTTGAAAAAAAACTAGAATTAGAAGTTTCAATTCCTAGAAAATTACATGATGCATCGGAACCTACTATCAAAGTCAAGACCGAAATTATGAGTGTTTTGCTTTATGTGACTTGGGTGCTAGTGTTTCCACAACTCTGAAATCTTTATGTGATGTGCTTGGTCTTACTGATATTGAAGAATGTTCTTTAAATTTTTACTTGGTGGATTCCACTATTACCAAACCCTTGGGAAGAATTAATGATCTTCTTATTCTTGCTAATACGAATTATGTGCTCATAGATATTATTGTTCTTGATATTGATTGCAATCCATCTTGTCCAATTATACTTGGTAGACCGTTTTTACGCACTATAGGTGTTGTGATTGATAAGAAAGAAGGGAATATTAAATTTTAATTTCCTTTGAGAAAAGGTATGGAACACTTACCTAGAACCAGAATTAGACCACCATATGAATCAATCATGAGGGAAACCTATGGATCTAGAACCAAGGATGACAATACTTGAGATCTATGTGTTATGCCTAGCTAAGGGCGTAAAATGATAGCGCTTGTTGCGAGGCAACCCAATATATATCCTTTTGATTTTTCGCTTTTTTGCTGTTTTAAAATAAATACACAATTATGCCTCTGGTTAGATGTGTTTTTGTGTTTTAAACTAGTGTTTGTTCCAAGCATAGCCTTTGGGATGATTTGGTTGATAGTTGATTTGATTGTGTTGAAAATCAGAATTTTTTTGCGTCCAGTTCCAGAATTCTTGACGGCAACCGGAACGAGATAAATTCTTGAAATTTTTACACGTTATCAAGAAACAAATTTCCCACATTTTCATAATTTTTCAAAAAAAAAATAGCGTTAAATAAGTATGACTAAAATTCACATCTTTACAGACTGATCTGTTTTTGACAAATTCTATTTTTGTTGTGTTATGTGCTTGTTTTAATGAATCTATGGTTTCTTTTGAAGAATTTAAGCCATGGATAAGTTAGAATATAGTAGATATAATGCAATAACAAAATATGAATTGGTTTGTTATAGTACTTAAAGTAAAGATTGGTTTTTTTATACTAATGGATCTCACGAAGTTTTGTTGACTTTTGTGTGATTGAAGTTTTCAAGTTTTGGGTGAGACCACGATGGATGAAGGAACAAAGAGTAAAAAGAGGCTAAGCTTAGGGATGCCCGAGGCACCCCAAGATAATATTAAAGAAGTATCAAGCGACTAAGCTTGGGGTTGCCCTGATTGGCGTCCCCTCTTTTTTCTAACGATCATCGGTATTTTACTTGGAGCTATATTTTTATTCGTCACATATCATGAGTTTTTCTTGAAGTGTCTTGTATGATATGAGTCTCTGATTGTTTTTCTTTTTAGTTTGTGTCATCTATCCTTGCCGGACACACTAATTTGAGAAAGCCAAAATTATGCTATGATTTATTAGAATTTCTCTTTATGATTTACTTAAATGTTTTTGAGAGCTATGGTATTGCTCTAGTGCTTCACTTATATCTTTGTGAGTATGGTGTGCTTTAATATTTTTTGAGAAATGATCTCATGCATCACTTAGATTTATTTGAGAGTTGGTAAATTTTTGAAGAAATTCTCTCATGCTTCACTTAGACTATTTTGAGAGAAGAAAATTTTATGCTCATGTTCTTCACTTAGATTTGTTTGAGCCTATCAAAAGCAACATATGAAACTAGTCCCAAAGTGATAGATATTCAAGAGGGATATAATAAAAACTTACATGAATATCATTAGACAAAATAAACTTGATTCTTTGTAATAGTTTTGAGATATGATGATAGTGATATGCGAGTCATGTTGATGAGTAATTATGCTTTAGTAAGAATATTGGTGTTAAGCTTTTTGATTACCTATGCAAGCACGAAAGTGAATACTTACGCAATTAAATTATATCCTACTTGTGGTGCATTATTATGAGTTAGTTATGCTCAATGCTCGCTTATGTGAACTTTCATTACGTGGTTGGTTGCTTCTCAATCTTTTTGCTAGCCTCCACATGTACTAAGTAGAAATAGTACTTGTTCATCCAAACTCTTTGAACCCAGTTTTGCCATATGAGTCCACCATACCTACCTATATGATGTATTCCCATGCTGTTCTAAGCAAGTGTGTATGTTGATATGCTTGTGCATTAAAGTCTTGCTATAAGTAATCATGCATATAAGAGATCAATGATTGAGCATGATGGGCTAGGGATAACTTGCTTTGGTATTGATATTCTGAAAGACATGGTTGCTTGTTGATATGCTTGAGTATAAAAGTCTTCATGTCAAAACTAGACTATTGCTTAGAACCATATAAAAGTCCAAATGTCTATGCTACAAAAGAAAGAATATGTGATGAACATGTTAGGCAACATTCCACATCAAAAATTCTGTTTTTATCATTTACCTAGTGAAAGACAAGCAGGAATTAAGCTTGGGGATGTCGAAACGTCTTCAATGTATCCATAATTTTTCATTGTTCCATGCTGTTATATTTTCATTCTTGGATTTTTTACAATCATTTTATAGCAACTTTATATCATTTTTGGGACTAACCTATTGACATAGTGCCCAATGCCAGTTGCTATTTTTTGCTGTTTTTTACTTTGCAGAAAATCAATTGCAAACGGAGTCCAAACGCAGTGAAACTTTTTTGAGAATTTTTCTAAACCATAAGCCACAAGTTGGGCCAAAGATGCACCTGGGGGGAGGTGCTCTGAGGTGACCCACCAGGGCGTGCCCAGTCGCGCACTGGTGGGTTGTGCCCACCTTGGTGGCCTCCCGCACCTCCTCTTTGCCCTAGAAATACTCAAATCACTACTAGGAAAAGGGCTATAGATGGAATTGATACTAATGGCGCACCAGACAATCAGTGCGCCATTAGTATATACTAATGGCGCACCAACCTCAGATACTCCATTAGAGTTCAAACTACTAATGGCGCACCAGGGCCAGCGTGCGCCATTAGTATCAAAAAGTTTTTTTTTTGAACTAGTGCGCCTGTCCAAACATACTAATGGCGCATCGAGACGGAGTGCGCCATTACTAGTTGTAACTAGTAATGGCGCACCAGCAGTAAAGTGCGCCATTAATGTTCTTTTTTTATGATATTTTTTATTCTTTTTTTACAAAACTACTAATGGCGCACTGTCCCACAGTGCGCCATTACTAGTTTAAACTAGTAATGGCGCACTGTGCGACAGTGCGCCATTAGTATGTTTTTTTTTTTTTGCAAAACTAGTAATGGCGCACCCACTATAAATGCGCCATTAGTAACCTTGATTACTAATGGCGCATTTATAGTGGGTGCGCCATTAGTAAGTGGGCAGCAACAAGATATTTTGGACAGCCTCTCCTACCCACACTCACTTTCTCCCCCACTTCATTCTCTCCACCTCCTCCTCCTCTCGGGTCCCTCCTCTTTTTCACCTCATTTCCACCATAGATTCATTCAAATTAAGTGGTTAAATTACCTTGTTTTGATAGGTAAGTAAGGGGGAAGCTATATTTATGTTGTTCTCCATACAACAATGTGCACATGCACTTTTTATGGCCTAGCTAGATCTATTTATGTTCGTGGTGTTGCATATGTTTGTTGTGTTGCATATGTGTTTGTGTTTGGAGGTGTACCGGTATATTAAATGCAATAGTGGCCAATATTCTCTCGGAATGTTGATTCATTTCCATTTCGGTGAGAATTTTGGCATTAAGCATTCTTTTTTGTCCTATTTTTAGGGAAAGTCATGGCAAATTTTTTCTTGGTTCTAAAATATCGTTTTGCTCTACCCCGCAGGCGACCATGGTGCGCACGATGACCGAAGGCATCGTGAATAGGTTTTTGAGGTCCGCGAAGGCCGAGATGCTTCAAAAGAACGAGACGGAGATAAGATGTCCGTGTCGAAGATGCAAGCTGAAGAGCCTTATTGCGGACACGGATTCCGGGCAGGTGCGGGACCACCTGCTCTTGCGTGGTTTCATGGATGGCTATCGGTGGCAAGGTGATGAAGATGACTACGAAGTCGTCCATGGGGGCCGGGCAAGAAATGAGGAAGGGCAGCAAGACAACCACCGCGGCTCTGGCGGGCGAAAAAACGAAGAATCCCCAGGAGATGATCACGAGGGTGATGATGTACACAGTCATCATGTAGAAGATGCAGGACATGATGATGAGGAAGATGCCGGAGCAGACGACGGGCATGATCATGAAGATGATGATGCCGGCGGAGCAGACGACGCTGGACCATCGATGGGCTGGGTGCAGGACCCTCATATTCAAGAGCTGCTTCTCAAGCAGACCGATAACGCAAGATTTGCCGCCCGAGAGAAAGCCAAGATGGATCAACTTGAGTTAGACGCAGTTACTCCATTGTATGAAGGATGCAGGCCCGAGGATACCCGCCTGAAAGTAACGCTCATGGCTCTGGAGATGAAGGTAAAACACAAAATGACCGACACATGCTTCGACGAGAACATGTCATTCTCGCACGAATGTCTTCACAAGGGGAACAAGTGCCCCACCAGTTTGGAGGAGGTGAAGAAAATCGTGTGTCCTCTGGATTTACTGCACGTGAAATACCATGTGTGCATGAACAATTGCATCATTTATCGGGATGAGCACATGGAGTCTACCATATGTCCGATGTGCAGCGTCACTCGATACAAGAAGAGGAAGAAAGCTCCTCGAAAAGTGGTGTGGTACTTTCCGATCACTCCTCGTCTGCAGCGGTATTTCGGGGACCCTAAGGTAGCAAAGCTCTTGCGTTGGCACGCAGATAGGGAGGAGAAGAAGCGAGAAGATGACGCAAATGATCCGGAGATAGATAAAAAAGACAAGATGCTGAGTCACCCTAAGGATGCGAGCCAGTGGCAAGCGTTGAACTTCGAAGACCTAGAATTTGGGAACGATCCAAGGAACATCGTGCTGGGCGCGAGCACCGATGGAGTCAATCCGTTTGGCAGCCAGAGAAGCACACATAGCACCTGGCCTGTGTTTGTGTGGATGTACAACCTTCCCCCTGGTTGTGCATGAAGAGGAAGTACATTCACATGAGTATGCTAATTGAAGGACCGAAACAACCAGGGAACGACATCAATCTGTATCTGGGGCTGCTGAAAGAGGAGCTAGACACGCTGTGGAAAACGCCAGCCAATACATGGGACGCCGCAAAGAAAGAATATTTCCCTATGAGAGTCGCGCTGCTCACGACGGTGCACGACTATCTCGGTTACGGATATGTCGCGGGGCAGGTTGTCCACGGATTTTTTGGATGCGTCAGGTGCATGGATGACACAATGTATCGCCAGCTAGATAGAGATCCCGGGTCTTCGAAAACCGTGTTCATGGGACATCGAAGGTAGCTTCGCGACGATGACCTGTGGAGAAAACACAAGGAACTGTTCGATGGTGAAACCGAACCCCGAGGACGCCCGCGTACGAGGAGCGGCGAGGAAATAGACGAGGTGTTGAAAAATTGGAAAGATTGCCCACTGCCGGGAAAGAAGCAAAAGGCGCCAGAGCCGGGAAAGAAGAGAAAGGCGCCAGAGCCGCTGCTGAAGGTATGGAAAACGAGGTCTGTTTTCTCGAACTTGCCGTACTGGAAGATCCACCGTGTGCCTCACAGCCTTGATGTAATTCATATCACGAAGAACGTGTGCGAGAGTCTGCTTGGTACCCTGCTCAACATGCCAGAGAGGACCAAAGATGGGCCGAAAGCAAGGACAGACTTGAAATCAATGGGCATCAGGCAGGAGCTTCACGCTATATATGATGATCATGATGATGATGATGATGAGGCGAAGCAGGACACGGAAAGTCGTCGCAAAGGCAAAAAGGCCAAGAAGACCGGAAATGACTACCCTCCCGCGTGCTTCACTCTAAGTCAGGAGGAGATCGAGCAGTTTTTCACCTGCCTCGTAGGAGTATAACTTCCTTACAGTTACGCGGGGAAGATAAGCAGATACCTAGACCGGGCGAAGCTGAAGTTCAGCGGGATGAAGTCTCACGACTGTCACGTGCTGATGACGCAGATACTTCCAGTTGCAATCCGTGGTATCATGGACGTGCACGTCCGTGAAACCCTATTTGGCCTATGCAACTTTTTCGACGTCATCTCTCGGAAGTCTGTTGGCGTGAGGCAACTCAGAAGGCTACAGGAAGAGATCGTGGTGATACTATGCGAGCTTGAGATGTACTTCCCGCCCGCATTCTTCGACGTTATGGTGCATCTGTTGGTCCATATCGTGGATGATATCATCCAACTCGGGCCGACGTTCCTGCACAACATGATGCCGTTCGAAAGGATGAATGGTGTCATCAAAGGATACGTTCGCAACATGTCACGTCTAGAGGGAAGCATAGCCAGGGGCTTTCTGACCGAAGAGTGCATCTCCTACTGCATGAATTATCTAGGCCTCGAGAACCCCGTTGGTCTGCCCGTCAACAGGCACCTCGGCAGGCTCGCTGGATGGGGTCACCGTGAGGGTCGCCGTGAAATGCATGTCGACTTCGAGGGTCGACTCGCCGACTTTGAAAGAGCAAACCTAGTCGCGCTACAACACATAGACGTGGTCGATCCTTGGGTGGTAGAGCACAAAACCTTTATTGAGAAGACGTACAATGACCGAGGCCAACAGAGGACGGACGGAGATATAATCAAAGAGCACAACTCATGTTTCATGCGTTGGTTCAAGCAGAAGCTTCTGTCGTACCCTTTACATGATGATTCTTCTGCGGAAGAACAACTCATATTCGCCTTGTCACAGGGCGCCGAGCACAACCTGATGACCTAAGAGGCATACGATATCAACGGCTACACATTCTACACCGAGGCCAAGGACATGAAGAGCGATGGTTATCAGAACTCCGCGGTAACGATGGAATCCTACACCGGTAATGACAAGGACAGATACTACGGAAAGATCGAGGAGATCTGGGAGCTGAGCTACGCTGGAGAGAAGGTCCCGATGTTCCGTGTCAGATGGGCCAAGAGCATCCTAAAAGAAAACCGGTATTTCACCACCATGGTTATACCCGAAGCCAAATCCAAGACCGCGGGCGCAAACGTCACCGCAAAAAATGAGCCATGGGTACTGGCTTCCCAAGTTGACCAATGCTTCTTCATTACCGATCCGTCAAAGCCCAATCGTGTTGTCGTGAGGAGAGGCAAAAGGAAGATCATCGGAATGGATGGAGTAGCCAATGAGCAAGACTTCGACAAGTACGACGACCCGAGGATCGAACATGACGACGATGATGAAGTAGCAGCTTACACCACAAGAAGAAGCAGGACCACCCTACCTAAAGGACGTCCGTTCCACAAAAGAACTCCATTTGCGAAAAAGAAGGGCAAGAAGATTGTGAACAGATAGCTAGCTAAGATCGATTGTATTTAAATCGTACCCTTCATTTCTCGATTGTATTTCATGGGCACTTTTTGAACTATCATGAATATTTTTAAATTTCATGGACACTCGATCTCGAACCCCCCTCCATCTCGATCGCTATCCCACCTCGCCAGATCCGGTCACCCTCGCCGCCGAGCACCCCCCGGTCCACCCACCGCCGCCGCCGACCCCTCGCACCCTCGATTCCCCTACTCAACCACGGCCGCCGACCCCCC
>LR738711.1:292108665-292128621 GCA_902687465.1 Secale cereale
GCACCCTCGATTCCCCTACTCAACCGCCGCCGCCAACCCCCCCGCACCCTCGATTCCCCTACTCAACCACCGTCGCCGACCCATGATATATTCAAAATAATAAATTTGATGATATTTTTTCATATTCATAAATATTTTCAAATAACAAATTTGATGATATTTTTTAAAAAATTATTACTTTTTTATAAAAAAATATTATGTTATGATTTAAACAAGTTTGAACATATTTAAACACAAATAAGTGTCAAACAACATTTTAAATGCAAAAAAATATTTGGGGAGCCTGGGAATCGAACCCAGGACCTCCTGGTGGGTGTGCAGAGTGATGACCAGTCGGCTAGTGCGTGGGTTCTGTTGGGTAGTGGGTTAGGTGGAATAGATACCTTTCTGTCGGGCTAGTGACAAGAACACAATACTAATGGCGCACCTGGGGGTGGTGTGCCATTAGAGTCTACATACTTATGGCGCACAGAGGTGCGGTGCGCCATTAGTAATCCCCCCATCCATATCCCCCCACCGTCCGCACCCTCCTCTCTCTCCCTCGCCAGATCTCCCCCCTCTCCCCGACGCCTCTATCTCCCTCCAGCGCCGCGCCGCCGCCCCCGCGCCACCCCCGCTGAGCCGAGCGCCGCGCGACCGACGCCCTCGACGCCCGCGCTCCCGATGCCCCGGATGCCCGGAGCTACGCCGCCGCCGCCCGCGCCCCCGACGCCCCGGCCTCGACGCCCGCGCCCCGGCCTCCCCCAGGTGCGTGGCCATCTCCGGCCGCCTCCTCCAGATCCTCGCCGACCACGGGCCCCTCACCGTCGCCAACACCTGGAACCATGCCAAGGTATGACCCCTAGCGATTGAGTTCCATGTATCGCTGCTGCTTTGTTCGTCCATGGCCGCCCAGTATATTTGATGCAGTAGTGGTATTAAGAGCTCGATGTATTGCCGCTTGGCCTCTGCCTGTAGTTCCTTCATTGATCAGATGATGCTTAGACCAGGAAAGATTGTAGTTTTCGTAGTGCCTTGGATTCTTGCATTTGGGGAGCAAATCAAATAGATAGTTTTCCCCTTCTTGGCGCCTAGCCGTACTCTTGTATATCAATACCAGGTAGTCTGTTACAGACCAATGTCTTGTGATTAGATGCAATATGGTGTATGTTCAATTCAGTTATCTTAGCATGAGTATTTGGATGCTAGTATGAAATTTCTGCAATTAAGGTTAATACCGGGCATCGTTTAGGCCACCGAACAACCTGAATGTGTAGGCTATGATAGACACCTGGTGAGGTAAACAATTGATTCTCGTTCATGCCACTTCTGTTTTAGATGCTCAATGCCTCAATGTTTGTTACTGCATGAGTTTGTTATGTTCTCTATTCAAAGCTTACTTGGGAATGGCCTGCCCTTCTGGACATGCAGTTAGTCTGAGTAATACTGCCAGGCACAATACTGTCTGCTACAATATGATGGCAAAATTGCAACTGGTTACTAGTTCTCTGCACTTTTAAGAAGTTGGCCATCACATGTTACTGTTTAAAGTTTGAAACAACTGAAATATGTCCACATATCCTTGTAAGGGATGGCTAGGCATAGATTAAACTTACCGTATTTCCAAACATTGCTTATTAGATGCCATGCCCTAATTTTTTGGTGGTGTTTTAGGATAAAGGTCTTACACTTTTTGAACTCGTTTAAAATGAGTTTATAGAGAGGATAGTAATCAGATTGTGAGGTTCTGCTGAAAGTCACAAGCGCTTCAAGTTTGTATGATGTAGCAATGTTGAAACTTAAAAAGCTCAAATACTAACCTGATTAGGAATTTTGAAACTAATTGTGTCCCCTGAAATTGAAAAAAAGGGTGAAAAGCAATTGATTTTACCCAAAATCAAGACGGGTAAAGAAAGATGGGAGAGTTACTGGAACATGGGACCCATGGGTTGACTTAGACTATGCTAAAAGAGGCTCGCGTGTCACCCTTTTAAACGAGTTCTGACATAGCAGTATTTCTCAAAGGAAGATGACCAACTCTTCATATTTGATAAATCCTCTCTTGCTCAACCACTCTCACGTATCTCACTCGTTTAGGTTAACTTCTATTTTTCTGTGTGGAAAGAAATCATCTTATTGGAGGCTCTGCCCTTATGAGGTCAAGGATAGCCACTATTACTTAAATATGCCATATTGATGTTGCTTTCTAATTAATACTGGCAGCAACATCATTTTTTGAGTTGTTGTTAGTTTGTTATCAAGCCGTGACTGTATGTCACACTAGGTTTTAGGTTTTAGGTTTTTTTTCATGTACACTAGTACTACTTGTATGTCACACTAGCACAATGATAATAATGGTGGTCATGTATTTGGTTCCTTGTTGTAAATATTTGAACTTCAAACTATTGTTTTACAAGGTTCTGCAACTTTTTCTTAACTGTTGATGCTGCTGTTATGCCTGTATTCACTGTTGTTGCTACTGTACTTGTCATGATGTTGTACTTGTGATGATGCTACTTGTGATCTTCTGAAATGACCCATTGGCAACTTCATTAGGCGGGGATAATGATTTTGCAGGTACCCCGAGAGGCCCTTGAGTTTGCTGGAATGTCGATTAACTTCCGTTCCGGCAAATTCGGGTACTCCATATGTCCTATTTTCCGCAAAGGTCATGCTGAAATTTTCCGTGAATTTTAGCATGACTTTGCTAAAAATAGGACATATAGGGTACTTGTGACTAATGCATGGGCCGAGGTATCTTAGTAGTTAATTAAGTAGGATCGAGTGCCCCTTTATTCTACCTGCATTAAACCATAGGCGGCAATAGAGCCAAGTGATTAGGCCGAACTTAGAATTCTCCTTCCCAGCTTAGCGTTTAGGATGCCTCGGTGTCGACAAACCATAAATTATAAAACCTTGGCTTTTAGGGTGCCTCGGTGTCGATAAAAACCGAAATGATGAAAGCTTAGGCTTTTAGGGTGCCTCAGCGGCGAAAAACCCTCAATTATAAAAGCTTAGGTTTTAGGATGCCTCGGTGTCGACAAACCCTAAATGATGAGACCATGATCTTGTTCCTTGACAATAACCAACATTTTGACCAAACTTTGTTCCTATTTAGAGAGAAACATGGCCAACAACGATGAGCCGGCGGTTCGGGCGGCAAGGCATTCTGGGAGCTGTCCCAGGAGATGGAGGAACAACCTCACTTGTATGAGGACGCCGCCTTCCCCACCGATCCTGACACCACTGATGGTACCGCCGAGGATGACCCCACTGATGCCACCACTGATGGTGCCTCCGAGGATGCCACCACTGATGATGGCGGCGCACGCACAAATGGCAGCCAACCGAAGAGGCAAGGGAAGGACCGGCGCCCGACCGTGCTCCACACCCTCAAGGAGGAAGTTACTGAAGTGGACTCCGACGGGAATCCAACGGCGCCCGAACGAATAGTCAAGGGGTACTCGCTTCAGCTCGGGTGCATTCTCCGGAGCACCGTCTCGATCAACACTGAGAACCTGAGGCATCCTGACCGAGGGAATTTGCACAACCTCCTCTTCACGAAGCTGCACAAACGATACAAGTTCCCCGCTCAATTTGAAAACACAAGCCTCAAAGGGAATAAAGTGAACAATGCTGCCCTCACGAAGATGAGCACGGCCCTGTCTACTTGGAAAAGCACGGTGAAGAGAATGATCGAGAAAGGTGAGAGTTATGAGGAGATCAATGAGAAAAATCCTTCGATCACCGAAGATGACTACAATGACTTCAAGATCAAGTGCTCGAGCACCGCAACCTCCGAATCAAGTCAGTGGGGGAAAGAAATGTGGTTGCTGAACTTAGGGGAACACACACTCGGTCCCGGCGGTTACAGAGTGGCGGAGCCTATATGGGACAAGGAGGAGGCGGACCGTGCCGAGCAAGGCCTACCGCCCCTCTTCGATAAATACGGTGACAAGCAGAACAGGAACTTTGTCAGGGCCCGGTACAAGAAGGACCCAAAAACAAAGGAGCTTACCACGGATCCGAAGACCAGGGCGCTTGAGCTTGTTCTGGTAAGGAATACACCCCCGCATAATTAGCTCCATATGGTTGCATTCTCATTAATGAAGCCAAATTTCTAAATGATTCACATTCCTTCCGCAGGCGACTGAAAGCAGTAGCGCGGGGTCGACTAAGAGCAACCCTTGGGACACGACTCTAAATAGGGCGTTGAATGTAATGAAGAACAAGGATAAGCTCAGTAAGCCGACGTCAGCTGGTCGTGTGGCCGGCAAAGGCTAGTCGACAAAATGGTCGTCATACTATAATGCTGGTGGGCGAAAGGAGAAAAAGACCAGCTCGGAAAGCCAGGCGCGCGAGGTTCAAGAACTCAAGGCACAGGTGGCGCGGATTCCGGAGATTGTCCAAGAGCAAGTGCAACAACAGCTCGGAGCGACGATCACCGCCATTGTGCCTAGCTTGATCGAGGGGTTGCAGGCGTGGATTGCGGGCGGCCAACAGGGGCCGCCCCCGATTCCCAGCTTCACGGCCAGCAACTCGCAGAACGCGATGGCGGGTCCATTGGTATCTCCGGCGGAGGTGGCATTGGTGTCTCCGACGCCGGCACAGGAGCTTAATGCACCCGGGTGTACGCCGGCCGGCACCTTTGCAGCAAGCGACCCCTCCGTCAACTGCACGCCCGTCGTTGGCGGTGCCTCGACATTAGCCGAGCTCGACGCCATCATCACGGTAACTAATTAAGCCTCTCTCGGCCGAGGACTTCATCTCCTTGCCTTTGACTGGGCATCCCTGACGCCCTACATGTTTTCGCAGGGCGCCGCCGACGTTCCGTGCACTCTCCTGCACTTCATGAACAACGATTTGGTCGATGTCGCCAAGGGCAAAATCGTTCAACCGGGCAACCCCTTGTTCCACGGTACCCAGATGCCACCCAACTTGTTTAGGGTTCAACTGGTTCGGGTGCTACCAGGCTGCGACGAGGTGTTACCTCCGATTTGACACGTCGGGGCCGACGATGATGACGTGATGACCCTCAGCGCCTGCCTGAGCTGGCCCCTGCTTTGGCCGAAGAGCCAGATTCGTTTAGGGGCGGGGGACACCACCCCAAAGACAACACCGCCAGTCGTGCCGGCGCCAAGTCGTCCCCATGGCAAGATCGCCGCAACGGTGCCGGACATCCCTATGCCACTGGATCCAAACATGCATATGGCACAGGATCAGAACGATGACGACGACGATACATTTGCCAACGTCGATCAATACTTTACCGATCATGGGTACGGTGGCGACTTCATGGGGCCTCCTTCTCAAGAACCCAACCCAACAAAAGACGTGCGCGATCTAGATGGTACCGCGGAGAAGCCAAGTTGCAACAGGCGTCGTCTGCCGTTCAGCTCTCAGGAGACGCCTCCAGCTGCCGACTTCACCGAGCCTCCGATAGGCGAGGTGCGAAATATTATCAGCCCCAACACACTCAAGAAGGCGGTCTCTGAGCAGAACTCGGTCCCAATTCAGGAGAAGAAGAAGGCACGCAAAAGAAAAACTAACAAGGGTGCGAGCCAGCCGGCACCGAGTACGATCCGTGCTCAGGACGGGCCACCTTCACCTGAGGATGTAATGAGGAGGGTGCATGTGGCGGGTAGGCCGATGCTACCGATAAATATGCTCGATGCTGCAACCGGTGCTATGCGGAGTCTGCATGATAGTGTTCTTTCTTTGGAGAAGCGGCGTCTCAGAGAGAAGGATGTGGCATACCCGGTTTTCGCGGCCAAGGTGCCAGAGGGAAAGGGCTTTGTGGATAACTCCATCGGGGGTACGATCGTCCTGCGGTTTCATGACATCCACGCTATGTTGAACCTTCTTCCGCTGCACTACACCTTCGTTCGGCTATTTTCGCTGAGTGTCGAGATGCGGATCATTCGCGACAAGACCCCGGACATCGTGATAGTCGACCCCTTCTACATGCGTGCCAAGATCTTGGGCAGCGCTGGGGACCGGCAAGTCGCGAGTTCTTACCTCGAAGGCGTCATTCTGGCAAACCGAGATAAGGATAACTTCCTCGTGCCTTACTTTCCCGAGTAAGTCCTCCGCCTCAACCGCCCCGTAACATATGAATTCTTAGATTTCGATCGTTCTTCTTTTAACATTCTGTGTTTTCTGCAGTGACACACATTGCACGCTCATCCTCCTAAGCCCCAAATATTCCATGGCCATGTATTTCGACCCGGACCGTCAGTCAAACGTAGACTACACAAATGTCAAGAAGGTTCTTGATGATGTTCTCCCCGGCTATGCCAAATCTGGAGGCACCTTCACCAGGCCTATTCGTAAGACCGGCAAGCACGTGTTCTCCCACAATACGACGTTCTGCTGCGTCAAGCAGCCGCCTGGCGGTCAGAAGGGTGCCTACTACGCCATCTATCACATGCGGGCGATCGTACAAGACCATCATCAACATCTGCTACCGAGTAAACTCAAAGATTGGGCCGCGAGCGTGTCGGCAATCCAGGACGCGGACATCAGACAAAATTCTTTCGCATCCAGTCGGAGTTTGCGGAAATCATCCATCAAGATGTCCTTCGTACCTCGGGGCAGTTCTACCTCACAAATCAACCGTCGAACAGTGACATCGACACAATGCTACAAATGCAGGATGACAACGCCCATGATTTCATGACTCCCACGATAGACGGCGGCTTCATCCACGCTCCGGTCCCTTGAGTCGAGTCGAAAGCAGTGATGCTGTGTCTAGTTCTGAAACATCGATTGGCTCATGTTGTAATTAAACTTTAATGAACTTGTAGTATGTCTCTTTGGTTTAGAGAGTCGTTCAACTTAGATGTAATCGATGCTATTAATGTCTTGCTTTTCTCTTTCGATCGTTCTGTTGCATACTTATATATTGCTTATGTATTGTCTGTGAATTGGTACTAATGTTTCGTCCGCTATCTAGTGGGAGAGGGGAGGGAGCGTTGGAGGAACCGGATGAAGACGAGTTTCATCGTGATGATGCTCATCGTAATGATCGCAGCTCTCTTCTATGTGATGGTAGTTTAGATGATCGATATCAACTTGTAATGTGAAGACAAACTCGCTACTCGCGGTCTCGAGACTTGTAATATATTGTTCTATCTTTGTTCGGTCTTTTCAATTCGGAGACTAATATGATGAATTGTATTCAGAGACTAAACTTCTATTGTATTTGATGAATTTGTTGTTGATGTGTGTTGTCTATATTCTGTGCAATTATACATTTTGTAATCAGTGCAAAAAATAGAAAAATAATAATAATAAAAGCCTAATATTCATACTAATGGCGCATCACAACACAGTGCGCGATTAGTATGCCAAAGGATACTAATGCTGCATCATCAGACAGTGCGCCATTACTATGCCGAAATTACTAATGGCGCATCTTGCTGGAGTGCGCCATTAGTATGCCAAAGCACCTGGGTACACATGGCCCCTGGGAGGCATACTAATGGCGCACTACTATGCATACTAATGGCGCATCTGTGGTGCGCCATTAGTATACCAGATACTAATGGCGCACCAGAGGTGCGCCATTAGTAAAATATACTAATGGCGTGGCACTAATGGCGCACCACTAATGCGCCATTAATGGCCAAATTAGGTGCGCCATTAGTAGTCCTTTTCCTAGTAGTGAATATTCCAGAAACCCTAGGGGTGTCGACGAAATTTTATTCCAGCTGCCGCAAGTTCCAGAACCACGAGATCCAATCTAGACAGCATCGCGGAGGGTTTCATCATCCTCATTGGTGCCTCTCTGATGATGTGTGAGTTGTTCACCATAGACCTACGGGTCCGTAGGCAGTAGCTAGATGGTTTCTTCTCTCTATTTGATTCTCAATACAATGGTCTCTTGGAAATCTATTTGATGTAACTTTTTTTGCGGTGTGTTTGTTGGGATCCGATGAACTTTGAGTTTATGATCAGATCTATATCAATGAAAGTTATTTGAGTCTTTTTGATCTCTTATATGCATGATTACTTATAGCCTCATAATTATGCTTCGAAAATTTGGTTTAGTTAGGCTAACTAGATCGATTTGTCTTGCCATGGGAAGATGTGCTTTGTGATGGGTTCGATCGTGCGGTGTTCTTTCCTAGTGGCAGAAGGGGCAGCAAGAGACACATGTATCACTGGTATTAAGGATAACAATATGGGGGCTATTCCTACATGAATAGATCTCATCTACATCATGGCATCGTTCTTATTGCATTACTTCGTTTCTCCATGAACTTAATACACTAGATGCATGATGGATAGCAGTCGATGTGGGGAGTAATAGTAGCAGATGCAGGCAGGAGTCGGTCTACTAATCTTAGACGTCATGCCTATATAATGATCATTTCCTGGATATCGTGATAACTATTCGATTTCCTATCAATTGCCGAACAGTAATTTGTTTGCCCATCGTGTGCTATTTTTTGAGAGAAGTGACTAGTGAAATCTACGGCCCCGGGCTCTATTTTCTATCATATTTGCTTTCTGATCTACTATTTTTTGGAGATATGCCCTGGAGGCAATCATGTATGATGATATTTCCTATGTTATTATGAATAAAGATAGTCCTTTGATGTAATTAATGATACTAGTTGGCAAGTACGTGACTTGTCTGTGAGATCTCGTGTTGTATGATACATCCTAAATGGTCCCTAGTCGTAAGTGATATGTGGGAACACATAAGACTAGACTAGCATGCAATACGGTGGCTGGTTTTGTCTCACTACACATCAACCATGTGATGCTGCCGAACTGCATGGATCTGATCGGATCCGAGGTTGGAACCGAGGTGACTGGATCCAAGCTCGGATGGATATCAGATTGGGCATAACCAACTATGAGACACAGTGATATGTCATTTGTGAGTCTCTAGTACAACATATGTTCTATGTTCTAAGACCTGAGCGGTCGCATGTACTCGGGATGGTGACAGACTTCCTTTGGGCCGACCAAATGCTACTCCATAACTGGGTAATTATTAAGGTAGGATTCAGGCTTGTCTAGACCACATGCTGCGAGACTTGTTCGAGCAAGATGGGATTTCCCCCTCCGATCAGGAGAGATATACTCTGGGCCTCTCGTGTGATCCGACCAGGATAAGCATGGCCATGCGATAAGGATTATGAGATAATCCGGTTTGGGTCGGCATCATTGGAAAGAGAAGGAGGTCGGGCTAGCACAAGGATGATAGTCTTGCCTTGAGCCCGACAACATATATCGTGTGGCAAAGGGAACCGAAGTGTGACATCTTGTACATGCTCAACTAACCAACTTCTTAGTCTACTTGGTGGTCGGCACACCTTGCTAGAGGCCGCTACCAACCATGCAGGTCAGAGGTGATCCGAACTGTGACCAAGACGACTTGAACCTAAGGGGTTGCACGCTTAAGGGAACGAACCTACAAGGTTGGTGTAACAGCCCAAAAATTGGGTTATCAATTTTTGTGCAGTTATTTCTTCCTGGCAATCATTTTTCAAATTTTCTCCTAAGTTTCTTGGATGACTCTGAGAATTCTTGTCATTTCCAACCTTTCAAAACCTTGCTCGTGACTTTGTCAGTAGGCAAGACCTCATTTGTATCATCTCAAATCCTCTCAAACCCTAATTCCATATTTTTTTTGGAATTTGAGTATGGACTTTGTGATTACAAAGGAGCCATCATTTCCCTTGATCTGTTGATCATTCCATCTGTTCCAAGAGACCCTCCTATCCTCCTAATCCTTGGGTATGCAAAAATATTGCTAAGTCCCATGCATTATTTTTGAATTATGATTTATTCCTTTTCTTGCCTTTTTGAGGAATAAAATTCAAAGGCATAGCTAGCCATCTCCTAAATTCATGAGAATTGGTGGAGGTGATATTGATGCCTAAACCAAGCTCTGCCAAAAATATTGGCCACATTAAAATAAGGAAAATTGCCTTTTCCTATTTTAAGTCAATAGTGCATTTCTGTCATTTACCAAAGGAACTACCATTTTTGTGGCAAGGAAAATTCCCAAATAATTTGTGGATCTTGTCCTTGCTATATAATCACTAGTTCCATCCTTAGCTCATGATCCACAGATCATAAATTTGGCACATGATCCAATGCAAGTTTCTGCCTTCTCTGGAATTTTGCAGAGGAAGTGCCTTATTCCCAATTCCTATTGAGCTGCAATTTGGCAGGGTGATTAACATGGATAAATCACCCATGAATACCAAAGATGAGCTCAATCAATTCATCCTAGTTCCCTGTGCAATTTTTCAAAGTTTCTGACCAGAATGCAACTTTGTGAAGGAAGTACCTTCATAGAGTTTACTAATGGGATGAATCTTTTCCATCCTCTCAAGTATTCCAAATCATTAGCCTCCACCTAAATTCAGCTCATTTCACTGAGCTATGTGAGCACATGAGCAATTCCTGTTTCCTGCCCAAATTTTCAGTTTGTGAAGCAAGTATATTTTATCTTGCTCCATTATGGCTAAAAATATTACTATGCCGTCTCTTATCCATATAACCAACCTACCCATGATTTTGGCTCATTTCATGTAGCCAATATTCTCCTAGAATTTTCCCAAGATTCTGGTCAGAAGTGATGTTTGTGAAACAAGTACCATTTTGGCAAGTCCATTTGGTATGAGATTTTTACAGCATCATTATATGCCTACATCAGGAAGCTCTGCCAAGTTTTATACTAATCAAACACTCCTAGTGAGTGCTCCTTCATCATTTGCTTTCTAGGTCAGATTTGGCAGTTGCACTACAACTATGTTAAATACTTGACCAAATGCTCTCAAAACTCCCAGGATCTTAGTCCTTGCTACCCTAAACCTCCTAGACATCAAGTTTGCTAATTAACCTCTCTGGTTTAGTCTCCATAATGTGGTCAAGTTTGCAACAGCAAACTTGTCGAGCTTGTTTCCCTCTGCGCCCTACACCTCTGCCCGTGCCATCACCTCCTCTTTAATGAGCCTTAGAAGCACTCCACTGCTGACATGGTTTGGCACTAAGTAGATGACCAAAGCGCGCCTTGTCCGTGGTGACCACGGGTGGAGCGGCCAAAACGGTGGTCTGGCTCCTGTTCTCGTCGGCACCTCTGCTCCGGCCGGACCTGGTTCGTCTGCGAGTGTCCAACCGCCTCCCCGCGTCGTCGTCTTCCCTGTGGACTCTTTTCCCCCTTCGTTTGCTTCCTCTTTGATCCGTCGCCATCATCGAGCACCGTGAGCTCCCATGTGCGCCGTAGTTTCCTCGCCCCTGTCCGCTTCCTACTCTCGTCTGGGAGCGTTGCTCGTCTTCGTGACTCTCTGGCACTCGTCCGCATTCCCCCGTCGCCCTCCCACTCCCCCCATGACCCTTGGTCGCACGTACGCGTTGCCGGCGCACGGACACGTCGCCTGCCGCGTGTCACCTCCTCCCCTCCCCCTCAACCCCTTCCCGCGGCTATTTAAGCCTGTCCCGAGCGCCCTCACGGTCCACAACCCATCCACGAGCCGGAACCCCTCCCTGTCCGCTCCAATGGTCGAGCCATCGCCGTCGTCCCCTCGGCCAAATCGCTTGCTAGCCACCCTCCGCTCCCTTTCTTCCTGGTGCACGGCTTCCCCATGAGATCGAGAAGCCACTATCGTCCTTGTTTCCACCAGAGAAGCCCTGCCGACGCGGTTCCTCCCCTCGCGGTGTTCGGCTGGCGCGGCCTCGTTATGGCGCCCTTTATGTGGGCCACCTCGAGCAGCCCCGCGACTACCCACCGGCGCGGAGCGGAGCAGCCGTTCCTCTGAGCTCGTCGGCCGGCCCTCTGGAGCAGTAGGGCGATGGCCAGGCTGGCGGCCGGCCCGCATCTGCTCTTTGCGTCGTGATGGAGAAGAAGGCTGGGAGGAGAGAGAAGGAGATGCGGTGGGCCCCACGTGTCATCCTCTCAGACGCTGACCGGGCGGGCACTTTGACTTGTTTAAGTGGAAACGACTTCAGTGAAGTGCACTTTCCCGTGGTGAAGGCCTATTTTGCTGCTGCTAAGGCTGAGAGGCGCTTTCCCTGTGCGAAAGCGTACTCCGAAAAGTGCGCTTTCTGCCTAGCCCGCTGGCCGAAGCGGCTAAATTGTGAACGTTCACCCTTTAAGGCCAGAAATGTATAGATTTTTATTCGATTTCTGCTTAATGAACGAACGTCCCCAACTCCGCAACCGCAACTTCGATTGAGCTGATTCCAGCGCTCACGTTCCCTATTCACCGCACTCTTTCTGTTGGTATCATTTTCCTTACGTTTTCACACAGTGGAAATGACCACTTCGCCCTTGCACGTAAAGAGCACCTCCGAGAGAGAACTGTTTTCGGCAAACCTTTCCACAATTGTTACGAACTTTTTCCCGGAGTATTCGTCGACCCCAGGCAAGCCAACCTCTTATCATAAGCCCCGAACTTGCATGTTGACTTTGCTTGCACCTTGTGTGTGTGCTTAGTTGTATTAGTTTCTTGTTTGTTCCGTCTGCCGTTACTTCAATAGTGCTCGATGTTATTGTTATGTGCCATACATGCTTGTGTTTCATAAAATAAGTTGACATGCTAGTTTACTATTGTTATTGATAATGTCATGTCTAGTTTAGTTTCATGTTAGTAGGATCGATGTTACGATAATTCTGTTGCACTGATAAGTTTGCTATTACTTGTTGTTGCCCTGTTTCGCATGCTATCATTGTTCATTTGAAAAGCTCGCGGTGTTGTTTTGCATCTGTATGTTGCATGATAGTTATTGCATTCATGTTAATAATGCTCGCATGATGATTTATGATGGAGAAGTTAATAATTTGACCTA
Source organism: Secale cereale (assembly GCA_902687465.1). Taxonomy (NCBI): domain Eukaryota; kingdom Viridiplantae; phylum Streptophyta; class Magnoliopsida; order Poales; family Poaceae; genus Secale; species Secale cereale. The sequence goes on from LR738711.1 coordinate 292,121,458, forward strand.
ATAACAAACCTCCTCCATCATTATTAGGATGCCATAGTGCCAGCAAATCAAGCTTTTTACAGTGCAGCCACATTTGCCTCGGAATGGGAAGGCCTAAATTTATTTATTGTCATGCCTCTCGCCAGTGCCTCCAACATAGGGAAGGTTATGGGCACGCACTACCCTGATCAGGTAGAGGCCGACATGAACCTTGTGAGCCATTTTGTTTTTTCGCGCTTTGTCCCTGTTTGGGACCGTTTTTGCCACGACGGTGGTCGTTTAGCCTTTAGTATGCGTGGGCCACCCAGGACTGAACCCCAAGGGGGTGTTGGTTGGAGTTGCCGGGAGAACGTCGGGGTCCACCCAAATGGGAGCACGAGGCCATGGGTTCTATGGTGTGGGTACAGTGCGCTACCTCTGCATAGTGTATTCAGTCTATCGATAGCCGTGTCCTCGGTTATGGGCACCAGTTCGTAGTAGGTCACACTACGAGGTCTCGGTCAAAGTGGAGGATAAACCTAAAATAACTAAGTTGATAAGTAATGTGTAACGAATATGGTGATGACTTGGACTATGAGACAGTCGTGAGTAATCACGATGATGAGTTTGTATGATCACGAGACGAGGTCTCGGTGAATGCTGAACCAAGTATGGTTCCGATAGCGATCTGCAAATGATCATCAGCTGGTTGCGAGGCAACCCGTTGGTAAGAGAGTCCGAGGGACTCAGTGCACAAGTTTGTCTGCATTGCATGAGTAATATGTTGTCATTCGCATTTAAAGAACCATGGTAGAATAGTAGATGATTGCATAAAGTTAGCATGTTATGTTTGAAGTGGATATGACTGGTAGTTTACTTTCATTATAGTTTCCATGATGCCATGCCAGGTTTTGATTTGAATTTAGTCCTTGCTTTGAGATGCTATGCTTTGTTTTGCCATTGCCATGTTAGGAGTAGGTTTGATCTGCTAGTGCTATGCTAGTAGATGCTATGATATTGATCATCCTTAGTTTGATTTATGATTCTAGTTAATATCATGCCATGCTTAGAAGTTGTGTTGAAGTAGACTGTCGTTCGCTCTTGGTTCTTGCTTTGTCATCTGTTTGTTTGGATGCTATGTATTTGGTTGACTTGCAAGTACATTCAATGCACAGACCTGGCATTTCATACCATTTTTGTAGGCCGTGTCTAGATTGTTTCCTTGCTCTGTCGTGCTAGATCGTAATCTTGCCAGTCCCGTGAGTTGTGGAGCCCGACCAGAGTTGTTATGCTGCCAAACCAAGACTTTCACCACCTGTTAAATAGACTTCCGCTGCCATTTATATAGCCTTAGGGCTATGCCAGATAATTGTATTCATCAATGATGTAATCTTATACACATGTATTTCATGAATATTATTGTACCTGGAATGTTGTATCATGGACCTGTCGTGCGTCAGGTGTTATCCTGGGCTGACGTGCGAAGGCCCCCTACTCCATGCAGATCGGGGTGCCACAGTCGGGTCCGAGGAGACTGGTTGGATGTCATTCGCGCTGGACTTGGAACGCTGCCGAGTAGACTTTGGGCTATACGATCTGTCCGAGGCCCAAGTGTTGAGCCTGCGACGGATGCCTATATATGGTGGAGGCGCGTCACACATATTTGGTTGATTGCTTCAACGCCATCATTAGGGTTTGCATGTGTTGCAACTAGCCACCTCCACCCGCCGCCCGTTGTGTGATCGGACCTAGCAGTCCGCCGCACGATGTTCCTCCTGCACGTGCGGATACCATTAGAGGCGGTGCACTTGCGCCGCTCTGGCGAACCTGTTCACGGGATCCGATCGGCTACGTGGGAGATGGACGAGGAGGTGACGACTCTGTAGACGCCCTGCCCCAACTCTACTTCCACTGCACGACGTTGTGCATCTAGTGGTAATGATCCTCTATAGAGTGGAGGAGCAGCACACTAGGCGCGACACACTCATTTGGTAGATCGCTACAGCGCCGTCATTTGGGATTGCATGTGTTGCAATTAGCCACCTCCACTCGCTGCCCATTGTGTGATCGGACCTAGCTATCCGCCGCACGACGGTCCTCCTGCATGTGCGGATACCTTTAGAGGCGGTGCACTCGCGCCACTCCGGTGAACCTATCCGTGGAATCCGATCGGCTACGTGGGAGATCGACGAGGAGGTGACGACTCCAGAGACGCGCTGCCCCAACTCTACTTCTACTGCACGGCACTACGCGTCTAGTGGTAACGATCCGTAATCCATCTCTGTAGCATGTTCCTGGATGTTCTGCGCGTAGGAAAATTTTAATTTGCATTCGACGGACCCTACCATAGAACCCAAAACTATTTGCTTTTGAGATCTATTTTTATTTGCTTTTATTTTCAGATCTATATTATCAAAAACCGAAAAATACCTCACTGAGTTTTACATACCGCTATTTGCATTTATCAATCTATCATAATTTTATCCTATCAACACGTCAATTTCTGGCACCGCTACCCGAAAGGGATTGACAACCCCTTTCACGTGCCGGGATGCAAGTATTTGTTATTTTTGTGCATGTACCATTTACATAGTGTTGCGTGGTCCTCCTACTGGTTTGATAAACTTGGTTTTATAACTGAGGGAAATACTTACCGTCGTTGTGCTGCATTAACCCTTCCTCTTTGGGGAAATACCGACTCATCTCAAGCGCACGTCAGGTCAGCGTACTTTTCCCATCGATGTCCCTTTGCTCTTATATTGGCTGATAAAAATGCTAAGAGTCCATTCGACCGCGCCGTTGAAATCGCCATTACTCGTGAAAAGATGCAATTATTCGTATAGGGAGAAATAAAATGTTAATGATATCCCTTAGAAAATGGGCACAATCTCCATTTTGTTGTGACATGCCAATAAGAGGATTGCCTATGGCCGTGATTCAAGTGAGCAGTAAATGTGTGGCCAGTCATGGGTGGTGCCGCTTTGATAAGGTTGTCAGGGTAGAAACACTATTAACACCTACGCGAAAGGCCTTCAAGGCTAAGTTACCTTATGTCTTTGGACACTGAGTAGGTTCGGTTAGTTCCAGTTGAAGGAACTCCATTCCTTCGAGGAGTTGTCCATGGTGGCTTTAAATATAGGAAAGTATCTTAGATTATCAAAAAGGGGGAAGTCACCTATCGAGCAAAGGACTTTGGATCTGAAGTTGTTAAAATCGATGAGGTTGTCCTCATCATACACTATAGAAAAAGACACATCCGTGATATTATGGCCCGAACTAGACTTTTTTCTGTCATGGTTATGACACTACTATGACGATAATTGTGACAAAAACACGTATCATCATAGATATGGTGGGCTTTTACTTCTATGACAAAAAATCATGACAGAAAAGGGCTTTTCATCCTAGGGGGCCAGGGACCCACCCGCATGACATTGTTTGGGCGTCCATGACATAAAAAATCTTGGTAGAAGTCAGGGCGAGGAAATTTTTGCAGTGTGGTTCGCACCTTTCTCTTTCATACGCGCGCATGGTGCGAGCTGTGTTCACTATAACTGAACCCGAGCGATCGCACTGCTATGTAGTGAAGCCGATCGATTGATACCTTCGCTGCTAACTGAACGTGGCTGACTCCTTCACAGCTAACTGAACACAATCGATCGCTTCTGCTTACTGAAGCCCACTAAACCCCCGTGTGAGACGTAGCTAGCCGGTTGGGTTTGCCTCTGGATGAACAGTGCCAGTTGCTGCTGTGCATGTGATACATAGAACGAGTAAGGACATGGTAAGTCCAGCTGGTTTGGTTGGCTATGGATGAAAAATTCCTGGTGGAGGTTGGATGAACAGGACCTCGTCCGTGTGTAGGTGGTTGCCGCTGGATGAACAGGACCCCGTGGTAGTAGGTGGTTGCCGCTGGATGAACAGGACTCCGAGGAGGCCACCACACACCCCAGCCGGTTGGGGGTGGATGAACAGGACTCCGTGGAGGCTGATTAAGTAGTAGACAGTGGCCCGTGGATGAACATTAGCCTGTGGAGGCCGGAGGAAGTCAACGGTGGATTAACACTACCCAGTGGAGTCCCGTTTTGCGGTACGCCACACCCCTCACGATGAACAGAACCCAATTTCGAGACGTAAGTACAGCGGTACGCCAGACCCCTCCCAATCAACAGGACCCCATTTCAACCGTAGGCGGTTGAACATAAGTCTGTTTCCTCTATTTTGTGGTACACCCGACCCCTCGCGATGAACAGGACTCCGTTTCGATTGTAGGCGGTCGAAGAGAAATCAGTTTCCTCCGTTTTGCGGTACGCGAGACCCCAAGTCAATGAACAGGACCTTGTTTCGGCTGTTCTGTCCAAGCCGGTTAGCTCCCGATGAATAGGATGCATTCCGACTCACTTGGTTGCTTCCCGATGAACACGGCATTATTTCCTCCATTCCGACCTAGCCAGTTGGATGCAGATGAACAAGACATAATTACTGTATGTTTGAGACCCCACCCATATGTACGTACATGGCTGTACACGATTTAGATAAGACTTCCTGAACTGCTACATCGGGGCTCTACTACGACAAGCGACGCTCCTTGCTCAACCATTGTTCATCATTGGAAAGAGATTGATCCACCAGTATATATGTACATGTTTGCGACCAGACACATAATTCTACATACGCTTCGACCTGATGGGTCCCAACTGTCAGGGGAGATATGGACGCACTTCCTTCAGTGTGAAGATATAGGTGGTGGGTCCCGAGGGAGTCATGGACTAAGGGGTCCTCGGCCGCCGGCCTATTTCTCTTGGGCCAGATAGGTGGACCGCTGTGTGACCATTCTAGGCCCGAACTACCAGGCAACTCCATAATCGGACAGGAAACCCCCGGAGGCGTGGTGTGTCCTCCAAGCCTAAATTCGTCATGTTATTTCTTTTGTTGAAACCGACCATGTGTACCCCTAGTACCCCTGATGCCTATATAAGCTAGAGGGTTTTCGTCCACTGGAGCTAGAAGAACAACCACAATCCTACTAGCTTAGGGTTTGGTTAATCTGATCTTGTGGTAGATCAACTCTGTAATCATCCTATACACCTCAATATAATGGAGCAGGACGTATGGTTTTACCTCTTAGTGAGGGCCCGAACCTGGGTAAACACCATGTCATTCGTCTCCTATTGCCGATCGATGCAAGATACATAGCTCGGGACCCCCTACCCAAGATCCACCGGTTTTGACACCGATCATCAGAGATGGCATCAACATCGGGGATATCAACATCGGGGTCGATGGCTCGCCTGATCATCGGAGATGACATCAACATCGGGGACATCTTTGTTCCCGGCAAGGTTTTCACGTTCGGTGGCATTCTTCTACACGCCAAGCCAACCGGTCATCACAACCGGGTCGGTAGTTTCTCCCCTGAGCACCAGATCAGGTTCGGTAACCTAGAGTACGCCGCGGATGCTCGGGGCGACTTGCTCTATCCGGGCTTCTCAACCTCGCCTGAGATGCCCACGGACACCGTAGCTTTCCCCCGATCTGATCTGTGGATCGGCCATACCTCGCAACCGGCATCGAGCTCGGACTGGACCACAACGCTCGAAGACCAAGAGTCGTCCTTGGCCGGGCCCCCCCTCCTCACCACGGATTCGGCTCCAAGCCCCGAAACAAAAGTGGCGTCCGAAGAGCAGGAGTCATCCTCGGCCGGACTCACCATCCCCATCGTGAATCCGGTTTTGGATCATGGTGTGAACTCGATATCCGAGGACTAGGAGCCAACCTAGGCTAGGCCCACCCCTCGCCTCACCATAACAACGGAGGCCGGCTCTGAAGAAATCTCACACGCCAGTCTGGTTAGCTTCGCCATGTTAAATGAAGCGCTTGATCGGATCCAGATGATGACTATCTAGGATGACACATCCTGGGCCCGTGCTCAGCGGTCTCGAGGAAAAGTACAATTACTTTCACGCCCCACCCACCACCCACATGGTAGACACTTGCAAATACTTAACCAATATGCTGGACTATGCCTCGGAAGAGGCCGAAGATATGGACGAAGACGTCGGAACCCCGACCCCTCCCATCATTGGTCCTGGGATGCCCACCTCCACCTACTATGTTTATATGGTGGACCCCGCAAAGAACGACGGCGATGGTATCGATAATGGCACCCCTAGAAGAGATAATGGCAAGCTCAGCGAGGAGCCATGCAAAAGTCGGCGCCGGCACTGACGATCCAAGGGACGTCAAGGCAAGGAAAGCAACATGGGAACCGGACAAAATGACGCCACGAACAACATGGATGATCTCGGTGACCCTGACGTCACCGAACAATAGCCTGACGACTCGGAAGAACGCAAGCATCAGTTCAGTCCCGAATACCTCAATGACTCCAAAGACATCAACTTCCTGCCTCTTTCTGAAGAGGAGGTCAGTCTTGGAGCCGAGGACTTCACTGTTCCTGAGGATCCATTGGACCAAGAGCGGTTTAAAGAGCAGCTTATTGCCACCGCATGAAGCCTAAAGAAAAAGCAATAGCGGGTGAAAGCTGAACATGACACCCTCAATGACAAATGGACTAAAGTCCTAGCCGTTGAGGAAGGATACGGCTATGAGCGGCAGACCAAAAGCTACCCCAAGTGGAAGCTACTGCCACAGTTTGATGACGAGGCCTTGGAACCAACATGTTCGAAATACACTGAGGCGGAGCAGCCAGACCGCCCCCCCTCGAGGACAGGACATGTCGAACGAACAAGCCAAACACCCTCTACCGCCTCCTCGCCGAAGAGGCAAGGATGCGGTGCGACCTGAATATGAATACGACTTACGACGTGATCTGGATGCTAGAGCAGGTCACACAAGATTCATTTACGGGTCCTGAGAGTACCTTCCCATAGAAGGGACAGATACCAAGCTTGGCTGACCAAAATGATAGAGCTCGGGAACAACAACAGGATCGGATGGTAGACGACCTCAGGCGCGACATGGCTCGAGTCAGGGGCGCCGCTCACCCAATGTGTTTCACACATGAGGTGATGCAGCATCAATTCCCCGAAGGGTTTAAACTCGTAAACATCAAACAATACGACAGAACTACAAATCCGCCTGTGTTGATTGAGGACTTTCTTCTCCACATTCATATGGCACGAGGGGACTACATCCACGCCATAAAATACGTACAATTAAAACTCAAGGGACCAGCTAGGCATT
>LR738711.1:292128670-292258102 GCA_902687465.1 Secale cereale
CCCCCCCGAAAACTCAACTGGTTGTTGGGAAGAGCTCGAGGATGCCTTTCGAGCCAACTTTCAAGGCACTTATGTCTGGTCTCCGGATGTCGATGACCTGAGCCATGTGGTTCAATAAACCAAAGAATTAGCTCTACAATTCTGGAACCGGTTTTTGACCAAGAAGAACCTGATGGTTGACTGTCCGGATGCCGAAGCCATAGCCGCTTTGAAGCACAGTATCTAGGACGAATGGCTAGCACACCATCTCAGCCAGGACAAATCAAGGATGATGTCTGCACTTACATCTCTGATGACCCGCTTCTACACTTAGTAAGATAGTTTGTTGGTTCGCAGAAGCACCAACCCAAAAGACCCCCGCACCTCAGAAGTCCGGGATGGAAACGGGAAGCCACGACGCAACAGGAATAAGCATTGTTGTAATGGTGGTGAAGCCGAAGACACGGTAGTGAATGCCGGATTCCGCAACCCCAAGTCAGGACAACGGAAAAAACCCTCTAAAGGCATCCAGGATGGACCGACCAAGTTGGACACAATCTTGGACAGGCCTGCCAGATCCATGGCACCTCTGACAAGCCTGCTAACCACACCAACTGTAATTGTTGGGTGATAAAACAAGCTGTCAAGCTCTTGACCAAGGATTCAGGCAAAAACCCCGCAGCAAGGACAATGAAGGTTCTCGTAGGCCGAACAATGAATGCCAAAAACAATTCCCTCATGAGGTTGACGGTGAATATGATCTATGCTACTAATATACCCAAGAAGGAGAGAAAACGGACACTACGGGATGTCTACACCGTCGAGCTAGTAGCCCTAAAATTCAACCCATGGTCGGCATGCCCAATCACCTTCGACTGTAGGGACCATCTGACCAGTATCCGTCAAGGAGAATCGTGACCCTGGTTGTCGACCCCATTATCGAAGGGTACCACCTCACCAGAGTCATTATGGACGGGGGCAGCAACCTCAATCTGATCTATGCAGATACCGTGAGGAAAATGGGAATCGATCCGTCAAGAATCAAACCCAGCAACACTACCTTCAAGGGGGTTATCCCACGCGTAGAGGTTCGCTGCTCGGGTACCGTGACTGAGGAGGTAGTGTTCGGCTCGCCGGACAACTTCCATAGCAAAGACTTCATCTTCGATACAGTTCCCTTTCGCAGTGGCTATCACGCCCTCCTTGGATGTACAATGTTCACGCATTTCAACGCTGTTCCACATTACGCATACTTGAAATAAAAAATGCGCGGACCAAGGGTGTCATCATGGTCAACGGCAATACGGAACACTCACTCCGGACCAAGGAACACACCGCAGCCCTGGCAGCCGAAAACTACACCGGCGTCGAAGGGCCAAGGTACTAGTTCACCATCAAGGCCCGAGAAGCAGGTAAACAAGATCGAGCCTTGTCCCCGATCTGGGAGCCTCCATGCGTTCGTCGCAAATAGGGACGCGCTCCCCATGGCATACCCACCCTAGTCGCACACTATGTGCCCCGCCAGCATAATTTTGTGCTCAAGATAATGTGGGTTACTGTGGGGCAGAAGATAAATAGAAAAAATCATGTGTTCGACTCAACCGAACTATGGTCATATACGTCTTCGGACGACAACGGGTGCTATCTCGGACCCATTCAACATCAAGCTATAACACCAGAACTACCTCTTAAGGCTCCTAATCAAGGGCCCACCTGCCAATCCCTTTTCCCTCCCCAGTTGATGCGAAGGCGTAGACGTGCAATGGGGCACAGTAGAGGCTTCGACCCACACATCAAGGCCCTGTGTAAACCTTTCAGCTGTAAAGACTTTCTTTTTGCACTACATGTAATAGATGCCTTGGCAGTTCGAATTGTATGGATAGATGTCCCAAGCTCATTGGAAATAAAAATCGCCTTTTACGGCATTCGGGCAGTCATCTTTATCGCCCTTTTTCTGCTCTTCGCCTAGCTCGGCACACACTTATTTCTACAAATATAGTTGGCTAATAAATCGAGGGCACAATCTTTTTTATGTGTGTGTGACGTCTCGGATGTTGAATTATATGAATAAGGTCCGAGTTATGTCTTGGGTAAATAGTTGGGTTGCCCGGCTCCTATGTTTACCTTCTTACATTCAGCACATTCGGCTAAGAGGGTAAAGGGATAACCATTGCGATTATTGTTCTCGCTAGCCTAGTTAAGTACTTGAGTGGAGAAAACCAAAAACTGATTATCATAATGGGCGAGAGCTGGTCGGCGATCCGATGACAAGTGTTAAACTCGAAATCGATAGTGATTACCCCGTGTTACTCGGAGGATTTGTCCTGACACAAACTATGTGATCAAAAGCATATGTCTCGAATTCCTCGAACATCATAAAACACTGGGGCTAGTAAATAGCTCCTGCAGTAAATCTCCTATGGCGAAGTGAAAGTAATAAAGTCGCATAGTCCGATTGCCTAGTTTCTTCCATGCACTACTGCCTCCGGGCACCAAGACGTCGGCTAATGGTAACTATGCGGGGATGAAACACCCCTCATGGTGTCTACATGGGGGCTGAAGCCGACGACTGGTAACTTTCAGACTCAAAATGGCCGCACATGAGTAAAAATAAAATTAACAAAGATTCATATCTAATAAATCACACAAAGGAGTGCATTATACAACAAACACTCTAATTGTCATTCAAATACAAGATAATTCAGTCAAGGATTACATCTTTGCAACACTAGCCCTCTATCGCCCGAGCACCATCCATAATAATGAAGAAATACTACTCGGGATGGCGATGCTCCTTTCCAGCAGGAGGGGGACCGGTGGCCATCTCTACTGGCTTAATCTTTTGTTGGTGTACCATGGTTCTCGCAAAGGCCATCCATGCTCCTTCAATGCATGTGGAGCGCTTCATAGCATCAATCCGGGGTGCTGCGTCGTGCAACTTCTACATCAGGCAGCTACTCAGTACTGGCTCTGCGGGCCACACCCGGACACAATGGTCCTTCATGGCTGGCTCTACCATCCGATGCAGCTCCATCAGCTGCTTCATCTAGTTGCATAGGAGGGGAGGGTGTTCAGCACCTGGAACTGCGCCCAGAACAGCCTTTGACTGGTGCCATCCTCGCGAGTCGCATAATCCCTTGTCACATCTGCCGCACTCATCGGAAGCTACGCAAAGGCACCTGTGGAATGCCAGACTCGTGTGAGCAATGTGAATCTGTTGCCGCCAAAGACACTCTGTAGTAAATACGACTTACCATCAGCAATTTGCCTCACTTGGCGGAGCTCTTCTCGGATGCCTCGCCCTCCGTCCTAACCTCCTGGAACTCCTGCTTTACCTTGGATAGCTCTTAGAACTGGTCCTTATTCTTTTGTTCAAGCTCCTGACATTTAGTGATGACATCCTTGAGCTCCTGCAGCACTTCGGCCACTCGGGCCTCGTGCTTCCCAGTCATGATTTTACTGTGTTGAGTTCGAAAACCGCCTTCTTGGCCACTGCCCTCTATTTGGCCGCTTCCGCCTTGGCCTTCTTCAGTTAGGCTTTGCGGCCCTTGACCTCCGCGGCGACAGCTGCGATTGAGCATCTCCCGCTTAGGAACAATCCCGAATATTTTGCTCGACATATGGGCTATAATGTTTCGATCGGGCTTACCTTGCGCTTCGTCGAACCGCTTGTTGATGAGGTCGAGCTCCTCATCTGAGCTCTTGAGCTTCTGATTCATCTCCTCCAGTGCCGCGACATTAACAGCCGCTGCCAAGGATGAGGCCTGCATTACCAAAAGATTCACATCATTGACGATCTTGACTCAATGATTTTCGATCCTCGGTTAGGATTTTCAATCCTAACAGAGTCTCGGTCTCTCTGATGACGAGGGGAGGTGTAGAGCACGACACGGATCCGCTCTTTTCCAGTTCGGCTGGAGGAGAATTCCCCTCTGAGGTTTTGTCAGCGGGGTGGCCGCCCGGTGGGTTGCAGTACGAGATACAGATGTTATCAGTAAACAAATTGACAAAGTAAATATCTAAAGAATGTCGATGTACATATCGCTCGGCAGGGGGCTTGACCCAGGGGTTCCTCTCAGAAACCTTTTTGGATGCTACCAACTCCTCATCGGAATTCGAGCTGTCAGGTAGGACCAGTTTTAGTCTACATTGTCTCTTCGAAGCACTAGGAGGCTGCTCCTCCCTGGCGTCATCGGACGCCGCCCTCCTCTTGGAGTGGGAGGAGTTGCTCTCCTCTTAGTCCTCATCTTTCCCCTCTTGAATAGAGGGGACCGGGGTGTCTCTGGACTTGCTATCGGGATGCCCTCTTGCGCGAAGGCCTCCCCTGGCCTCCAGTGCATCTTTCTTCTCCTTTTCCTTCTTTTCTGGTGCCTTGTAAGGTTCCACGGTCAGCATCACTTCTAGATGAGCCGGCCAATGATCATCGGGCATCGGGGCCGTACTGCTGATCTTCTTGGCCTTCTCAAGCCAGCCTTGTGGAGGCAAAAGAATTGAGGATGAATCTCTTGCAATGCAAACACCTAAGTGTAAAGCGGGTAAAAACTTAGTTACCTCCTTCAGGGGATTCACGGCTTCAAGGCCGATGTCCTCCTCCTTGGCCGGCCACATCAAGTAGGGCTAAAACAACACCTTCCAGGACTTATCGTTGGCGGTGCCGTAGAAGTATTGTATGATGGCCGGATCCGTCGGCTTATAAGACCACATAGGGGTGGCCCTTTGTTGACAGGGAGGAGACGGCGGCGGAGCATGACCTGGACCACATTGGTCAATTTAGAAACCGCCTTCAACAAGTTGGAAATGCGCTTCTGTAGCATCTCCACCTCTATGGTTGGTCCCCAGTCATGACCTTTCCCGGTCCACGAGGTTAACCTTGCTGGGTGTCCGAATCTGAATTCGGGAGCTACCGTCCAGGCCGCTTTCCATGGGTCTGTGATGTAGAATTATTTCTTTTGACAAAGTTTGATAGAGTTAGTAAACGTGCCCTCGAGCCATTGGACCCGTCTAAGCTTGCTGATCATAGCCCCTCCGCAGTCCGCTTGCTCGTCGTCGACTATTTTCGTCTTGACGTTGAATACCTTCAACCACAAGTCGAAGTGCGACCGAACTCGCAAGAAGGCCCTGCAAAAGAAGAGGAAGGACGAGATATGGAGGAAGGAATTTGGGGCTAGATCATTAAAATCTAGCCAATAGAAGAACGTTAGCCCGCTAACGAAGGGGTGGAGCGGGAAGCCCAGGCCCCAGATGAAGTGATGGACAAACACCACCCTTTCTCTTGGCTGAGGCGTGGGAATGGCCTGGACCTCTTCTGGGCCCATTGAGCAATGTCGATCGAAAGTTAGACGGCGCTCTTCAGATCTTTGATGTCACTGTTGGTGACGATTGAGGCCTCCCACTTGCCCTTGGCGCGGGATCCGGCCATTGCCAAGAATAAGTGGGTGGCTTGGAAGGACTCACTATGGAAGAATGGCACGGGGCGCCAGAGCTTAGTAAGATTGGGAAAGTATTGGTGAGAGGAAGAAGAAGGCGTACACCGATAGCGGTGGCCGTTCCCCTTTTATATGCAGCAAGGATAGCCAAAGCTCCTATTGCTGCGTCGCAGACCTCTCCACTTCCCAATGTGCTCGTAGTGTTATAAGCGGGTGGGATGATCAAAATCATTGATCGAATCACCTAAAAAGCGGGCCATGATCCACACCTCGATAAGACATGCCTATAGAGGGGCGGCCTCGAGCCGTGTTTCGAGGAATCATAATGGTTTGATGTTTATGATCGGACGCGGCCTTTCGCCGAAAGTTGTCAAACAAAAATACGGGTCACACTCGGGCAGTTGGCCTTCAAGGCAATTAAAATCGATAATCCAGAGTCCGGATACTACTTGACGAGATATGTGGATGACTTTGATTGAACATGTTCTATTGGAAATTCAGACGAGAAGGATCATTCCGAACACTCAGGGGGAAAATAATTGCCTCACAAGCCGAACACTTTGAAGCACACGAGGCGGTTGATGATCACAAACCCTAGCAATAGATGCCAGTTCGGGGGCTACTGAGGGATTCTTGGACTAAGGGGTCCTTGGGCCACTGACCTACTTCTCGTTGGTCGGATAGGTGGACCGTTGTGTGACTAATGTAGGCCCAAACTAGGCAACTCTGTAACCGGACAGGAATTCCCTTGAGGCATGCTGTGTCCTCCAAGCCTAGATTCGGCATGTTATTTCCTTTGTTGTAACCGACCATGTGTAACTCTGGTACCCCATATGCCTACATAAGTGAGAGAGTTTTAGTCCATAGGAGCTAGAAGAACAACCACCGCTGTACTAGCTTAGGGTTTAGTTCATCTAATCTCATGGTAGATCAACTCTGTAATCATCCTATGTGCCTTAATATAATCGAGCCTGACATAGGGTTTTACCTCTTTGAGAGGGCCCGAACCTGGGTAAACACCGTGTCCTTCGTCTCCTCTTCCCCATCGATCCAAGATCCACTGCTCGGGACCCCCAACCCAAGATCCGCCAGTTTTGACACCGACAGGTCCCAGCTGTCAGGTGGAGGAATCAATATTGCGCGTAATAAAGATGCACCACCTTGCATACGAAGATGTAGATGATGGGTCCCAGCTGTCACGGGGAGGAAACAATATTCTTCCTTCTAAAAAGGAGGCAGTCGCATGCATGTGTCCCCACTATCAGCCTCTCCATGTATAATCGTCTTCCGCTGACTCACGCTTGTTGACCACATTACCTACGTCGCGCTGAGCGCACCAAGGCGATGGACGATGCCAAGGCCCTGGACGGGAACAACCTGGAGATGGGAAATACGTGGCAGTGGAGTCACAGACGGAGAGGAGTGCGTCACTTGACTAGTTTGGGTGCGGGCTGGGGCTACATCCTGCAAAGAATAACAGGAGATGCGGAGGAGTGGAGGGATGGCCTGGCCGTCTGTGGGGTAGTGTTTTGCCGTGAGGCGTGCGAATTAGCGCCGCTGGACACTGTAGGCTGGAGCAGGCAGCCCCTCTAGCGCTAGAGGACTAAGATGAGATTGAAGAAGAATGCAGGCCGTTGGATGTAAATCCAACGCCTTGGTTAGGCTTCGACCTATTGGCCCCCATGTCAGCGAGTCCATTTGGTTGGCTGGGTGAAACAATAATGTAGCATCTAAGCGGCCCATTTATATATTATGTTAGAATTTACAGCCCATTTGCAATTATTTTCCAAAATACACGGATTTGTTGGGCCGGGCTATCATGTTGGGCTGGACAAATGTTATAAAAACATACACACGTGATTGGACGTCTATTAGTGCATTGGCGAGTAAAATCTTAACAAGCTTATGTATGCAATCACCAGGAATTAACTTGCCAACTTATTGTTAAACTATTATTATTATTATTTTGTAATAACTTATAAATTTACGAAATAAAGTATTATTTTTATTTTGTGAGTTAATAAGACGTGGGTTATTATTTTATTTTAGGCTAGACGTGGGAAAATTGTGTTGGTTCTAGGGAAACTAGTGGGAGAAAAATAAGATTAACTCATAAAAGAAAGTGGGAGAAAAATTAGAGATATGATTAATAAAAGAGAAAAATAAAGGAAGTGGGAAGGTCTATACAAATGTTCGACGAAGGATAGGTCAAACGGGAACCTTAGGTTGTTTCAAATATTTGTATGTAATAAGTAAAATGAAAAAATATATATACTGTTATAAAAGGGAAAACATAGGTTCAGTTTGGCATTCTTATAGAAAAATAAAAATAAGCAGTGCGCTGTCTCGAAAAAACAAACATAATTGGGTTGTTGATGTTGAAACCTATTGGATCCAAAAAAAATGTTGAAACCTGCTGGATCAACTACGTCTGTACGATGGGATGCGCATGTTAAACAACAAAACCTAGGCCATGGGCTTGGTTGGCCCGGACTATGAGCCTCTCCACATATAGAAATCTCTTGATTCCTCTTGTTTGTTGACCATCTGAAGGACGACAGGCGGCGGCGCCATGGAGAGAGCACCAACGTGGAGGACGATGTTGAGACCTCGGACTGAAACCGATCGGAGCCGGGGAAGACGCGGCTGGAGGGGGATACGAGAGTTGACTTGTTTGGGTGCAGGATGCGCAAGTGGAGCTCGTGCCGCTGGAGAATAAAACATGATGCCGGGAGTCGAGCGATGGCTTGGCCGCCATAGGATAGGTCACCGAGGCGCCACCATAGTGGAAAGGAAAAACTGCACTAAAAATATGATACACGTGCTTGATCCCCATAATCATGTTATCGGCCGCCCAGTGAAATAATTACATACATAAGCATATAGCCACTCAAAAAATGAAAAATGAAAAGGTTAATGGGTTCTTAGACGCAATATTTTGAATAAAACAGATAATTACGACACATAGGCTAATGCATGAAACACTCAGATGATAAAGGTGCTGAAACAGACAAGGTACATCATCCAGATCTTCCTGGCACACTTGACCATGACGATGTTGTTGTCCGTGTACTCCTTAGTAAATGGAAGCGGACACGCCCTCATGTTCAAGATCCATGTGTGCATGTTGTAGCATGCGTATGCGTCCTTGGCCGCGTAGGTGATGATAGCTAGATTCAGTGGTACCTCCCATGTGTTCAGGTATGTCGTGTCCACGTCTTATTTCATGTTGGCGTAGCACGGGTCGATGATGTCCGTGGCGAGGTCAACCACGAAGTCCTTCTCCTTCCCGTTGCCGATGATCTTGTATTGCTTTTGGATGTCGACGAGCTTTTTGCACCAGATGGCCGAATCATAAAGCACATTGGCATTTTTCCTGCTCTCTAATACGTCTCCAACGTATCTATAATTTTTTATTGTTCCATGCTATTATATTTTCTATTTTGGATGTTTAATTGTGTTTAATATGCACTTTTATATTATTTTTGGAACTAACCTAATAACCAAAGGCCCAGTGCAAATTGTTGTTTTTTGCCTCTTTCAGTGTTTCGCAGAAAAGGAATATCAAACGGAGTCCAAACGAAATGAAACCTTCGCGATGATCGTTTTCAGAACAAACAAAATCTATAAGACTTGGAGTACACGTTTGGAAAGCCACGGGGTGACCAAGAGGGAGGAGGGTGCACCCCCACCATCATGGGCCCTCGTAGCTCCACCGACGTACCTCTTCCTCCTATATATACTCATATACCCTGGAAACATCTGAGGGCGCCGCGAAACCCTAATTCCACCACCGCAACCTTCTGTACCTGTGAGATCCCATCTTGGGGCTATTTCCAGAGCTCTGCCGGAGGGGGAATCGATCACGGAGGGCTTCTACATCAACACCATAGCGTCTCCGATGATGTGTGAGTAGTTTACCACAAACCTTCGGGTCTATAGTTATTAGCTAGATGGCTTCTTCTCTCTCTTTGGATCTCAATACAAAGTTCTCCTCAATCTTCTTGGATATCTATTTGATATAATACTTTTTGCGGTGTGTTTATCGAGATTCGATGAATTGTGGGTTTCTGATCAAGATTATCTATGAACAATATTTGGTTCTTCTCTGAATTCTTATATGTATGATTTAATAACTTTGCAAGTCTCTTCGAATTATCAGTTTGGTTTGGCCTACTAGATTGATCTTTGTTGCAATGGGAGAAGTGCTTAGCTTTGGGTTCAATCATTTTTTTGACCATGAAGACTGCAAGGCTTACACCTCACAGCATTTTATTGAAAAATAAGTGCAAGTATATACAACCTTCTGAGGAGAAGGAAAAAAAGAGGAAAGGGGGGAGGGGCTACACTATAAAAAGAGAAAATCCTGCTACTTACATAGCTAAGGGAAGAAATAAAGTTCAGGGGGGAAGAAAATCTATCCATTTGAGGAGTGCATCTCTGAATCTGGCTTTGATCCTGTGAGAGATCATGGTGATGTCATGGGTGAAGCCAGCTCTCCACTGTCTGAAGGTTGGGGGAATGTGTCTGAAGGCTTTTATCATTTCTGACTTTCCAAATATTCCACCATGCCAAGAAGACCACTTCTGCAAAGAAAGGCTGACCAAAATCTCTTCTAGCTTGTTTAGCAATTTGATACATATCTGAACTGTCAATCCATTCAATCTGCAAGTAAGTCCAAACTCTCACACTAAAGTTGCATTGGAAGAACAGGTGATTCCTATCCTCTAGTGCTGCTGTAGGGCAAAGCACACATTGTGGTCCATCATTGATCTTCCAGTGTCTGCGTTGCAACATGTCTTTGGTATTGATCCTGTCCATAATGACCAACCAGGCAAACATCTTTATAGACATGGTACAAGAGCTCTTCCAGATCCAACCAAGTAGTGGGTTAGCTACCATTGGTTGATGCACATGTATATAGAACTTCTTGGATGTATAATCAGAAGCCTTTCCATGCTTCCAGAGCCATGTATCTGGAATCTGTTGGTTAAGATACACAGTGGATAATAGGGTGGATTGAGCCAGCATTTCATCATGGGCCATCTGAGATAATGTAAGGGAAAACAACTCTTGAATGTCCTCAGTCATAAAGTAGTCCCTGACTGATATAGTTTTATCAGAGCTGAAAGAGTGCAGCCTTGGAAATATATCCCTCAAAGGTATAACATTGTTATCCAATACCCAGCTATCATACCAAAATAGTGTAGTGTCTCCCGATTTCACCTTTATCATTGTTACTACTCTGAAGTTATCCATAAACTTGGACACATCCTTCCACCAAAACGAACCACATAGAGTAGTGTCATGTGGGACCCTATGAAAGTAATAAGAGTCCTAGATCAAGTTCATCCAGGGTATATCTGCTTTATTGTAAAAAAAATTCAGGTGTTTCATGAGAAGAGCTTCATTCTGCAATCCAAGATTCAGGATACCAAGTCCCCCCTTGGACTTAGGCCTACAGACTAAAGGCCAAGCAGCCAGAGAAGGGCCCTTATCTTGGCCATACTTTCTCCATAGGCATTGCCTCTGTATTCTCTCCAATTGTTTCAGAATGCCAGCAGGTAATGAGAGGCTGCAGAGGAAATATATTGGCAAAGAGGAAATATATTGGTTAACCAGTTGCAGCCTGCTTCCATGTGGTAAGAACCATGAGCTAGCAGTGAGCCTTCTCTCCATACAATCAACCAGGGGCATTAAGTCTACAATCTTAGGTCTGGTGGTGCCCACTAGTAGGCCCAAGTATGTGAATGGCATTGATCCCAACTTACATCCAAGTAGATTTACTAGAGCAGAGGCTGAGCTGTCATCAGTATTTATAGGGTACATTGAGGACTTCTGGTAGTTGATCTGAAGGCCAGTGGCCGTGGCAAAGGAATCCAAAACCTTTCTGAGTGCAAGCAGCTGTGATTCTTCTCCTGGAATAAACAGTAGGGTGTCATCAGCATACTGTACTATGGGAAAATCAGGATCATGAGTTGGAATAGGCAGGTTAATGTCTCCTTGGCACAGTAGATTATTTATCATTGTTTGCAGGAGGTCAGCAGCTATAACAAAAAGCAATGGGGACATTGGATCACCTTGTTTATCCCCACACTTAGATTTGAAGTGCTTACCAGGCACTCCACTAAGCAAGACTATGGATGTGCCAGAGGATAGAAGCTCATTAACCCAACCTATCCACTTTGGAGGGAAACCTTTAGCCTGTAGGATTCTGATCATTGCCTCATGCTGTATTGAGTCAAATGCCTTTTCAAAGTCCAACTTAAGCAATATAATTGACCTTCTAGACTGATTGCATTGATGGATGTATTCGAAAGTCCAGGCCAAACAATCCTGGATTGTTCCTGTTTTTATAAACCCATATTTGTTCTTCTGGATGCATTTAATAATCATCTCCTAAAACCTGTTGGCAGCCAATTTGGTTAAGAATTTTAGGCCCACACTAGTGAGAGAGATAGGCCTGAAATCACTAGTAGTCTCAGGTGAGTTCTTCTTGGGAACTAGTGTGATGAAAGCATCATTGAGATTCTCCAGCCTGACTGTACCTGCATGGAATTCATGAACCAGAGTGACGAAATCCTGAGAGCCAATTGGCCAACAATGCTTGAGGAAAAGTCCATTGAAACCATCAGGTCCAGTCGCCTTATCAGTGGCATTTCATTGATAACCTATTCAATCTCTGAGGCAGTGAAAGGTTTAGTCAAAACCTCTAGACCAGGAACATGTTTAAGAAGAGACAAGATTTCATCACCCAACACTATGGGTTTTACTGTTCCCATTCTTCTTTTGAACACCTGCAAGAATTCAGCTGCCATGTCATCATGATTAGCCATTGATGTCCCATCCTGCAACACTAAATTTGCTATGGCATTTTTCCTATGTCTCTCAGTTGCCATAGCTTGAAAAAAAATTGGTGTTGTCCTCTCCCACCTTTGTATATCTGATAGTGCACCTTTTCTTCCAATATTAGAATAGAAGGTGCACAAGGTGTTCATGGTGGAAGCTGACCAACTTTCTGAAGTTTCTCTCAGGCACCGAGAGGGGTATGATCTCCTCAAGGTCATCAAACCATAGAGTTACCCAATTGGTCTTTAGGAGCAATTTTTTAATATGTGAGAGCCCTTTCTGCCATTTTTGAGGGCAAATCTCAAGGACTTCAACTTGTCAACTATTATTGCAGAAATATGTGACTTTGTTGATTTCCTTTGCCAAACTTCCTTAACACATTCCATGAAGCAAGGTTGTTCAACCCAAAAATTCTCAAATCTAAAAATATGTGCCTTGGGGATATTAGTGCAAATAGAGATGAGACAAGGTACAAGATCAGAAGTGGTTTTGGCCAATGGTGTGACCCGTGTCAATGGGTACTGAAGGATCCAATTGGCAGAAGTGAAAACCCAATCAAGCTGCTCAAGCAGTGGTGAACTTTGCATATTTGACCATGTAAACTTTCTTCCTTTTAGGGGTAATTCAAGGAGACCCAGATGCCCAATTATTTCATTGAAGATAAAGATATCATTAATGTCTTCTCCAGGAAGATTTCTATTATGCAATGACCTTATGAAATTGAAATCCCCCATGAGCATCCAGTTAACATCAGGGTCAATATCAAGGTTATATAACCATGCTACAAAAGCGTCTCTCATTACACCCTGACAAGGCCCATAAACATTCACTAACGTCCATGTTTCATTGTTATGAACCGAAGCGAATTTGACAATAATTCCATATGATTCAATTTGAAGTAACATGCCAGTGAACATGTCAGAACGCCAAATAGTGAGGATACCCCCAGAGGCACCATTGGACGGCGATTCAATGAAATGATGAAAGCAGGGGGGGCAAATCTTTTTTATGAGAGCACGGTCAGCATTCTGTAATTTGGTTTCTTGTAAGCAAACTACAACACATTTGCTATTGACCACCTTTTCTCTGACTGGACGTTGACGGGCCTCAGAGTTGAGTCCTCTCACATTCCAACACAAAACATTCCAGCTACGGGTATCAAAATTACTCATTATATAAACGAGATAAGTAATAAGATAGACGCATGGTACATAGTACCATGGTAGGTTCAAGAGTAGCCAACTCTAGAGATCCCTCCACATAGTTTGTAGCATAACAAAACGAACAAAAAGGATAAACATCCCATTTAAGAGGCATGTAGTGATCATAAGTTTGTGACATCAACATCAACCAGCCTTTGGCAACGAGGAATCCACCTGGGGATCAGCCATAAGCTTTTCCACCGTCAGAAGGGCAGGATCCATCTCCAGCTCGGCCCCAGCCGCCTGCAGAACCTTAATTGGGGTATAAGGTGGAACTTCAGCATCTTCATGGGGCTTCTCCTGGTCCACATCAGCCGCGTTGATAGCGTCAGCAATTGGCTTTGATCGAGGATGCTTCTTCCTAGGCTGGGAAACAAGCTGCTCAAAGATAGCATGCTTGTACACATTAAGCCTGACAGAGCTTCTTGTGCATCTTCTGATAGCAGTGTCCACCACAGGAACACCCTTGCGTTTCTTCAGTTGTGACGCGCTAGGTGCCTTGTCTGCTTGTGCAGTGAATATCAAAGACTTGGAAGATTCCTCCAGTGCAAGGAAGAGTGCGCGTGCCACCGGACGTCTTGCCGGGGAAGGAGATACCAGAGGTGGCAATTGTTCCTATTGCATTATTAGAGAGGATGTTCCAGCGTCAGCATCAAAGACAATGGACCAGTTCTTCTTAGGATAAATGACGGTGCCCATGGGTTTGAAAAACAGAGGGTGGGGGACTTTAGCCACAGCGATGTCCTCCATGAGACATTCAAAAGACCTCTTCCATAACATGTCAGGCGGTAGAACTGGACCCGCCACAATCTTGATCATTCCCACCAAAACCTGCTGCTGCTGAATCAATGGCGGTTGGTATGGCACTATGGCGAGAGGCTGCACTTGCTGGATCTCCTATTGCTGAATGTGGACTTCCTGTGTCTCGGAAGAGAGCGATTCCTCTGGTTGATCAATGTCAATCGAGACCTATTCCTGAGCAGGATTATCAGGCTGATTAACTTCGTCATCCTCGCCCCAGACCACATGGCCCCATCCCTCAGGTACCGGTTGTTCCGGCTCCATTTGAGGCAGTTCATTCCAACCCAAGAGCGGGTATTGGGGCATGACGAAAGGAAGGTTATCCGGCTGCAAATTGCCAGGCAGGGGGTGCGGGTTCTCGTCATTGGGCATCTGATCAGCAAAATTTGCCCCCAACACATAGCAAGCAGCTGTCCAGGAAACTCTAGCGCCACCCCAATCAGCATAATCACCAAAAACAACATCCCGCGGCACAAGGGGCGTGTCAGGGAAACTCGCATGTACAATGGAGCGGACAAGGTAAGGATCCTCACTGTCCTAAGATAAAAATTTGCCAAAAGTGCTCACTGCCTTAGAAATAAATTCCGTGTTGCGGTAATCCAGTGGGATTCCAATAAACATCAGCCAACCAGTTCAAAAGCCATGAACTCCTCTGAAATTTCCTCCTTCATCGTGATTCATAAAGCGAACGAAACGGTCGTTGCCAATATTAAATTGCTCATGCTGAGTTAAGCTAGACCGAACACCCGGGTCCCTTACTTGAAAAAGACCAACACCATGAAACCAGGGTTGAGCGGAGCGGACCAGAATACTTCTGTTTTGCAGGAACAGTATGATCTCCTCGCGAACATGTCCTTCTTCACCCGCCGGAGGCGCATGCATCACTTCTGCCACCATGTAGTCTTCATGGCGGCGGGCCGGGCGGAAGGACAGTGAGATGAAGGTGCGCGGCAGTCGGAAGGCGCCGCCGTCGACGATGTGATGGCCCGCCGGCACGAAACGCTCTGGGTCGAGCTCAAAGTTTGCCATTGGTGCAGGTCCAGCTGGTGGTGATAGCAATGGAGGTGGTGGTGTTGGAGCAAGGTTATCTTTTGGGTTGCCGGCAGTGGAGGAAGAGGGGCAGAAAGGCGATGAGACCTTGGGGTCGTCCACAATAACTGATGTGCGAATTCCAAGAGAGGCAGGCGATGCCGAAAAATCAGAGAGCTGCCGCTGCAAAATCGTTTTCCAAACCAATCCGTTGCGTCGGGCGAAATCATCACAATTTTTAATTGAGTGACCCGCACAGGAGCAGGCCGAGCAGACCGTTCGGATTCCACAAGAGGATGACAGGTGGCCCCGCTGTGAACATAACGTACAGGTAAGAATTTGGTCCACGATGTCATCGACCATAGAGGAAAACGGGCCGCCGCTTCCTGTGAAGTCGGTAAATCAGGGCTCTTCGAACACGCCCTCAGAGAGGCCGGTCTGATATTCGACGGGGAGGAAAAAACGCCAGAGATATTAGGAGAAGCAGGCCCAATTGGCCTAGTGTGACCCAGAGAGAATTCCGATGCATGCGTTGCCAGCGCCTCCATGGAGCCCAAAGCCATTTGGCTTGGCCCAGAAAGATCCTTAGCAAACCCAATCGAAGGCCCACTTGTTTGTATAGCCATGCATAGCGCCTCCGTAACAACCGTGCTATCTTCGTTGATTACGGGAGCTGTTTCGGACTGCGTGCACCGAGTGGCCGGTGGTGATGCCGGGCGGCTAGTCGCCGGGGAGAATGGCCTGACTGTGCCAAAAGAAATAGGTGGCCTCGCCACCGTCCAACGGAGTTCAGCAGGGGGCGGTGGATGGATCACTACACGCTCGTATGGTGGTAAATCATATCCACCATCTAGAGCAGATTGAATGAGATCTTCAGTCGCCGAAAAACGATAACCACGGCAGGCAGTGTAGTTCTCAAAGGTGGCAAAAGGTAGTTTCTTCCGTACCGAATTCGTAGACTTAATACAAGAACGAATTGGTGGTTTATGCATAGCTAGCATTGCTAAAGATGAACGACGTTTGTTAGGACTAACGAAGATCCATTCAGCATCACATTCCTTTCTCCAAATATTGACCTCTCGTTCCTAGTTAGGTCCCCCATTGCCCCATAGATTGAAATAACACTTGAAATCATAACAGGAGTAGGAACAAAGATCCATGATGAAGAACCCAACTTGCTTACAAGAGACGTGGAACGCAAATACCTTTCCTTTGATGTGAGTAACTTGCAAATCAATAGCTGAACCCCCAAACGCTGATTCAATGGTAGCCGCGGCAGAATCTTCATTTAGACGGAAGATGTGACGGCTGAAGGAAACCACTAACTTGAAAGAACGCATCCCATTCATAGGATGGACTGAGCAACCCGTAGATCTGAAGATCCCATCCGCAAACTTGAGGCCCGGGGAGAAATCCAAGACCAGGGTCGAACCACCATGAGAACCCATGAGAGATGGGTATTAACTTGATCGGCGGAGGACGCCAA
Source organism: Secale cereale (assembly GCA_902687465.1). Lineage (NCBI taxonomy): Eukaryota > Viridiplantae > Streptophyta > Magnoliopsida > Poales > Poaceae > Secale > Secale cereale. The sequence continues at coordinate 292,145,443 of LR738711.1, forward strand.
AGCCAATCCCCGGAGACAATCGAGCAATCAGTGGTGGAGTATGGAGATCGCCGGAGAGGGTGGGTGGAGCGGTGGGTGCGCCATCGGCAGTGTTATTGGAACAACTTTTTGCCCAGGACTGATAAGTTTTGGGTTCAATCTTGCAGTGTCCTTTCCTAGTGACAGCAGGGGCAGCAAGGCACGTTCTGTATTGTTGCCATCGAGGATAAAAAAGATGGGGTTTATATCATATTTCATGAGTTTATCCCTCTACATCATGTCATCTTGCTAAAAGCATTACTCTGTTCTAATGAACTTAATACTCTAGATGCATGTTTGATATCGGTCGATGTGTGGAGTAATAGTACTAGATGCGGAATCATTTTGGTCTACTTGTCATGGACGTGATGCATATATACATGATCATGCGTAGATATTCTCACAACTATGCGCTTCTCTAACAATTGCTCGACACGAATTTGTTCACCAACCGTAAAATATGCTATCTTGAGAGAAGCCACTAGTGAAACCTATGGCCCCCGGGTCTATTTTCCATCATATTAATCTTCTGTCAACTAGCTATCTTTATTGTTCTTTTATTTTTCAATCTTTACTTTTCAATCTATACAACAAAAATACCAAAAATATTTATCTTATCATCTCTATCAGATCTCACTTTTGCAAGACGCTGTGAAGGGATTGACAACCCCTTTATCATGTTGGTTGCAAGGTTCTTAATTGTTTGTGCAGGTACTTGGGATTTGCGTGTAGTCTCCTACTGGATTGATACCTTGATTCTCGAAAACTAAGGGAAATACTTACGCTACTTTGCCGCATCACCCTTTCCTCTTCAATGGAAAAACAACGCATGCTCAAGAGGTAGCAAGAAGGATTTCTGGCGCAGTTGCCGGGGAACCTTATGCCAAATCATGTCAAGATTTAATCTCCCGCCAACATGTGAATTTCTGGCGCCGTTGCCAGGGAGATCTACGCACAAGTCAAGACATACCAAGTACCCATCACAAACTCTTCTCCCTCGCATTACATTATTTGCCATTTGCCTCTCGTTTTCCTCTCCCACACTTCACCTTTGCCGTTTTATTTACCTTTTTTCCGTTGGCCTTTCTGTTTTCTCGTGTTTCTATGTGCCCTCAATTAGCTCGCATCTTCGCTTGCTAAATTATGGATCCTCATCCACTTGCTAATGTTTTTAAGAGATCCAATTATGATGAACCAATTGCTAGTGAGTTGCATGCACTAGATTTTCTTTATGAGGTTTTGTTGGAAATTTGTGAGTCTGAAAATTGTGATGAAGTGTTGAAAGAAGAAGATTATAAAGTGATTCACGATAGCTCTTTGAATGAAAAGCATGATTGCAATGATGTTATTATAAATCCTATTAATATCAATTGTGTTAATGATATGCAAAACCCTAAGCTTGGGGATGCTAGTTTTGCTATGTCTGCTACTTGTTGCAATGATCATGATTGGGGTGATTCTTCTTATGATCTTGAAAACTTATTTAAGCCCCATGATATATATGAGATTGATAATAATGTTTGCAATAATATTGAAAGTGGGTTTGGAAGAGTGTCAACTTTAGATCCCGCATATTTGGAGAATGATCAATCTTATGAAATTTTTGATAAAAGTGGGTTTGGAGAGGTCATGACTGTAGTTAATGTTAATCCCACTTTTTTGGAAGAGTGTCAACTTCGCATGCATGTGGATTGTGTTGAGAATATGTTATTTGATAGCTATATTGTTGAATTTGTTTATGATCCCACATGAAATTATTATGAGAGAGGAAAATATGGTTTTAGAAATTATCAAGTTACTAAATTACCTCTCATTGTGTTGGGATTGCTATTGTTTTTTTCTTCTTCCTTGCATATGCTAGATCTTGCTTGTCTTGATAATTTGTTTTCCTATAAAATTCCTATGCATATGAAGTATGTTAGACTTATATGTGATTTTCACATACTTTATGATGATCTCTTTGTGCTTCAAGTCTTGACTTTCATGTGAGCATCATTTAATTCTAAAGTCTATCTTAATGGCTATAAAGAAAGAGCTTGTTGGGAGGCAACCCAATTTTATTTTCTTTGCTTTTGCTTATGTTTAGTAATAAATAATTCATATAGCTTCTATTTAGATATGGTTTTATGTTTTAATTAGTGTTCGTGCCAGGTACAACCTTTGGGAAGACTTGGGTGAAGTCTTTGCGATCTTGCTGTAAAAAACAAAAACTTTTGCGCTCACGAGATTAGCTGCCATTTTTTTTACCGGAGAGTGATTTTAGGTTGATTATTTTTGCAGATGATTAATAGAAATATTCCACATGGCCACCCATTTATTTCAGAATTTGTAGAGTTACAGAAGTATTCTAAAGTTACAGATTGCTACACATTGTTCTGTTTTTGACAGATTCTGTTTTTCATGTGTTGTTTGCTTATTTTGATGAATCTATGAGTAGTGCGAGGGGTATGAAACATAGCTAAGTTGGAATAAAGTAGGTTTAACACCAATATAAATAAATAATGTGTTCAATACAGTACCTTAAAGTGGTGGTTTGTCTTCTTAGACTAACGGAGCTCACGAGATTTTCCGTTAAGTTTTATGTTGTGAAGTTTTCAAGTTTTTGGATAAGTATTTGATGGACTATGGAATAAAGAGTGGCAATAGCCTAAGCTTGGGGATGCCCAAGGAACCCCAAGGTAATATTCAAGGATAATAAAAAACCTAAGCTTGGGGATGCCCCGGTGTCGGTTTACAAAAAGAGGGGTACACATTTGGTAACCCTATGACTGTGCACGGGCAGTCTGAGCCACGGACACCACCACACCAAGCATGGCAAGGGAGGTGAGCCAGGGTAAGGCCGAAGCTCGATGGAACTGGAGCAACACCAAGAACAAGACCACAAAGAGCAAAGGGACGAAGCGGCTTCCCCCCGCAAGATCCTTGCCGGGGCCGACTCTGGCAGCCCCGGCAAGACCCTTGCCGCGGCAGCTCGCCCCATGCCTACGGAGCGGATCACCCTTGAGTCCACTGCCCCCATGGGGCAAGGATTCGGGAGATATCCCTGTGGTGGCATGCGGATATTTGTGAAGACATTCAAGGACAGATACACACACTAAGAAAATGACGACCCTTTGCGGGATCCCAGCCAAGGAGGACCACAAGACCCCCGGCAAGCACCTAGCCGGGGATAACAGCAGGCGCTGCGGCAAGACCCTTGCCGGGGACATCCACAGGGCCACCATCAGGCTAATGCCAACTAATCTTCCATCGCCCCATGCAGCTGCTGACCCAACCACCTGGGCAGGCACCTGCGTGGCAACATGCAAATCTCCGCGAAAGACCCACCATTGCACCACCTCAGCTGCCTGCCTCCCTACATGGCGTCTCAGGCATCGCTGGCCAGGGCGCGTGTCAACACAAGAAGGAGCGGTGACGGACAAGATGAATGTCTCCCCCCCGTCCCCGACAAAGCAAGGACCTATAAGCTAAGCGCATTAAATGCGCCTTGTCATGTAATGCGAGGGATAACATCGCATCACTGTACCCTTTCCACCTCCTGTGTGCCACTGTGGCAACCCCTTTTCCCTATAAAAGGAGGCTCGAGGCGACTAGGAGAAGGATTCGGCTCTTTAGAACTCCTCACGACTTGGCTTTTTGGAGCTCCTCACGCCCCATAGCCAGCTGAAGAACACAAACATATAATCCACCAAAGCAGGAGTAGGGTTTTACGCATCTTTGCGGCCCGAACCTGGGTAAAGGAACCGTGTGCTAACTGTTGGATCCACTCTTCTCTCAACCCCGCTCCCCGCAACCATAGTAGGGATTCTTGTGATCCCATAGGTGTCGATCCAATACCCCGACATCTTTGGCGCGCCAGGCAGGGGGCGCAGTTGTGAGAATCAGCTCTAGCAGTTAAACCAGCACTCCTTCGTCTTCGTGGCTCTTTGAGAAGGAAAGAGGCCGGAAGATCAGCACTCGAGCGACTACCAATAGAAGCTAAGTTACATCGATCCATGGATGTTTCTATCCTATTATATAAGGTTATTATCCTCGGAGTTGTCATTCTTTGTACGAGAAACCTGCACGCAAATGGGGCCCTTCCCGATCGGCAACGCCTTTGCTCTATTTCTAGTCCGCTCAATAGTTCAAACGGCTGTGTTCGAGACGATAGGGTAGCCTTCTACAACTGGCAAGGCTCTCGACTCTGACTCGAGTCAAACTCGACAGTTCGAGCGGCTGCGTTAAGGGCCGCAAGGTGCTCACCCGGCAGCACGCTCGCCCGGCAGGCCAATGGGGACCCGTCCCCAAGACACCGCCTTGGGTTTTTCGCGCCGGCAAGCCTACCCAGCTAGCGTAGGGTGGACATACAAAGGGGCGGCAAACAGGGAAATAACATGCATTATTCCAAAGATATTTCAAAGTTATATTACATCATGTCATCGCTGCGGTTCAAACTAAAGATAAAATTTGTCTTGGTCATGAACCCGCAGCGCCGAAGAAGAACGGGATGCCTAATCCCGCCGCTGGCCCTCCACCCTCTCTATTTCGTCGATGCGGCTGATGACGGGCTTGATGCGCTCCTTGAGCACCGTGAGGTCAGCATCCTCCGGCAAGCTGTCCATCGCGGCTTCGAAGTCGAGGGCGGGGTTCCAGAACGCCATCTTGGTGAGGACCTCGGTCATGACCCCCCGGCAAAGCCGCCGGGCCTCCCCGGCGAGCGTGGCCGTTCTGTTGGAGTAAAGATCAGCCAAGGCACCGAGGACTCCCTCGAAGAACAGGGTCAGCTTGGCGTTTACGGACCCGCTCCACTCAGAGGCATACCTCACGTTCGGCATCCCCATGAGGGCCAACTCGGAGGTAACCCTGCCGGCGATGTCCTCCAGCCGGCTGATCCACCTATTCTCGCCCGCCACGTATTCTTCGTGGGAGGCGCCCTCGTCCGCCCGCAGCTGCTTCTCCTCCTCCAGGCTCTTGGTCAAGGCCTCCTCCCGAGCCGAGCTCTCCGACAACATCTTCTCGAGATTCTCCAGCCTCAGCTTGAGATCTCTGATGGAGAATTGCGCCTCGGAGAGCTCCCCAGCCCTGCTGATGACCGCTTCGTGCGCCTTTGTCAAGGCACAGTTGAGCTGGTTCTTTTCGTCGGACAGCTTGAGGGCCTGCTCCTTCTGCTCGTCCCGCTCCACCTCCAGCTCTTGCACCTTGCTGGCATGGGCCAGAGCCTGGGCGTCGAGTGCCTCCTTGTGCCTCTGCCCCAGCTCGCGAGTCCGCCGCTCGACAAGGACCTCGAGCTCCTCATCCTTGCCGTGGAGCGTTGCGGCAAGCTTTGCCTCACGCGCGGAGAGGTCTACCTCCTGGGAATCGTGAGCGACTTGATGCTGGTTCCGGGCGGCCTCGGCCGCGGCAGCCAAGTTCGTCGCCTCTTCCTGGGCCTTCTCGACGTCAGACATCTTCATGATGAGCTCTGCATCGCGCTTGGCCAATTCTTCCTGGAAGGCCCTCTGCTCCTCGCGGGACTGGTGAAACCAGGTTTGCGCCTCAGCAACGCGCGCCTGGAAGTCCACCTCCGCCTCGTCCACCGTTGCCATCCTGGACTTAACCTTGTCCAGACGGGCACGGTAGAGCGCCTGGAGCTTTCGGAAATTGTCCCCCATGGCGCGGAACAGCTGCCCTTCAGGAGAGCCATAGCCGCCGACGCCCGGTTCGTCAACAACCTCGAGCCCGGTGGTGGCGAGCACCTCGCCATCGAAGACTTCCCCTCCGGCAGGCGCACGGGAGCTTGACGCCCCTGCGAGATGGACAAAGAGGTCGTCACCCACCTTTAGATACCTGCCGGGGCCCGAGGTTGTGGAGGAAGAAGGCTAATCATCAATCGCCTCTTCCTCGGCTGTGGCCTTGCCGGCCTCCCCGGCAGGCCCACCGCCGGCGCCCTCGACGGCGCCCTTGGCGGCATCCTCGGCGACCTTATCCGCGGCGGCCCCAGCAGCGTCCTTGGCGGCCTCCTCGGCGGCAATCCTGTCGGCCTCAGCCGCGGCCTCCTCAGCAACTTCCCCGATGACGGCGTCCACGTCCTCCATATCTGTTGAAGGAGGGCCTGGGCGGTGATGGGGATGATGAAGCCAAGAAAAAGGATAAGGGAAAAGCAAAGACAGAAGACAGGCGACTCACCAGTGTCGGGCTGTGAAGCAGAAGTCCCCTCCCCGCCGACGTCTGGCGTCGTGGCAGAGCCACCAGCGACCAATTTCCCCTCTTCCTCCATGCATGTGGGATCCATGCTTGGTGCCCTTGCCGGGGACGCCCCTCGCGGCGCCGTAGTTGATGGGGGTGGTGTGTTGGGGATAGCCCCCGGCGGCTCCTCCTGCTGCTCCTCCCATCCTACAAAACCGGCAAGGTTAGCACCATAGCATCAAACACCTACTGCATGTCGAGTGAGAAGAGGATGATGAACTTACGCTGGGGGCTGTGCCGGGGGCTGCCGTCTGGCCTGCTCAACACCACTAGTGGTGTCCCTGAAGCCCCAGCCGGGGGCTGGCTGCGCGCCGAAGCCTTGGCCCTCCTTATCCTCTAGGCCAACGTCTCTGCGTCCCTGAAGAAGCAAGAACAGATCAAGATGAGTGGCATGGTTCAGGAGGATGGAAATGGCAGTAAGGAATGGAGTACTTACTCGTCGTCCATCTCCTCCTCCTCCGCCGCTTTCCTCTTCCTCTTCGGGCTGAGAGGCCCGAGATCGAAAGGGAACTCAGCGTCGACATCCGAGTCGACGTCTGCCGGGGGAGGCGAAGAAGGGGGCGGAGTTTGTGCGCTCCTAGACTGAGAAAGGGCTGCCGCCTTTTCTTCTCGGCGGCCTTCGTCGGCCTCCTCGCCGCTGTGGCCCTCGTGTGGCGCCCGGACCCCTCCAGGGCCAATTGAGGTTGCGCAGCCTTGCCGGGCCAGACCGGCTCACCGGAACAGACCCGCCGCAGGACTCGCCCTCTTCCCCCCGTCCCCGATAAAGCAAGGACACCTAAGCTAAGCGCATTAAATGCCTTGTCATGTAATGCGAGGGATAACCTTGCATCACTGTACCCTTTCCACCTCCTGTGTGCCACTGTGGCAACCCCTTTTCCCTATAAAAGGAGGCCCGAGGTGACCAGGAGAAGGATTCAGCTCTTTAGAACTCCTCACGACTCGGCTTTTTGGAGCTCCTCACGCCCCATAGCCAGCTGAAGAACACAAACATGTAATCCACCAAAGCAGGAGTAGGATTTTACGCATCTTTGCGGCCCGAACCTGGGTAAAGGAACCGTGTGCTAACTGTTGGATCCGTTGTTCTCTCAACCCCGCGCCCCGCAACCGTAGTAGGGATTCTTGTGATCTCATAGTTGTCGTTCCAAATACACCGACACCCGGCAAGGCATCGCCTCTTTCGTCTTCATTTATCGGTAACTTTACTTGAGACTTTATTTTTATTCACCACATGATATGTATTTTGCTTAGAGCGTCTTGTATGATTGGAGTCTTTTATTTTTACTTTACCACAATCATCCTTGTTGTACACGCCTTTTGGGAGAGATACACATGAATCGGAATTTATTAGAATACTCTATGTGATTCACTTATATCTTTTGAGCTACATAATTTTGCTATAATACTTCACATATATCTTTTAGAGGACGGTGGTGGATTTATTTTATTGAAATTATTGATCTCTCATGCTTCACTTATATTATTTTGAGAGTCTTTTAGAACAACATGGTAATATTCTTTGGCTATAAAATTAGTCCTAATATGCTAGGCATCCAAGATGGGTATAATAAAAACTTTCATATAAAGTGCATTGAATACTATGAGGAGTTTGATACTTGATGATTGTTTTGAGATATGAGGATGGTGATATTAGAGTCATGCTAGTGGAGTAATTGTGAATTTGAGGAATACTTGTGTTAAATTTTGTGATTCCCGTAGCATGCACGTATGGTGAACCGTTATGTGATGAAGTTGGAGCATGATTTATGTATTGATTGTTTTCCTTTGTGTGGAGGTCCGGATAACTCCTACCAACCCTTCCCCTAGGAGCATGCGTTTAGTGATTTGTTTTGATAACTTGTAGATTTTTGCAATAAGTATATGAGTTCTTTATGACTAATGTTGAGTCCATGGATTATACACAGTCTCACCCTTCCACCATTGCTAGCCTATCTAGTATCGCGCAACTTTCGCCGGTACCGTACATCCCCCATATATCTTCCTCAAAACAGCCACCATACCTACATATTATGGCATTTTCATAGCCATTTCGAGATATATTGCCATGCAACATTCCACTGATCCGTTTATTATGACACGCTTCATCATTGTTATATTGCCTTGCATGATCATGTAGTTGACATCGTATTTCTGGCAAAGCCATCCTTCATAATTCTTTCATACATGTCACTTTTGATTCGTTGCACATCTGGGTACACCGCCGGAGGCATTCACATAGAGTCATATTTTGTTCAAAGTATCGAGATGTAATTCTTGAGTTGTAAGTAAATCGAAGTGTGATGACCTTCATTATTAGAGCATTGTCCCAGTGAGGAAAGGATGATGGAGACTATGATTCCCCCACAAGTCGGGATGAGACTTCGGACGAAAAAAGAGGAAAAGAGGCCATAAAAAAAGAAAATGCCCAAAATAAAAAATGAGAGAAAAAGGGGCAATGCTACTATCCTTTTTCCACACTTGTGCTTCAAAGTAGCACCATGATCTTCACGATAGAGAATCTCTTGTTTTTTAATCTTCCTATACTAGTGGGAATTTTCATTATAGAACTTGGCTTGTATATTCCAATGATGGGCTTCCTCAAAATACCCTAGGTCTTCCTGAGCAAGCGAGTTGAATGCACACCCACTTAGTTTCTTTAGTTGAACTTTCATACACTTATAACTCTAGTGCATCCGTTGCATGGCAATCCCTACTCACTCACATTGATATCTGTTGATGGGCATCTTCATAGCCGATTGATACGCCTAGTTGATGTGGGACTATCTTCCTCCTTTTGTCTTCTGCACAACCACCACTCTATTCCACCTATAGTGCTATATCCGTGGCTCACTCTTATGTATTGCGTGAAGGTTGAAATTTTTTGAAAAAAGTTAAAGTATGAAATAATTGCTTGGTTGAAACCGGGGTTGTGCATGATTTAAATATTTTGTGAGATGAAGATAGAGCATAGCCTGACTATGTGATTTTGTAGGCATGAACATTCTTTGGCAATGTTATTTTGAGAAGACATAATTGCTTTGTTAGTATGCTTGAAGTTTTATTATTCTTATGTCAATATTAAACTTTTGTCTTGAATCTTTCGGATCTGAACATTCATACCACAAGAAAGAAAATTACACTGAGAATTATGTTAGGTAGCATCCCACATCAAAAAATTTGTTTTTATCATTTACCTACTCGAGGACGAGCAGGACATAAGCTTGGGGATGCTTGATACGTCTCCAATGTATCTATAATTTTTTATTGTTCCATGCTATTATATTATTTGTTTTGGATGTTTAATGGGCTTTAATATGCACTTTTATATTATTTTTGGGACTAACCTACTAACCAAAGGCCCAGTGCAAATTGCTGTTTTTTTGCCTATTTCAGTGTTTCACAGAAAAGGAATATCAGACGGAGTCCAAACGGAATGAAACCTTCGTGAGGATCATTTTTGGAACAAACGCAATCCAGAAGACTTGGAGTACATGTCTGGGAAGCCACGAGGTGGCCACGAGGCAGGAGGGCGCGCATAGGGGGGGTAGGCACGGCCCCATCCTCGTCGGCCCCTCGTAGCTCCATCGATGTACCTCTTCCTCCTATATATACTCATATTTCCTAAAAACATCCGAGGGAACTGCGAAACCCTATTTCCACCGTCGCAACCTTCTGTACCCGTGAGATCCCATCTTGGGGACTTTTTCGGAGCTCCGTCGAAGGGGGAATCGATCATGGAGGGCTTCTAAATCAACACCATAGCCTCTCCGATGATGTGTGAGTAGTTTACCACAGACCTTCGTGTCCATAGTTATTAGCTAGATGGCTTCTTCTCTCTCTTTGGATCTCAATACAAAGTTCTCCTCGATCTTCTTGGAGATCTATTTGATGTAATACTTTTTGCGGTGTGTTTGTCGAGATCCGATGAATTGTGGGTTTATGATCAAGATTATCTATGAACAATATTTGGTTCTTCTCTGAATTCTTATATGTATGATTTAATATCTTTGCAAGGCTCGTTGAATTATCAGTTTGCTTTGGCCTACTAGATTGATCTTTATTATGATGCGAGACATGCTTAGCTTTGGGATCGATCTTGATGTGTCCTTTCCCAGTGACAGCAGGGCCAGCAAGGCAACTATTGTATTGTTGCCATCGAGGATAAAAAGATGGGGTTTATATCATATTGCATGAGTTTATCCCTCTACATCATGTCATCTTGCTTAAAGCATTTCTCTGTTCTTATGAACTTAATACTCCATATGCATGTTGGATGGCGGTCGATGTGTGGAGTAATAGTAGTAGATGCAGAATCGTTTCGGTCTACTTGTCACGGACGTGATGCCTATATACATGATCATGCCTAGATATTCTCATAACTATGCCCTTTTTTATCAATTGCTCGACAATAATTTGTTCACCCATCGTAAAATATGCTATCTTGAGAGAAGCCACTAGTGAAACCTATGGCCCCCGGGTCTATTTTCCATCATATTAATATTCCGTCAACTAGCTATCTTTTTGTTCTTTTATTTTGCAATCTTTACTTTTCAATCTATACAACAAAAATAACAAAAATATTTATCTTATTATCTCTATGAGATCTCACTTTTGCAAGTGGCCATGAAGGGATTGACAACCCCTTTATCGCGTTGGTTGCAAGGTTCTTAATTGTTTGTGTAGGTACTAGGGATTTGCATGTAGTGTCCTACTGGATTGATACCAAAAACTGAGGGAAATACTTACTCTACTTTGATGCATCACCCTTTCCTCTTCAAGGGAAAAATAACGCATGCTCTAGAGGTAGCACTCTCCACCGTTGCGAAGGTGCAGTTAGCGGTGCCGATGAAATGGGTGAATGCTCCAGAACCTTTGATGGACCTATAGTAGTGGTAGACGAGAACCTCATCCCGCACGCATACTTGGGTGAGGGCGATCCGCTGGTCCCTACCAAGAGATGGATTGATGGTAACAAGGTCTAGTCACGTGACCTCGTGTTTCTCCTCCTGTAGGTGCTTATTGATCTTGGTTAGGCAGAGCTTCAACGATTCTAGATTGTTGGTGTACATCACATTCAACTTGGTGCTGCCGTGGGTTTGAATGGTGAACTCCTTGCTGAAGTCCATATCCAGCAGGCTCACCCCTCGGATCGCCATTGGAGTCTCTTCTCACGCAGAGTTGATGTGGCGGTTATCATTTTGTGGGGATTGGGTGCACGGGGAAGATCAAGACAATGGGGAGATATGGAGAGCGGAGGGCTACTTATTTACACTAGGGATCGGTGTGTAGTGGGGTACTGAGGATGGCAGCAACAAGTCATTTTTTCAATCTAGGGGAACTGAAATCGCCAGTGAATATAGTAGGTAGGCGGCGCCAGAAGTCAGTTTTTCAGCTCTTGGGCAACTTCAATAACGAGTAAATGTAGTGGTTACATGCGGCAGTAGTTGTACTACCCCTCCTCCCTAGCCTCCTATATGCCCAGAAGAACGCGCCTCCTTGACACATTCAAATGCCTCCATTAAACCGACCACACGTCCATTCATGAAATGTCACTTTACTAAAAATGTATTTGCTGTATTTAAATTTTATTCTTAAAACCAGAAAAGCATTGGCTCGTTCTATCAGTGCCACATGATCAACATGCAAAACAATTAGAATTATTATTATCAGGACGCACACGATCAGCTCATTTGCCGCGTTATCACAATTACAGTACTACCAAGTTTAAAGAACTTGTTATAGTTGTTGTCTTTTGCATCATCATGCCATGTTTCCCAGCTTGCGAGATTCACAACCAACCCATAAGATTCAAATATAAGTACAACAAAGATGCCTACACATCTCAATGATTCACAGATCAGAGCCAATAGTAATTGTACAACTAAAATGTTGTGAGAATGTGAACAAAACAAAACGATCGATTCTTCGTGTAAGCAGTTTGATTGAAGGACTTGCAGAAACATTGAAACCAGTCTTGTTTACGCCCACGCGGGTCAAACATTGGTAGATAAAATGTTCTGCATCGCTGGTGGCAATACCCCTTCCAACTTCCTCCTTTAGATTTTGAAGTAGTGTATAACAAATTTCTGGTATTTATCAAATACACATAGCACAATATAGTGGAATCATCAATCAACATATAGAAATATTTTTTTCCACCTTTAGTCAATACACCATTCATCTCGCACAGATCTAAACATATGAGCTCTAGTGGTGCCAGGTGTCTCTCCTTCTTAGGCTTGTGAAGCTTACGAGGTTTCTTAGCTTGCACATCCACATGGCACTTAGAGCCTTTGGTTAAAGTGAAACTCAGGATTAAATCCACCTTAGCTAGCCGTGTCATACAACCCAAGAATTTGGACCATCTCAACATTTGTAGTTGAGTATTCCTGTCAGCACAGAGAAAGAAAGAGCATGATTACTATAATAATGGCACTAGTTGAAGCAAATTTATTATCAAAACGAGAAATGATTGCGATATAATAGCTTTATTAAAATATTACAACGTTAGCACAGTATGACAAAGCACGATCACGTGGATAAAGGACAGTATAGACCTTTGTGCGATGACTTTGGGAGATCAAGTTATTCTTCATGTCCCCGTATCTTGCCATGGAGCCGATTGGCATGTATTAACAACCTTAGTGTGGTAGTTGAAGGAGGAGCGTCGACTCATTCCGAACTCTTTTCTTGTGTAGTTCAACTAAAATTACAATGCCCACCATGCCAAGTCGGAGAGGGGCCCCGCGCATCCTCGACGGTAGGCCTGATGGACTCAACTAGTTTAGTGCACATGATATGCTGTGATTGATGTAGTGCACATGGACTTGATTCTGCCGGATACGCCTTTTGCAAGTTATCTACATTGGAAACAAAATGGTAGCTAAGATAGTAGCTCTATTTTAAATGTACTATTACTTCATTTTATCAGTGGCAGTAGTGGTGCCAAAACATTGCCCCGAATTATTAGTGGCATTAAATGAAGTTACAAAAACACTATCATTCTTGCTTTCTCATCACAGTGCCAAAACAGTACCACAAGGTCACTAGCTGGATGGAAAGTCAAAACAACCAAAAAAGAATATACCCGGTCATGGGAACCATAACTGAGAGAGGGGCCCTATGCCACCATGATGATAGGCCTGATGGACTCGGCCAGTTCAAGGCTCGATTCTCCCGGATACGCCTTATAGAAGTGGAGAACTTACATATCCACTAGGATGATTCAATTCATGCCACCTTTTGGTGCATTTCACCTAAAATGAAGCAATGTTTGCATCAAGCAGCTCGCATGAAGTACTTGGTCTCATGAGTTGGCAACTTCTTCTTTATTAGTTGCACTAAAATTGAGCAACATTAAGGTTGGCTGTCATGCTAATGCAAGGTGCAACTATAATTTGCTCATTCTTTTGTGTAGTTCCACTAAAATCAAGTGCCATTGTGGTGATGGTGGCGACTAATCTTGCAAAAGCAAATAAACTATTGCACAAGTTACCCGTAGAGTTAGCCGAATAGATTAGGAACTCCAACCACCCTTTGGGAAGTCCCACTAAATTTAGAGACACTACCCATGTTACATTTTAGTAGAACTGCACAAGGCACTCTTTAAGAAGTGTTTTCTGTATTTCACTAAAAGATCACAATAGCAATGAGGTGAAATGGATATCCCTATCTGCACAAAAATATAGAAGGAAAACAATTACTGGCCAATAACCAGATACAAAACATACATGAAATGAAAATAAGCATCTTCATTATCTTCATGGCAATCATGCAAGGACAGTACAAAATTTAAGATGGTAGCATTGCTTCATATTACCAGAAGCATTACAATCAACAGTGACATTGATCAAATATGGTATCACTTTAATGGGTGTATTGCTTGTTTTACTAGATAAATTTTATTAACAACAACTAAATAGTTAGTATAAGGGCATGGGACAGTGGAGATACCAGGACATTAACCAATGTAAAGAAGCAACTTACTTATCATAATGGAAAAAATAGCAGGTGCGTACCATTTGTAAGATGGCTTAATTGTAACATATTATCAGAGGCATTAGATTAAAAATAACATTAGTTAGGCATGTCCTTACTTTAATAGTGGGATTGCTTCATTTTACAACGGCCCTTACATTAATAACAGGAAAAGGTTGGTACAAGGGCATGCGATAGTGGACGCATCAGCACCATGTACCTACACAAGGCATAAAGTGGTGATGCCAACATCCAATCACGATCTGGTTTGGTCCCAAATTTCGTTCTCTTTAGCCACATTTTACTATGTGAGGGCAGAAAATCTAATCCTACACATACCATGTTGACTTATCCCCAAGCCGCCTCTTCCATTCCTTTCTTAACCAATAATAGATATGTTCCTTATCCAGTTTGTATTGCGTTTTTCCTTTATTTCCCTTTTCAACAAAGAGAGCGATTGGGTATCCAGTCTCTACTACTTTCCCCCTGTTATTTCTTCTTTGAATCAAGTCCTAGATTCATGCTACAACTTTCCCTCTTTTTATCCCTATTTGAACCAAGTCCTAGATTCGACAACATGAAGTATCTTTACCACAAATAATACTATAAATTTAGGTGGCTTTGGAAGAGCTGATGGAAGGAAAAATATCCGCCATGTGGGGAGTTGGGGTAGTAGGGCAAGGAAATTTTCAAAGGAAGTTATACATGAGGGTCGTCGGGATATGGCTAGGAGGGCGGCGAGAGGGATGATCTGGCCACAATATGGCATGGAGGAATAAGGGTTCGGAGGACCTCCCCAGCCAGCGCTGTGTCCTAGAGAATGGAACGAGCAGCCAATCAATAAGCGCCGACAGCTATGGGTTTCCACGCGCGCCACCGATGACCGCATGAAGGGTTCACCTACTCCCCTACACCCCGGTCGAAGGGATCCGGCCGGATTTGTGACTAGCGGTGAGTAGAGAGAGAATGCGTCCACTATTGTCTTGTTTAGATCTGGAGAGGGTAAGAGAGTGAAGAGAGCAACCCTAGTAAAGCACGCACTCAGGGTCCTGCCTATATATATAGTGGAGTGAATTTTCTTTTTCTCTCCACAACAGTCGTTTCAATTTGTGTACGTGGCATTAAAGAAAAGAAACTCTCTATTTAATGTGACTAACTACACACCGGACTTTGTACTGTACTTTACGTACTAGTAGTACTATTCAGTTGTGGACCCCGGCCCTCCCTTCATTGAACAACCCCATGGGTGAATTAATATATATTTATATAGAACAAACAAGCTAAGAACTCTTTTGGCGTTGAGATATCAATGGTACAGTTTAACCACATTGCATTAATGGACTCGATAATTTGAAGTTGACGTAATGCGTGGCCTTTGCAGTTCATCACATCTAAATGGGAGAATACCATACATTTTGTTTAATAACTAACCTATACATATAATCACATGCGCAGTTTACATTCGGAAAAGCTAGCTAGAGCTTGAACTGTGTATTTGTTAACATGTACCACCTTTTTTTTGGTTTTTTGCTCCATGGCTTAATTCATCAATGCAAAATGAGAAAAATATAAAATAAACCTTAAACTTGTACTCCGTGTCTGAATTGAACCCTAACCTTCAAATCCCTAAAATAGGCACCCCATCCTTACTTATCCTGGTCAACCCCGGCCATTTTTAGCTGAAAGCTCATTTGATTTTCTAGGATTGCTTATGTGGCACGGGGAAATCCAGTGTGCTAGCCATACTCGCCATTGCCTTGTCAATGATGAACTATGGTAGTGAGCTGAGCTCGACGTTGTAGGCGTGCGTGTAGAACCTTTGCGCAAGTTGCCGAATGCCGAGGTAGACGACGAGCGCATGGAACGTGGTGGATGGGCACTTGGGAATTGGCTCGGAGCACCCGCGGCCCCATGCTTCCTGCTAGAGCACGGTGATCGCGCTCCCATCATAGTGCATGCTGAGCTCCACCTCAGCCAAGTATGAATTTAAGGTTTTAATTAGACGTTTTCCATGCAAAGTTACATGATTATTTAAAAGTCAAGGGCGGGGCTTTTCCTGGGAGGTACACGTGGCAGTTTCGCCTAGCCGGTTTCACACAGAGGCAAGGAGGGTGAGGGAGTAGAGGATTCAACTTACTGTTGGAAAGGTAGGCATGTGTGATTTGACGACTCATTAATACTAGATGGGTGGGGTCATGTGATTTGACTTCTCGTCATAGTCATTCTTACAGCGGTGCTACAACCGGGGTGAGGCTCCCCTTCCATTCCCAACTCTAATCGGGTGCATGACACTGAAACGACCCGGATGCTGGCTATCTTATATGTCGGCGACGTACGAAGGTGCAAAGAATCATGCGGTATATATATACTAGTATGTCAGAGGAGTGCGAAACCCGCAGCCCGGTGAACCAGAGACGATATGGCCATAAAAAAATGGTGATATGGCCATTAAAAACACGCCACCGCTTCCTCCTCCTCTCGGTTTATCGCCATCAGCGGAGCAAGAGCGTCGTTGCAGCTTAGCTTGTAACCTCTAAGGGAGTCATGGACTAAGGGTTCCTCGGGGCGACGACCTATTGTACACGGGAAGGACTAGTGGAGCCATACTATTACAAGAGTTCTATGAAGCCGTGGTGTGCCCTCCAAGTCAAGAAGGCGCAGGATCTCCTATATTCCCTATTGTAATCTATCTTCAGTAACCCTAACCCTATCGGTGTCTATATAAACCGAAGGGTGTTGTCGTTAGAGGCAGAGCTATTCTTCATCTCCCATAGCCTAGGGCTAGCTCATATTGATCTCGAGGTAGATCTACTCTGTAAACCACGATATACAATCAATAAAATCAAGCATGATGTAGGGTTTTACTTTTTCGAGAGGGCCCGAACCAGGGTAAGCACTGTGTTCATCGTCCCTTGTTACCATCGATCCTAGATCTATAGCTCGGGACCCCCTATCCCGAGGTCTGTCGGTTTTGACACCGACATTGGTGTTTTCATTGGATCGACGGATCGGTTACTCCTGGGAAAGGACATTAGTCCCATGGGTCTCTTCATCCCCGGCCAACTCTTCGCCTTTGGCAGCATTGTGCTGCATGCTGACTCAGCCGGTTGTGTGAACCAGGTCAACAACTTTGCTCCTGAGCACCTGATTCGATTCGGCATCTTGGAGCACGTTGTTGACACACGGGGGGATTTTCTCTTCACCATATTCAGCACCTCCACAAGCATTGCTCCTTCTATGGCATACACCTTCGATCTGATCTGTGAATCATCCCCAATCCACCAAACGGCTTCGAGCCAAGAAAGATTCCCTGAGAGAGGGAATTTTACCCCACCAGCGATCGAACTCACATCGGCGGAGAGCTTATCCCCAGCCCTTGAGGCAAAAATTAGAGGTCCATGGCCAAGGTTCGATCTTGGGTGGAATCCTCCCCTAAAGGTCCCTGCTGGCCTCGAGCCCGCACCCTGAGCTGGCGGCTAGCGGCCAGGGGACTCCCCTGGCCCGAAATAACCTAGCCCCAAGCATTGCGCGGAGGGTGTACTAGAAGAAAAAAAGCGCACTCTCAGTGTTCGAAAACAATCTCGTCCCCCTCGAGGCTTTGGCCCCGAATCCCAAAGATAGGTCCGTCCAGGACAAAGGATCGGTTGGGCCACAGACCGGCCTCCACACCATCACCACAAAGTCTAGCCTAGAGCCCTCTAAGCCTGTAAACCTCGATATGTTGAACAAGGCGCTAGACCAAATTAAGAAATTGACTGTCCAGGAGAACTTACCCTCCGCTTTCGATCACCGACCCTTCGAGGCGTTCGACGGGGAATTTTATGTCCCACCCACCACGCGCTTGGTAGACATTGTCGAAGATTTAACCGGCATGCTAGAGTGTAATTCAGAAAATACCGAATACATGGACGAGGACAGTGGGGCCACGACCATTATCAATGTTGCCCCCCCAGCACTGGCCTAGTCGGCCATGTCCACATATGATATCTACATGGTGGACACCCCCAAATACGGCGAAGTCACTCCCAAATAGGATCACGACAAGCTTGGAGATGAGCCACCCAAGCGTCGAAGGCAGCGCCATCGATCAAAACATCGTCGAAGCCACGCGAGCATCGTAGACTCCGTGGAGAACGGCACCGTTGATAATACAGACGACCTCATCGGAGCCGGGGACAACAAACACTAGCAAGGTGACCCCACGGCGCATGAGGATCAACCCAATCTGGAGGACCTCGAGGACGCCAAAGACATCAATTACCTCCCATCCTCGAAGGAGGAGGCTAGTATCTGGGAGGAAGAGTTCATCATCCCCGAAGACCCGCGGGATCAGGAATGGTCCAGGTGAAGGCTTTTAGCCACCGCCTGTAGCCTGAAGAAACCAAAACACAAGATCAAGGCCGAACAAGAAATTCTCAACGACAAATGGAGTAAAATCCTAACCGCCGAAGAAGGGTACAGCTATGGACGGCCCAGCAAAAGTTACCCAAAGCAACGACTACTACCGCAGTTTGACGACGAGGCCTTAGAGCCAACACATCCAAAATACACCCAAGCCAAACAGCCGGACCGCTCCCCTAGAGGGTGGGATAGGGAATCTGACGAGGCCGAGCACCCTCCCGCACCACCTTGTCATTTCGGCAAGGATAAATCACGGCCAACCTACGAACACGACCTCTGTCGCGACCTGGACTCCCGGGAAGGCCACAACAGGTCCATCTACACACCAAGAAAAGACCCACCCGCTTACCGAGACGGTTATTACGACCGACAGAACCGCAACGATAGAGTTCGGGTGCCTCAGCGGACACGTATGGCTGAAAACATCAGACACGACATAGCCTGAGTCCGGGGCGCCGCAGACCCACCTGTGTTTCATGGAAGAGGTGACGCAACACAATTTTACAGAGGGCTTCAAACCCGTAATCATCAAACTATACGACGGAACCACGAATCCAGCCGTACGGATAGAGGATTTCCTCCTCAACATCCACATGGCCCAAGGAAATGACCTCCATGCCATGAAATATTTACCACTCAAGCTCAAAGGCCCAGCTGGGCACTGGGAAGAGCTTGAGGACGCTTTTAGAGCAAAATTTGAGGGCACCTATGTCCGGTCTTCGGATGCTTACGACGTAAATCACATCACATAATAACTCAGAGAGTCTGCCCCACAGTTCTGGACACGATTCCTAACCAAGAAAAATCAGATCATTGACTGTCCGGATGCCAAAGCCTTTGCTACCTTTAAGCATAGTGTCAAGGTTGAATGGCTAGTACGACAGCTCGACCAGGACAAACCAAGAACTATGGCAGCCCTTACTTCCCTCATGACCCGCTTTTGTGTGGGCGGAGACAGCGGGCTGGCCCGCAAATGCACAAACCCGAACACTATAGGTACCTCTGAAGTTCGGGACGGAAACGGAAAACCCCGATTAAGCAAGAATAAACGTCGCCACAGTGAGGGCGATGGTGAGGATACGATAGTGAATACCATATTCCGAAACCGTAAGTTTCGACCCCGAGAGAAAGCCTCTAAAGGCAACGGCGATCACCCGTCTAAACTAGACACAATTCTGGACAAGCCTTGCCAGATCCACGACACATCAGAGAAGCCTTCCAACCATTCCAACTGAAATTGCTGGGTGATCAAACATGCCAGCAAACTCACAGCCAAATACTCAGGCAAAAGCCCAAAAAGCAAGGACAATGACGAGCCCCCGCACGCCGAATAGTGGAGGCCAGAAGCCCTTCCCTTCCGAGGTAAAGACGGTAAGCATGATCTACGTAACCCACACACCAAAGAAGGAGAGGAATTGAGCGCTACATGACGTATACTATGTCAAGCCAATAGAGCCAAAGTTCAACCCATGGTCAGCCTGCCCGATCACATTCGATTGCAGGGATCACCCCACCAACATACAACATGGAGGGTCTGCAGCCCTAGTACTAGAGCCCATCATCGATGGATTCCACCGCACTAGAGTGTTGATGGACGAAGGGAGCATCCTCCACCTCATATACGAGGATACATTAAGGAAAATGGGCATTGATCCGTAAAGGATCAAACCTAGTAATACCACCTTTAAAGTAGTCATTCCAGGAGTGGAGGACCGCTGTACGGGCACTGTAATACTCGAGGTAGTGTTCGAATCTCCGGATAATTTTTGGAGCAAGGATTTGATCTTCAATATCACAACCTTCCTCAGCGGTTATCACGCCCTCCTCGGGCGCAAAATTTTCACTAAATTTAACGGCGTTCCGTACTATGCATACCTCAAGCTGAAGATGCCTGGTCCTTCAGGCGTCATAACTATCAACGGAAACATAGAACTCTCACTTCGAACCGTTGAGCACACTGCGGCTCTAACGGCCAAACACTACACTAGCCCGTACATGCCTGGATGCCGAACCACCATAAGGACCAGCGACAATAGTAAACAGGTCTAAACCAGTTCCCCATCATGGGAGCCCGCATGTGTTCGTCGCAAATAGGGATACGCGCCACAGGACTCGCCTGGACTCTTCGCCCTCCATGTGCCTCGTCAGCACAACTTTTCACTCAAAGTACGATGGGCGGCCGTGAGGCATACACTGTTCTGATGTTTGGGTTTGGTTAAACAAAACTTTCGTATCACCTCATCTTCGAACGACCCGGAGACATATTCTGGATACCTTAAAGCATAAAGCTTCTTCGAGAGGGCCCTCACCCATATGGGACTCATTGAAGATCCCTACAATTGATCAGAAGCAAAGGAGCAAACGTGCAACACGGCACAATGAAGGCTTCAACTCATGCATCAAGGCCCCACATTAACCTTTACTCTGTAAACTTTTTTACTTACAAGTGTCGCCTTTTCAGTTCAGATTGTACGGTTGGACGTCCTAAGCTTATGAGTAGTAATAAAAATACCCTTTATGGTGTTCGAATATCCACATCTTGTAATTTTCTTCGTTTCTTGACGGAGCCCCCCTGCTCGCTCTTCAAACAACCTGGCATCAAGGTAAAATTAATTAAGACCTTTAATTTACACATTAGCTCAAAATCTTCAAGTCCGGCCTCGCTTTCCGCTAGTTACATGGAGTCTCAAATATTGCACTATATGCATTCGTTCCGAACTATGTCTTGGGTTAATAGTTGGGTTGCCCGGCTCCTGTGCTTGTCCCTTATGTTCCACATGTTCGGCTAAGAGGGCAGAGGGCGAAGCCCTCCAATTGTACTTCTGATTCGCCCAGTCAAGTACCCCAGGAGCAAAAAGCCAAAACTGTTCGTCATAGTAAGCACGAATGAATCCGCAATTTGATGACGAGGTTCGACTCTCAAAATCATTGGCGATTTCATCGTGTAAACGAAGGGTTCATCTTAACACAAACCAAGTGATCGGAAAGAGCAAGCTTAGACCCCCCAAGTACATCACTGACACACCGGAGGCTAGTCCCTAGTCCCCACCATCAAGCTCCTAAGGCTAAGTGAAGGCAGTAAAACGGAATAGTCCGTTTGCCTGGTTTTGTTCCCGCAGTACCACCTTCGGGCACCAAGACCTTGTCTAAGGCTAACAGTGCGAAAATAAAACACTCCTCATGATATTCACTTGGGGGCTAAAACCGGCGACTAGTAGCTTTCAGAATTAAACACACGACAACACATGATTCAAAATTTAATCACTACAATATTCAATAAGTCCGTCGGACGCATTATAAAGCATTGAGCCCCACTTGATACAAACTTGTTTTAACTACTCAAGCATTACATTTTTCGAACACTGGCCCTCAACTGCCCACGCTCCGGCCATCACTTGCGCGAAGTACTGCCCGGGTCAGTGGTGCTCGTTTCCTTTGGGCAGAGGTCCGGTGGCCATCCATCATATTAATCTTCGGCCAATGCACCATGGTCTTTGAAAATGCAAGCCTCCCCCCTCAAGGCACGCGGACCGCTTCATGGCGTCAATCCAGAGAGGCGCCTCCCACAGCTTCTGCACAAGGCCAAAATAGGTGTCCAGAATAGGCTCGGCTGGCCACAAGCTCACACAGAGGTCCTTCAAGGCCACTTTGACATCCGATGCATCTCCATCAGCTTCTTCAGTTGATCGCCGAAGAGGGGAGGATGCTCGGAGTCCAGAAACTTCGACCAGAAGAGCCGCTGCATGGAGTCCTCCTCGCGGGTGGCAAAGTGCCTCACCCTGGCCACCACATTCTTCGGGAGCTCGGCGAAGACGCATGCGGAGCACCAGACCTTCGTCGGCTGGGCAAACATGTTGCCTCCGAACACACACTACAGTAAATATTTCTTACCATGGATAATCTGCGCTGCATGCCGCAGCTCCTCCCGGACACCTCTGGCATTAATCCTCGCCTCTTGGAGCTCCTTGTCCGCCTTGCATAGGCGGGAGGACTTCTCCACCCGCCCCTTCTCAAGGGCCTCAAGCTTCTCAGTGGCATCCTTGAGCTCCACTTGGTCCTCTGTTACCCAAGATTCATGCTGCTTAGCAGCACACTTGGCCTGCTAAAGCTCGGATACCGCCTTCTCCGGGACTTCCCCCTTCATGGCTGCCTTGGCCTTAGCTTTCTTCAGGGCCTCCTTCAAGCCCTCGACCTCAGCGGCAGCAGCTGCAAGTTCATCAAATAAAACGACCAGTTAATGGTCGAGCATGTCATTATCCGGCAATTGCACGTCTTTTCACAGAGCTTACCTTGCGCCTCGTCATGCCATTTGTTCACAAGGTCCAATTCTTGATCGGAACGCTTAAGTTTCCGATCCATCTCCTCTAACGCTACAACATTAGCAGCCGCGACCACGGAAGATACCCACATCAGCATTCAAAATATCGACATTATTAGACAACCAACCGATTTAGATCCTCTGTAGGACTCTTTGAGTTCCTGTCAGACTCTTGGGACATGCTATGTATACGGCCTACTTAAGCTAAAAACTATAACTGCATTACGAGGAAGGACCATAACTTGACTTACCTCAAAGCATGTAATAAGGCCTTGGTCAGTGTTATTCAGTCCCGGTTGGACGGACCAAACACCCTCCATCACCGCACCCTTAGGAGTGAGGTGCCCCTCCATGATGACAGAGTTGCTCACCAACTCCTCCAGCGTGTCCGGCTAGCCAACCGCCGCTTGGACACCAATAGGGTTGTCTCACTATCTTGAACATCCGAAGTCCAGGAAAGAAATGGAAAACCCTGATGAAGCAAGAATAAACGTGGCCACAATGAGGGCGATGGTGAGGATACGACAGTGAATGCCGGATTCCGAAACCATAAGTCTGGACCCCGAAAGAAAGCCCCTAAATGAAACGGCGACGACCCGTCTAGACTAGACACGATTGTGGACATGCCTTGCCAGATCCAAGGCACATCAGAGAAGCCAGCCAACCACTCCAACTGAAATTACTGGTTGATCAAACATGCCGACAAACTCACAACCGAAGACTCGGGCAAAAGCCCATGAAGCGAGGATAATGGCAAGCCCCGCAGGCCGAATAGTGGAGGCAAGAAGCCCTTCCCTTCCAAGGTCAAGACAGTAAGCATGATCTATGCAACCCACACACCAAAGAAGGAGAGGAAACAAGCGCTATGGGATGTATACTCTGTCGAGCGAGTAGAGCCAAAGTTCAACCCATGGTCAGCCTGCCCGATCACATACGATCACAGGGATCACCCCACCAGCATACGACATGGAGGGTCTGCAGCCCTAGTACAAGAGCCCATCATCGATGGATTCCACCGCAGTAGAGTCCTAATGGACGGAGGGAGCAACCTCAACCTTATATACAAGGATACATTAAGGAAAATGGGGATTGATCCATCAAGCATCAAACCCAGTAATACCACCTTTAAAGGTGTTATTCCGGGAGTGGAGGCCCGCTGTACGGGCACTGTAACACTTGAGTTAGTGTTCGAATGGAGGGATAATTTTAGGAGCAAGGATTTAATCTTCGATATCGCAACCTTCTACAACGGCTATCACGCCCTCCTCGGCCGCACAACGTTCACTAAATTTAACGTCGTTCCGCACTACGCGTACCTCAAGCTGAAGATGCATGGTCCTTTAGGCATCATAACTATCAACGGCAATACAGGAGCACACTGCGGCTCTAGCGGCCACACACTACACTAGCCCGTACATGCCTGGATGCCAAACCACCGTAAGGACCAGCGACAGTAGTAAACGGGTCTGACCGTGTTCCCCTTCATGGAAGCCCGCATGCGTTCGCCGCAAATAGTCATACGCGCCACATGTCTTGCCTGTACTCTTCTCCCTCCATGTGCCTCGCCAGCATAACTTTTCAATCTGTCGGTGTACAAAAAGGGGGTACACTTTTTGTACCCCTATGACTGTCCACGGGCAGTCTGAGCCATGGGCAGCACCACACCAAGCATGGCAAGGGAGGTGAGCCAGGGTAAGACCGAAGCACGATGGAACTGAAGCCCAAGGCCAAGACCACAGAGAGCAAAGGGACGAAGCGGCTTCCCCCGGCAAGATCCTTGCCGGGAGCCAGTTTCAGCAGCCCCGACAAGATCCTTACAGAGGCCGGCTTTAGCAGACCGGCAAGACCCTTGCCGCGGCAATTCGCCCCATGCCTACTAAGCAAACCCCCCTGGAGTCCACTGCCCCCATGGGGCAAGGATTCGGGAGACATCCCCGTGATGGCATGCAGATCTTTGTGAAGACAGTCAAGACATTGAGAAGACGGCGACCCTTGGCGGGATCCTAGCCAAGGAAGACCACAAGACCTCCGGGAAGTACCTTGCCGGGGATGACAGCAAGCGCTGCGGCAAGACCCTTGCCGGGGCCCCGGCAAGGCCCTTGCCGAGGACGTCCGTAGGGCCACCATCAGGCCCACGCCAACTAAGCCTCCACCTCCATATGCAGCTGCCAACCCAACCAGCTGGGTAGGCACCTGCGTGGCGACATATAGATCTTCGTGGAGACCCACCATTGCGCCACCTCAGCTGCCTGCCTGCCTACATGGCGTCTCAAGCATCGCTGGCTAGGGCCCGTGTCAACACAAGAAGGAGCGGCGAAGAACAAGACGGATGTTTCCCCCGTCCCCGATAAAGCAAGGACACCTAAGCTAGGCGCATTAGATGCGCCTTGTCATGTAATGCGAGGGATAACCTCGCGTCCCTGTACCCTTTCCACCTCCTGTGTGCCACTATGGCGACCCCTTTTTCCCTATAAAAGGAGGCCCGAGGCGACCAGGAGAGGGATTCGGCTTTTTGGAACTCCTCACGCCCCATAGCTAGCTGAAGAACACAAACATATAATCCACCAAAGCAGGAGTACGGTTTTATGCATCCTCGCGGCCCGAACCTGGGTAAAGGAACTGTGTGCTATCTGTTGGATCCGCTCTTCTCTCAACCCCGCGCCCCGCAACCATAGTAGGGATTCTTTTGATCCCATAGGTGTCGTTCCCAATACACCGACATCTTTGGCGCGCCAGGTAGGGGGATGGGAGGTTGTGAGAATCAGCTCTAGCAGCTGGCCCTGTGCTCCTTCGTCTTTGTGGCCCTTTGAAAGGGAAGGAGGCCGGAAGATCAGCACTCGAGCGGCTACAAATAGAAGCAAAGTTATATTGAACCCTGGATATTTCCATCCTATTATTTAAGGTTATTATCCTCGGAGTTGTCATTCTTTGTACAAGAAACCTGCATGCAAATGGGGCCCTTCCTCATCGGCAATGCCTTTGCTCTGTTTCGACTCCGCTCAACAGTTCAAACGGCTGTGTTGGAAACGGTAGGGTAGCCTTCCGCAATTGGCAAGGCTCTCGAATCTGACTCGAGTCAAACTCGATAGTTCGAGCAGCTGCGTTAAGGGCGGTAAGGTGGCTCACCCGGCCGCTTGCTCGCCCGGCAGCCAATGCGGACCCGTCCCCAAGACGCCGCCCTTGGTTTTTCGCGCCGGCAAGCCTACCCAGCTAGCGTAGGGTGCACATACAAAGAAACAATGAACAGGAAAATAGCATGCATAATCCCAGAAATGTTTCAAAGTTATATTACATCATGTCATCGCTGTGGTTCTATCTAAAGATAAAATTTGTCTTGGTCATGAACCCGCAGCGGCGAAGAAGAACGGGATGCCTAATCCCGGCGCTCGCCCTCCACCCTCTTGATTTCGTCGATGCAGCTGTTGATGGGCTTGATGCGCTCCTTGAGCACCGTGAGGTCAGTACCCTCCGGCAAGCTGTCCATCGCGGCTTCGAAGTCGAGGGCGGGGTTCCAGTACGCCATCTTGGTGAGGACCTTGGTCATGACCCCCCGGCAAAGTCGCCAGGCCTCCCCGGCCAGCGTGGCCGTTCTGTTGGAGTGAAGATCAACCAAGGCGCCGAGGACGCCCTCGAAGAACAGGGTCAGCTTGGTGTTGACGGTCCCGCTCCACTCAGGGGCATACCTCACGTTTGGCATCCCCATGAGGGCCAACTGAGAGGTAATCCTGCCGGTGACGTCCCCCAGCCGGCTGATCCATCTGTTCTCGCCCGCCACATATTCCTGGTGGGAGGCGGACTCGTCCGTCCGTAGCTGCTTCTCCTCCTCCAGGCTCCTAGTCAAGGTCTCCTCCCGAGCCGAGCTCTCCGACAACATCTTCTGGAGATTCTCCAAGTTCAGCTTGAGTTCTCTGATGGAGTTTCGTGCCTCGGAGAGCACCCCAGCCTTGCTGATGACTGCTCCATGTGCCTCTGCCAAGGCGCAGTTGGGCGAGTTCTTCTCTTCGGACAGCTTGAGGGCCTCCTCCTTCAGCTCGTCCCGCTCTACCTCCAGCTCCTTCACCTTGCCGGCGTGGACCAGAGCCTGGGCATCGGGGTGCCTCTTTGTGCTTCTGCCCCAGCTCGCGAGTCCGCCGCTCGACAAGGACCTCGAGCTCCTCATCCTTGCCGCGGAGCATTGCGGCAAGCTTCGCCTCTCGCGCGGAGAGGTCTTCCTCCTGGGAATCCAACACTGCTTGATGCTGGTTCCGGGTAGCCTCGGCCGCTGCAGCCAAGTTCGCCGCCTCTTGCTGGGCCTTCTCGATGTCAGACATCTTCATGATGAGCTTGGCCAATTCCTCCTGGAAGGCTCTCTGCTCCTTGTGAGCCTGGTGAAACCAGGTCTGCGCCTCAGCAACGCTCGCCTTGAAGTCCACCTCCGCCTCATCCACTGTTGCCATCCTGGACTTAACCTTGTCCAGACGGGCACGGTAGAACGCTTGGAGCTTTCGAAAATTGGCCCCCATGGCCCGGAAGAGCTGCCCTTCTGGAGAGCCATCGCCGCCGACGCCCGGTTAATTATCAACCCCGAGCCCGGTGGCGGCGAGCACCTCGCCGTCGAAGAAATCCCCTCCGGCGAGCGCTCAGGAGCTTGATGCCCCTGCGAGATGGACGAAGAGATCGTCGCCCACCTTCAGATACCTGCCGGGGCCCGAGGTTGTGAAGGAAGAAGGCTGATCATCAACCGCCTCTTCCTCGGCTGTGGCCTTGCCGGCCTCCCCGGCAGGCCCACCGCCGGCACCCTCGGCGGCATCCTTGGCGGCCTTATCAGCGGCAGCCTCGGCAGTGTCTTGGTGGCCTCCTCGGCGGCAATCTTGACGGCCTCCGCCGCGGCCTCCTCAGCAACATCCCCGATGACGACGTCCACGTCCTCCATATCTGTTGGAGGAGTGCCTGGGCAGTAATGGGGATGATGAAGCCAAGAAAAAGAATAAGGGAAAAGCAGAGACAGAAGACAGGAGACTCACAAGTGCCAGGCTGTGAAGCAGAAGTCCCGTTCCCGTCGGTGTTTGGCGCCGTGGTAGAGCCACCAGCGACCAAGTTCCCCCCTTTTTCCATGCGCGTGGGCTCCATGCTTGGTGCCCTTGCCGGGGACGCCCCTCGCGGCGGCGTAGTCGATGGGGGTGGTGTGTTGGGGGTAGCCCCCTGCGGCTCATCCTGTTGCCGCTCCCGTCCTACAAAACCGACAAGATCAGCACCATAGCATCAAACACCTACTGTATGTCGAGCAAGAAGAGGGTGATGAACTTACGCTGGGGGCTATGCCGGGGGCTGCTGTCCGGGCTGCTCAATACCACCAGTGGTGTCTCTGAAGCCCCGGCCGAGGGCTGGCTACTCGTCGAGGCCTTCGCCCTCTTTATCCTTTGGGCCAACATCTCTGCATCCCTGCAAAAGCAAAGAGGGATCAAGATGGGTGACTTGGTTCAGGAGAATGGAAATAGCAGTAAGGAACGGAGTACTTACTCGTCGTCCATCTCCTCCTCCTCCACCGCTTTCCTTTTCCTCTTCGGGCTGAGAGGCCCGAGGTCAAAAGGGAACTCCGCGTCGACATCCGAGTCAACGTCTGCAGGGGGAGGCGAAGAAGGCGGAGTTGGCGCGCACCCAGATGGAGAAGGGGCTGTTGTCTTCTTCTTCTCGGCGGCCTTCGTCAGCCTCCTCGCTGCCGTGGCCCTCGTGTGGCGCCCGGACCCCTCCAGGGTCAATTGAGGCTGCGTGGCCCAGCCGGGCCGGACCGGCTCGCCAGAACTAGACCGCCACAGGACTCGCCCACTTCCCCTGGCTGGCGTCGAGCCCGCCGCCGCGCCCTCCTTCTCCGACGACTCGTCGGTCGCGTCCTCAACAAGCGGAGCTCCAGTGTTGGCGCTGCTGGCCTCGCCGACGGCCGCCGCCCACTATGCGAGCTCCTCCTCCTCCGCAGCCATTGCGGCCTTGTCCTCCACACCCCCGGCGCTGCCGGCCTCCGTGGCAAGCTGCGCCTCCCTCGCCCTAGTGGCGATGTAGTCCAGCTCTGCCTGGGTGGTGTCCCTGACAAGCCACCGCTCGGCGTCAGGTTTGACATACACCTCAACCAGAGAGTCGAAGAATTGCTGCACGTCCTCATCCGCCGGCTCCTTCCAGCTCGGGACAGGGCCGTGCGCGTTGCAGTCCGGCATCATGGCGATGATCTCGGACTGGCGCGAATTATTGCACAGCGGGACCACCCCCGCTGGCAACTTGAAGAGCGGCCCCTTGATGGCCTTGCCGGCCTTCACGGCAGCCCTTGCGGCCTAGCCGGTCCGTTCGACCTCGCCATCGCGACCCACTTCAAGCTGGAAGAGCCGCTGGCAGAAATGGACATGTCCCATCACTGTGAGGTTGTGGTCGAGGCCAGGGCTGAGCCGCATGACGTCAGCCGGGTTCCTAAAGAGCCAGGCTGGGCTCCCCTTGTTGTGCAACGAGGCGATCTGATGGCGAATGAAGTCCGCCCCGATCATCTCAAGGGTGAGCCCGGCCCTGGGTGAGCCGGAGAATCCTGGTGATGGCGACGGTGAGCCTCCTGTCGGCAGCGTCGACGTCGCTCTAATCGCTGCCACGGACCGGCGGCACTAGGCGGACCTTGCAGAATCTTGGCTGGTCTTCGTCTTCAATCCAGCACCACCGGCCACGCCATTCATCCCACCTATCCTTCACGGCACCGTCCGGGTACGCCCCCTTGGATCTTGGGATCCAGGTGATGCACCCAGAGACGGCACCTCCCGGTTGGATCCGAGGGGAGAAGTAATGGTGGAAGAGCGCCGTGTTGGGCTGCACCCCAACGAAGCACTCGCAAAGGTGCGCGAAGAAAGCCATGCACGCCACCGCATTCGGAGTAAAATCCAAGAGGAGAAAGCCGAAGGTGTGCATGATATCACAGAAGAAATCGGAGAAAGGGGACATAACCAGCAAGAAAACTAGTCGACGAAGAAGGGATACCGAGTTGGGCCAGGTTCGGCGCAAGCGGCAGGAATGACGCGCGTCGTCGGATGTCCCAGGTTCTCCCCCCGTCTTCACCCCCCAAAGAGGCTTTAAGGCGGCCCGGAGCTCGTGGACGTTGACCGTCGACGGGATGAAGAAGGCAGACTTCGTCCGGTCCCCCGATAGCGCGCCCTCTGGCGGCTCCACAGACCCGACGCCCTTGGCCACCCCCTTGCCCTTGGCGGGTTTGGACGCCATGGCGGCTGAGTTGGAGGGCTGAGTGAGGGGGATGGCGAAGCAACGGCGGCAGGAGACGGCGGAAGCTTTGGAAAGAAGGAAGAGAGGAAACAGCGGCTCTGAGATTGGAAGAGGCGCGAGGCAAGTGAGAAGCGCGCCCACGGTTATTCCTTCTTATGGGGGTAAACGCGGGCCGCCTCCTTTTGCATTTACTGCGACATGAAGCATGCCCGCGGAAACCGCTCCGCGCATGCCGCCCACGTCACGCACGCCCCACCACACCACGCCGCACGCGCGGATCGTGGAAGGCAAAGCGTGCGGAAAGTCTTACCACGGTAAAAACCATCCCGCCTGCCCGCGCACCGTTCTGGGCCTTGCCCAACAACGCATCGCGCTTATGTGTGGCCCAGGACCGGTGGCTCCTGTCGGTGTACAAAAAGGGGGTTGCCCTTTTTGTACCCCTATGACTGTGCACGGGCAGTCTGAGCCACGGGCACCACCACACCAAGTATGGCAAGGGAGGTGAGCCAGGGTAAGACCGAAGCTCGATGGAACTGAAGCCCAAGGCCAAGACCACAGAGAGCAAAGGGACGAAGCGGCTTCCCCCGGCAGGATCCTTGCCGAGAGCCAGTTTCAGCAGCCCCGGCAAGATCCTAGCCCGGGTCGGCTTTAGCAGCCCCGACAAGACCCTTGCCGCGACAATTCGCCCCATGCCTACGGAGCAAATCCCCCTTGAGTCCACTGCCCCCATGGGGCAAGGATTCGGGAGACATCCCCGTGATGGCATGCAGATCTTTGTGAAGACAGTCAAGATCAGATACACATTGAGAAGACAGCGACCCTTGGCGGGATCCAAGCCAAGGAAGAGCACAAGACCTCCGGCAAGTACCTTGCCCGGGATGACAGCAAGCGTCACGGCAAGACCCTTGCCGGGGCCCCGGCAAGGCCCTTGCCGAGGACGTCCGTAGGGCCACCATCAGGCCCAAGCCAACTAAGCCTCCACCGCCATATGCAGCTGCCGACCCAACCAGCTCGGCAGGCACCTGCGTGGCGACATGCAGATCTTCGTGGAGACCCACCATTGCGCCACCTCAGCTGCCTGCCTTCCTACATGGCGTCTCAGGCATCGCTGGCCAGGGCGCGTGTCAACAAAAGAAGGAGCAGCGATGGACAAGACGGATGTCTCCCCCGTCCCCGATAAAGCAAGGACACCTAAGCTAGGCTCATTAAATGCGCCTTGTCATGTAATGCGAGGGATAACCTCGCGTCCCTGTACCCTTTCCACCTCCTTTGTGCCACTGTGGCGACCCCTTTTTCCCTATAAAAGGAGGCCCGAGGCGACCAGGAGAGGGATTCAGCTTTTTGGAACTCCTCACGCCCTATAGTTAGCTGAAGAACACAAACATATAATCCACCAAAGCAGGAGTAGGGTTTTATCCATCCTCGCGGCCCGAACCTGGGTAAAGGAACCGTGTTCTATCTGTTGGATCCGCTCTTCTCTCAACCCCGTGCCCCGCAACCGTAGTAGGGATTCTTGTGATCCCATAGGTGTCGTTCCCAATACACCGACACAATCAACATGGACGGCCGTGAGACATACACTGTTCTGAAGTGCAGGTTCGGTTAAAACAAACTTCGGCATCACTTCATCTTCGGACGACCGGAGACATATTCTAGATACCTTAAAGCATAAAGCTTCTTCGATAGGGCCCTCGCCCATATTGGACTCATCGAAGATCCCTACAACTAATCAGAAGCAAAGGCGTAGACGTACAGCAGGGCACAATGAAGGCTTCAACTCATGCATCAAGGCCCTGCATTAACCTTTACTTTGTAAACCTTTTTCCTTACAAGTACCACCTTTGCAGTTCAAATTGTACGGTTGGACGTCCTGAGCTTATGATTAGTAATAAAAACACCCTTTACGGTGTTCGAATGTCCACATATTATAATTTTCTTCGTTTCTTGACTGACCCCCCTGCTCGCTCTTCGAACAACCTGGCATCAAGGTACAATTAATCAAGAGCTTTGATTTACACATTAGCTCAAAATCTTCAAGTCCGGCTCGCTTTCCGCTAGGTGTATGGCGTCTTAGATATTGCGCTATATGCATTCGTTCTGAACTATGTCTTGGGTCAATAGTTTGGTTGCCCGGCTCCTGTGCTTGTCCCTTATGTTCCGCATGTTCGGCTAAGAGGGCAGAGGGAGAACCCCTCCAATATTCTCTCGACATTCTATAAGAGGAACAAAGAAGACACGTCCCATGTTTACCATGTTGTATATGAAACTCATTTTGGTAAACCAATTCAGTTGTAAGATGGACAGGTTAACAGTATGAAACAAACATATATCTATGTAGTATGGTCACTGTATGGTCTATATGTTTCTGTTTTATGTTGCCAAATCAAGATAGAGACAATTCAAATCATATCTGTCTAAGACAAAGAAGCATAGACATTATATAAGTTTGGGAAACTACACAACACTAACAACACTTGTAATGTGCATGCCATGAGAACATAACTGTTTATTCAATTGAAACTGAAATAAACATAGAGCAAGTTACAATAGCAACCCAGTTACAGAAACATGTTTAAAACATACCTTTTGCACCATTGGACACTACTAGGAAAAGGGCTATAGATGGGATGGGTACTAATGGCGCACCACACATGCGGTGCGCCATTAGTATATACTAATGGCGCACCATGTGTTGGTGCGCCATTAGTGTCCAAATACTAATGGCGCACCACATGCAAAGTGCGCCATTAGTAACAATTTATTTTTTCATATTTTTTCAAAACTACTAATGGCGCACCAGTGGATAGTGCGCCATTAGTAGTTAAACTAGTAATGGCGCACCACATCCACGGTGCGCCACTAGTAAATTTTTTTCAAATTTTTTTTAAAGAAAATTTCAATTTTTTTTTCAATTTTTTCAAAACTACTAATGGCGCACCAGTGGATAGTGCGCCATTACTAGTTCAACTAGTAATGGCGCACCACATCCATGGTGCGCCACTAGTATTTTTTTCAAAACTAGTAATGGCGCACCGTGGGAGTGGTACGCCATTACTAGTTGAACTAGTAATGGCGCACCACTCCCTCGGTGCGCCATTACTAACTTGGCCCAAAATTTCACCAACTGCGACCCCCCGCCCCGCGTGGACGGCCTTTTCCAGTTTAAAAAATAAAATAAAAGAAAATGATGGAAATCTCAAAAAAATAAAAAAAATAAGTTTCCCATGTGATATGTGGTCTACTTGTTGGGAAAATTTACAAATATGAATTTCGACTTTATTTGCAAAATATCTCTGGAATTTGAAAAATGGGCATAACTTTTGCATACGAACTCGGATTAAAAAGTTTTTTATATGAAAAATCATCTACTCGAAAAGTTACATCCGAATTTAACGGGGAAAACCCCGTTAAACATTTTCAAAATCCCCAAAAACCTAATAGAAAAATAGTGATGGGGCTTTTAAGATCTTGATGGAAAAAAATAGAAAAATATTCAAACTTACTAGTGGCGCACCGTTTGCTAGGTGCGTCACTAGTAATAGAAAAAAAATTGATTTCAATTTTTTTTTCAATTTTTTTGTTAAATATGATACGTAATATGACCGGGAAGTTTGAAATATTTTTTCAAAATTTCATCATACTCATGAACATGAACAAAGTCCCTAGACATCAAGAAGGTTTAATAGGATTGATATGATAGATATATCAACAAGTGCCTGTGAAGTGAGCTGGTGCTGGGGTTGGATAGAACTGCGAAGTTAAGTATGCTCGGGTTGGAGTAGTGTGAGGATGGGTGACCTTCTGGAAAGTTTGACCATAGAGTGTGATTTGACTTGAGATTAAGCATATTGACCAGAGATTAAGCCATAGTGACCAGAGATCAAGGGGAAAAAATTTGAATTTTTTTTTATGAAAAAAATGGTACTAATGGCGCACTTCCATGTGGTGCGCCATTAGTATACCAGATACTAAAGGCGCACTCTGGGCTATACCACAGGTGCGCCATTAGTAAAAAATACTAGTGTCGTGGTACTAATGGCGCACCAGTCGTGCGCCATTAGTAGGCAAAACTGGTGCGCCATTAGTAGGCCTTTTCCTAGTAGTGGGAGTTTCAATTGCATCCTTCAAATTTGAAATTAGTTCGTATGAGTAAATACAGTGATGCTAGAGCAAAGGAGTATGAATCATAGCTACGGAGCCTGACCTGAGAACAATTCTTCTTCTTCTTTAAGCGTTGACTTGGGGTTCGAAGTCGTGGTCCTCGTGCTTTGGGCACTACACTTGCCTTACTAACTACTCGTGTTTGGGTGCTCTGTGGTGGAGACGGTGCCGTGTCAACGGAACTGGGTAATCTCTACTAAGGTTGGGGTTAGAAGGAGTGTAGCTTGTTCTTTGTCCAACTTGGTAGTGGTATAATCTGTGTGAGTCTAGGTTATGTGTGGTGGGGCTGGTTCTTGGCAAGTACAACCGTGGTTGTATCTGCATCGACAGGTAGCACGATCTTGTCTGAAGACCGTGTTTTTACTCCCATTGATACTGCCATCACCCTCTCCAATTCAAATGGTTGATAAACAAGAAAGGTAATTGAACGTACAAACATTTTATGATAGACTGGTGCAATGGATAGTAGGGAAGAAAACTGGGCATGAAATAATTCACATTTATGTTGTCTAACCGAACAGGATAGCATGACACAATTTCACATATATGATAGCTAATTAAACATGATAGCATGACACAAATTCACATATATGATGGCTAACTAAACAAGATAGAATGACATACTTCAAAAAATGATGACTATGTAAAAGGATGACATGATATAACGATATGATGTGTCTATTAAAGTGGTTGGCATGCCATAATGCACATAAATGGATGGAAACATGATGGAATGATAGAATTCACGGATAGAATGACATAATTCAAAATATGATGACTATGTAAACATGATGAGATGATATAACTATGTTATTTCTTTAGAAAATGGGTTGGCATGCCATAATTCAGATACATGTTGTCTATGTAAACATCCTGGCATTATATAATTCAAATATATGATTTAGATACTAAGCAAGTGAGCAGAGGGCAATCGCATATATGATGTGTCAACTAAGGAGATGGCATTCAATATTGTGTATATGATGTAAAAACTAAGCATTGCAAGACAACACATGCATGATATGAGTAATATAACCCTACCAAGTTTGAGCATACACCTCAGGGGGGAAATAGGACTGGTCATCTGTCTCTGAATCCTCCTCTGAGGAGCTATCTGTAACCAACAAGATATCTGCTTCAGTAGGTAGCATTGTCTGCTCTTAGGTCCTTGTTTTCACTCCAGATTTTTGCATCACCAATTCAAATGGCTGATGCACAGGAAGAGTAGTTGAATATAAACATTGTCGGCAAATGTAATATGTAACACAAAAAAAGGATGGCATGATATCATTCACATATATGATGCTTGGTTAAAAAGCATGGCATTGCATAATTCACATATATAATGCCTTGCGACAAGATAGCATTGCATAATTCACATATATGGTAACTAGACACTAAACAGGTGGCATTCACACAAAGCATGTCTAAACTAAGAAAATAACATGGAAATGCAAAACACCATATGCAGGATATGAGTAATATAACCCTGCCAAATTAGGGCATGCACCTCGGGGGGGATAGGACTGGTCATCTGTCTCTGAATCCTCCTCTGAGGAGCTATCCGTAACCAGCAAGACATGCGCTTCGTCAGATAGCATTGTCTGCTATGAAGACCCTTTTTTCACTCCAGATTTTTCCATGACCGTGTCGCATGGCTGATGCATAGGAAGAGTAATCGAATGTACTAACATTGTTGACAAATTTATTCCATAATAAAAAAGGATGGCATGATATAATTCACATATAAGATGACGGGCTAACCAGGATGGTATTGCAAAATTCACATATATGATGACTGGCTAAACAAGATGACATTGTATGATTCACATATATGATATAGAAACTAAACAAATGTCGTTCGCACAATACATGTCTAAACTAAGCAGATGACATATTTTATGTGTAAAGTAAGCAATGCTACGGACCATATGCATGATATGACCAACATCAACATGCCAAGTAAGAGCAAAAGACCTAAGGGGTTAAATAGGATTGGTCTGATCCCTCTGAATTCTCCTCTGAACAATTATCTTCCTCTTGATTACTATCTGGAATGGGGGGAGGGGGTTGATTTTCTACCCACCATGGAGTGACGTTAGCATGATTTTTTTTGGCCACACAAGGCTCGTTTCTTTTGGTCTACATGTTCAGTACCATTGTGTACAATAACTGATATGCATATGAATAAAACATAGTGAGACTATGTAAGGATTGCATACTATGGATAGACCCAAAACCAATGATAGCAGGCAGATAATAGCTTCAGTCAAAAAATACAGATAATGGCTCCTTTAATGTTTGTTTCCACCCAACATGAAACTCACAGTAGACACCCGAGATTAATCACATAGTAGACAGATAGTATTGATTGCTGCCCCAATATGTACCCCGCTACCATTTTAAAACTCAAGTTTGAGCATTAGTTTGGACCTGAGTCGGAGTCTAATCGGTGAACATGACGATAAAGTAGCATGGCATCATGTTAAGCGATGCATAATGTAAGCAGACACGAAAGAGTGCGACCTTTCTTGCGGACCCTTGTAGTCCTCAAGGTCCTCTACTCAGTTGATGATGTTAATGCGGTTGTCATGGATGCCGGTAGCGGGGAAGAAGATCTGAGGCGGTGAAAGACGGTCTGGAGGGCGGATCCCTGCTGTAGTGAACCCTTCCGTCGTTGGAGCAGCTGAGCTGGGGTGGACCACGGTGCAGAAGGAGCGGGACAAACCACAAAAGCTTTTCTTTGACACATATATGTAACATAAGTAATTCTATAAGGGCTTGTTTGAATTGGAGGATTCTAACAATGTAGTGATAGGAAATACATAGGAATAGGATAGGAATGCATGTTTGAAACAAAGAATTTAAAAACACAAGATTTCTGTCAATCTGGTTGTTTGGTTCACAAGAGTTGGAAGATCTCAGGAATGCAAAGAAGCATGGTGAAATTAAGTCAAACCACAAGAAAATATACAGTTATAATGCTACTATGGTACTATCTCATAGTCTTGTGCTTCATGAATAAGAATTTGAAAAGGAGTCCAAGTGGATGTTAAAACTCCTACGACATTTCTATCAAGGAGACAGTAAAGGAACAAATCCTACAGTTTTCATTTGCTCCATTTCTTTGAACCAAATGCATGAATAGTAGTACCATAGGAAACTTTCCAATTCCTATGTTTTTCCTTCATTTTTCCTTTCAAGCACTGGCGATTCTAGTAGGAAGGCTTGAACAGGGAAAAGCCTAAACTCCAACAATGTTTTTGTGCTACTTCTACTACTTTGGACCCAGTCCACTGCCCTACTAGCTCAACTCTCAGGCCCATGTAGAAATGCACATCTCAAACATGCAGAAATAATGATGGCTTTCAAGAGAGTCCACCACGGATAGCTAGGTTGCCTGGTACCTCACTGCTTGTTATATAGCAGAAACTAATCGTATTTCACGCTACTACGTGTTCTCAGTGGACAATATATATAACATGTAGAGTAAAGTGATGCTGCAAGTGTACAACCTCTTTGGCGAAGCCATGTCGATCTCAGCATCATTGGGTTGGTCGCTGTCAGGACCGGTCCTTCAGTAAAATAATTACCGGAAGACGGACCTTTTTATTAAACCAGCGAGGAAGAATATTTCTTGCTGGTAGACAATTCCTTGTTACAGAATTCCAGTACACTTAATATTATACAAGGTTGAGCTGGGGTTGGTCAACAATTTTATTACAAGCGCGCCAATATAGTACATAAAGGCGGATATGACACAAAGGCAGGGTGGCATACTACTAACTCATAATAAAAGGTGGTGGTTATGTCACAATGAAGTGGGTGACGTGACTCGAATATAATACAACTCATCAAGTGTCGGAATGAGACCCGATGGATTTATTTGGTGGTAGGCGGAAGCGGTTATATGACAATGATCAACTCCAGGATCGCAAGGGACTGACTGGGACTCCACTAGACGTCGGACTCGCTATCGAACTCTTCATCCATGAGATCGCCTTCGTCCACATCTGGCCAAATCAACAAGCCAGGTGAGTACTTTGAATGTACTCGCAAGACAGTTCGGACTTAAGATATAATAAATGCCAACATGATGCATGTGAGTATTTCAACATAAATGCGACCGGATAAAAATATTAGTGTGCTGAATGCAACATTAGAAGTCGGGCGGTAATCCTCCCGAAATCCATAAGATAAAAAGAAGGAGACCAAACGAGTGTCTGAGTGACGCCTCGTGAGAAAATAATAAAAGAAAGCAGGCCTCAGTCGGGCGTCTGAGCGACACCACATAAAGGGCTTATAGCAAAAATAAATAACAAGAATGCCTCAGTCGGACGTCTAAGCGACATCACATAAAGGGCTTATAAATAAAAAGAATGCCACAATCGGGCGTCTGAGCGACACCACGTAAAGGGCTTATAAATAAAAAAATGCCTCAGTCGGACGTCTGAGCGACATCACATAAAGGGCTTATAAATAAAAAGAATGCCATAGTCGGATGTCTGAGCGACATCACATAAAGGGCTTATAATTAAAAAGAATGCCACAGCCGGACGTCTGAGCGACATCGCATAAAGGGCTTATATGACAATAGTATAACGATGAAATATGTCAGGAAGTAAATCAGTACAGAGATAATTGGTGAGTTCATCTACCAAATGAACTTGACGAAATCTATACTCTTGTTACCATCAAGAATTTACTTGAAACGGTCACCGGTTGACACACATATATTTGACCCTAGGCCATACACATGGCTACTTGAAGGATTTAACTCTGTAGAGCTAGTACTACTAAATCATAGCCAACGGATTCTACTAGTCACAGGGACTAGTTCCATCTACGGTGTTTTAGTAGAAACCCAACTAACCAGTACACACCCATTTCACATCCTGCTGTCCGGAATCACCCGTGACAACGTTCACGAAAAACTTTAAGACGGGGAGGCTACAACCTCGAATAGCATGGGATCAAATTTATATATGTGCGCTCTAAGGGGTGCCCCCCTCTCGGTTCCAACCGGAAACACCCATGCCCCCTGACCGGATGACGGGCTTTAATCCAGGGCCATGGAACCCTCATCCCGGCCCCTCTACTTGGTGTGTACTCGGAAAGTGGTTTACAACTGACTAGACCGTAATCTCAACAGACGGCCTATGATAGTACGAAAAAAAGGGGATGAACGGAATCACGACATGATCCCTGTTGATACTAAGTTAACCGACTACTGGCATGCTCCAACAATACCAGCATACCACCCATCATGTCACCACATGATCGAGGTGGTTCAAACATTATCATTCGGGGCTCACCCGAAGCTTGCTTGCATGTAATATAACCATACACAAATGCTTATATGACCATGCTTATGAGAAGAACTACTCGAGCAAACATGCAACACATCCATCGTATCAAAGGTTCAAACATGCTTGCCTGGTTCTGAGAAGTCGGAGTCTAACTCGGTGTGGTTTGCGGCTCCGTCACGTCCTTCGGTATCTACGTATTCAAACAAACGGATACTAACATAAATACTGCGCGTGCAAATAAAGTTTCTCCAAAAAATTTCACATAAATATGAAAAAAAAAACTAGACAGAAAACTAAAGAGGACAGAAAAGAATCAACTCAAAATCATCTTTAGTTAAAAAGATATTAGAGTTTCTGTCCAGGGACTCATCTGTAATGAAACAGAAGAATTTCAGGGGCTAGAATAGAAAACAGAAAAGCGAACCGGTACGCAGTACGCCAACCCAAGGAGGAAACGTACTTTGCCCGAAGGCGCTTTCCAAGAAAAAACGGTTCGGGGAGAGATGAGAGACTGACGAGGGATCCCACTCATCGGGTTTGAACTGTGAGATAGAGTCGCGCCGGCGCCAGATGCTGCGGTGGTCGCCGGCGTCGATCCACGGCGAGCTAGGGGAAGAAAAGGGTACGTACAGCTTCCTGGTGTTCTTCCGCGTCGATTGGTGGTGGAGTTGAGCGTCGGCGAGCCCCACGTCGACGACGACCCTGTCTCCGGCGGACGGCGGCTCGGGTGGTCGTGCGCCTCGTCGGAGAGGATCTCTGGGGTCAAATTGGAGTGGGGGTTAGGTTTAGGTAGGTGCCAGGGTGCTACGCTCGAGTCCACGGCGGCGGAGGAGATCTCACCGGAGAGAACGCTGCTAGAGCCCGAGGCGGACGGAGTTGGCCGGAGTTGGAGAAGAAGGGCCCCTCGAGGCTCTTCCAGAGGCTGGGCGCGGTCTAGGAAGATGGTGGAGGTGTGTGGGCTCGAGAACGAGCTCGGGGGTGCTTTATATAGCCGTCCCGAGGCGGTTGCCGTGAACGGGATAAGTCCGACGAGCGATTATGGCGATGTAGTGGCTGGACGGCGGGTTTAGTGGCTTGAGCATCGACTAGGAGGTGCACTGGTTCCATTCCCGTGCCTAACTCAGCAGGGGAGAGATGATTACGGGATGTCCCCGAGGGAACGGCCGTGCGGCACGTCGGCAGCAGAAAACGCGCTCTGCGCGCGCCAGGCCACGGTGACGGTGCGGCAAGCGTGCGCTGGCAGTGGAGAGGGCCACGCGGAGCGCTGGGGTGACTTGGGCAGCGCCAAACGGCGTTGAGTCACTGGGTGACTTCTCACGACCGCCACGTGCGGTTCTGTTGCCGTAGAAGTCGCCGGCGTGGTCGGGCCAGGGCGCCACCGACGCCCAAAAGCATCCAAGCAAGTGTGCGGCGCGTTGGATAAGCAGGAGGTGCAGTGTGCATCGATGCAAGGCAGGTACTGGCAAGATTGTCGCTGCGGCTCTGATGAACTGACGAACTGTCGAACTGCACTGTGGATAGTTTCAGTTAGCAGTTTCTGAACCTGATAGCACAGTGCATGCTATGTGTTCGATGAAATGATTCTAGCATGTGTTGAATGTTTCTGGGGCTGATATTTGGTGGAGTGGCCTCTTGATGCATCTAGAGGCTGCCTGAATTTTCAGAAAATTTTGGAAAAAGATAAATATGAATTTCACCAAATTTTGCAAATCTGGTCCAAACTTGCAGTAGGTGAAATTTGAAAATTTTGAACTGTGGACCGGTGAAACAAGATGGATCTAGGTTGTGGGTACTAAGGACTAACTAGGGGCGTCAGTTTGGAAACAAACAACAAGATGGATATGGTGTTTCCTTTGTAAATCACCAAGGTCCACTATAAAAGACACAAATAGTTTTTGGAGTAAATTAAATAGGGGAAAATTCCAATAAGGTCAAAACTTACAGGAATTGCTGAGAGACTTGTCCTAAGGTGTGGAGAGGGTCTTGGGGAGAAATATTTCTGTTGGGGTCATGGCAAGATGAAGGTTGGAGAGGAAGATAGGTCCAAGGTCAAATCTGAGAGGTTTTAAATCAAGAAGGAGAGAAATCAAACAACTTCTTTTGAAACTCAACTTGTGCTTGAGCCAACACAAGAGAAAACCTTCAAGACCAAAAACCAAGCTTGAGAGAACACACAAACTTTGGCCAGAAGAGATTTTAGAAGGGTCTTAAGAAAAGATCAAATAACCCCCTTCCAAAAGGCCAAATGTTTGGAAGAAAAACCAAACCCAGAAATTTGGGGTGTTACAACACCTACCCCCTTAGGAAAAATCTCGTCCCCGAGATTTCAGCTGATCCTCAAATAGGTGTGGGTATTCTGTCTGAAGGAATTATTCCCTTTCCCATGTTGCCTCATCCTCTCTGTGGTTACTCCACTGAACCTTGAGAAATTTAATAGTCTTCTGACGAGTACTCCTTTCAAACTCCTCCAAAAAATTTACTGGGTGTTCCCAGTAAGTGAGATCTGGTTGCATGTCAAGGTTCTCATGTGACACATGTTTCTCTGGGTTGATTACACACTTCCGTAGTTGCGAGACGTGGAACACGTCGTGGACGTCTGACAGTTCCTTGGGAAGGTCCAGCTGGTATGCTACTGTGCCTCTCCGTGCAATTATACGAAAGGGTCGGATGAATCGGGGTGTTAGTTTCCCTTTGACTTTGAATCGTTGCAGTCCTCTCATAGGTGATACACGTAAGTACACGTCTTCACCGGGCTCAAAACTTATTTCCCGATGCTTTTGATCGTAGTAGCTCTTTTGTCGACTTTGGCCTGTTTTGAGTCGATCCCGTATTATTTTTACTCTCTCCTCAGCTTCCTTTAACATATCTGTGCCGAATATACGACTGTCCCCTGTTTCCGACTAGTTTAATGGAGTATGGCATCTTCGTCCGTACAAGGCTTCGAACGGTGCCATCTGCAGGCTGGCTTGGTAACTATTGTTGTATGAAAACTCGGCATATGGTAAGCTTGCCTCCCAACTGGTCCCATATGTGAGGACACATGCCCTTAGCATGTCTTCAAGTATTTGGTTTACTCGTTCCATTTCTCCTCCGGTCTGTGGGTGATAAGTTGTACTGAACGTTAGTTGCGTTCCGAGGGCTTGTTGCAACTGGTCCCAAAATTTGGAGACTAACTGAGTGCCTCTGTCCGATATTATAGTCTTTGGGACCCCATGTAGGCATACTATACGGGCGAGGTAAAGCTTGGCAAGCTTTTGGGAGGTGTGGGTTGTCTTAACTGGAATGAAGTGTGTTACCTTGGTCAGTCTATCTGTGATGACCCATATGGCATCATTACCGTGCTGTGACCGTGGTAGTCCAACAATAAAATCCATTCCAATATCGTCCCATTTCCATTATGGTATCTTTTTTTGCTGTAATAGCCCTGCGGGTTTTTGGTGCTCGGCTTTAATGCGTTGACATGAATCGCAACATGCAATAAATGTGGCTATATCCCTCTTCATGCCGTGCCACCAAAATCTTTCCTGAATGTCCTTGTACATTTTCGTCCCTCCAGGGTGGATTGAGTATG
Source organism: Secale cereale (assembly GCA_902687465.1). Taxonomy (NCBI): domain Eukaryota; kingdom Viridiplantae; phylum Streptophyta; class Magnoliopsida; order Poales; family Poaceae; genus Secale; species Secale cereale. The sequence goes on from LR738711.1 coordinate 292,188,629, forward strand.
GAGCGGTGTGGCTTTCTGCTAGAAGTTGGTGTTTAAGGTCGTTGCTATTTGGTACACAAGGTCTGTCTCCGAACCATAATATTCCTTCACTGTTGATGGTGAATTCTGAGGCCTTGCCCTGACTTACTTTTCTTTTTATCCCCTCGATACTGGGGTGCCTGTGCTGAGCCTTCTTTATTTGTTCTATCAGCGTACGCTGTATTTCCAGATTTGACACTTCGCCCTCAGTGACCATTATTAGGTTGAGTTTGGCGAATTCTCACTGAAATTCGGATCTCAGGTTCTGTAGGCTGCCGTTGTTCGGGCTGGGGTTACGGCTGAGAGCATCCGCTACCACGTTTTCTTTTCCTGGGTGATAGTGGATACCAACGTCAAAATCTCTTACCAGTTCCAGCCAGCGTCGTTGTCGTAAATTGAGTTCTGGCTGCGTGAAAATATATCTAAGACTCTTATGGTCCGTATATATCTCACAACGATTCCCAAGAAAAAAGTGGCTCCACTCCTTGAGTGCATGAATGATTGCTACCAACTCCAAATCGTGAGTAGGATAATTTTCTTCATGTTTTCGCAGTTGCCTTGAAGCGTAGGTGACTACTTTGCCTTCTTGCATTAGTACGCAGCCGAGGCCTTTTCTGGATGCGTCGCAATATACTTCAAAACTCTTGTGTATGTCTGGTACAATCAATACTAGGGCTGTTGTTAACTTCTTTTTGAGTTCTTGGAAGCTTTTCTCACATGCTTCGGTCCATACAAATTTCTTATCCTTCTTGAGCAACTCTGTCATTGGTTTGGCTATGGTGGAAAATCCTTCAATAAACCTTCTGTAATATCCGGCCATACCGAGGAAACTTCGTATATCCATTACACTAGCTGGTGACTTCCAGCCAAGTACAGCCTTGACTTTATCTGTGTCCACAGCAACTCCCTCATGTGTTAATACGTGTCCTAGGAAACCCACTTGTCTCAACTAAAATTCACATTTGCTGAATTTGGCGTAGAGTTGGTGTTTCCTTAATTCTCCCAGTACAATGCGGAGGTGTTCAACATGTTCTTCCGGTGTCTTTGAATATACCAAGATATCGTCAATAAATACCACCACAAATTTGTCCATGAATTTCATAAATACTTTGTTCATGAGGTGGACGAAATATGCGGGGGCATTGGTCAGTCCAAACGGCATTACTGTAAATTCATAAAGTCCGTATCTGGAGGTGAATGCTGTTTTCGGGATATCTTCTGTTCGTACTTTCAATTGATGATAACCTCACCTTAAGTAAACTTTTGAGAAAACCTTGGCTTGCGTGAGCTGGTCAAATAAATCATTTATCCGTGGCATCAGATATTTGTTCTTGATAGTGACCATGTTGAGCACTCGGTAGTCTATACACAATCTCATGGTCCCATCCATCTATTTGGCAAATAATACTGGCGAACCCCAAGGTGAGGAGCTGGCCCGTATAAATCCTTTGTCTAGCAATTCCTTTATTTGCTGCTTTAGTTCAACCAACTCGGATGGTGCCATTCTGTACGGCTTCTTGTATATGGGGGTGGTTCCAGGTGCTAGCTCAATGATGAATTCTATTTCTCTGTCTAGTGGCATGCATGGTAGTTCTTCGGGAAATACGTCCGGAAATTCACATACAACTGGCACTTTGCTTAACTCAGTAGTGTCTACCTTGTTTAATTTTGGTTGCCGCGACACTGGTCTTTCCTGAGCTGCGACTCTTATTGTCTTTCCGTGATGGTGAGTAAGAATCACTGTCCTGTTGAAGCAGTCGATGAATCCTTTGTTGGTGGTTAGCCAATCCATACCCAGGACGTCCCTTGTTTTCCAACACGATGAGGTTTGCGTGAAATTTTAATCCTTCAATTTCAATGGTCAAACCTTGGCAGTAATTTTGAGTGATCTGGTTACTTCCGGGGGACTTGATGGTCATTGATTTTCCCAAGGGAAATATTGAAAAACCGTGTTTCAAAGCGAAACTCTTCGAAATGAACGAATGAGAAGCTTCAGAATCAAACAAAACCGTGGCAGGTATTGTGTTGATAGGGAACGTACCGAGTACGATATCCGGGGCATCCTGTGCTTGCTCCTTGGTCACGTGGTTCAGGTGGCCTTTCCTGTGATTGTTATTGGGGTTTAAGTTGTTATGCTTGGGCGCGGAATTGTTTCCGTTGCTGTTTGGCTTCGGTGCTGAGTTTCTTGGCTTTGGGCACTGTTTAGCATAGTGTCCCTCTTCTCCACATGCATAGCAGGTAACACCTGGACGATAGGTGAAATCCTTGTCTCTTGCATGAAATTTTTTGTTTGGACGTGCGTCATTTGTCGTGGGTCTGTTCGCCCCATTTCTCTGGAAATTTACCTTATTCTTGTTATTGCGAGGGTGGTTGGTCTGATCCCTTTTTCTCTTGCGAATGTCTTCTAGACTGTGACGTTCATTCTCCAACGTAATGGCTTTGTCCACCAGTGTCTTGAAATCCGGAAAAGTGTGTACGACTAACTGGCATTTTAGTGCTGGTGCCAGTCCGTCCAAGAACTTTTCCATCTTCTTGTTTTCAGTCATACGCTCTTCGTTGGCGTAACGGGATAATTGCGTAAACTGACTGTTGTACTCAGGTACTGTCATGCCCCTTTGTTTGAGGTCATCAAATTCTCTTTTCTTGATCTTCATAATGCTCTTCCTTCGTTGACACATCATATATGGATCTAGGTTGTGGGTACTAAGGACTAACTAGGGTCATCAGTTTGGAAACAAACAACAAGATGGACATGGTGTTTCCTTTGTAATTCACCAAGGTCCACTATAAAAGAGAGAAATAGTTTTTGGAGTAAATTAAATAGGGGAAAATTCCAATAAGGTCAAAACTTACTGGAATTGATGAGAGACTTGTCCTAAGGTGTGGAGAGGGTCTTGGAGAGAAATATTTCTGTTGGTGTCAGGGATATTACTAGCAGGTATAAACCGGCTAGTGTAAACCGGATTATGATAATGTAAGTTGTATAATTGTAATACCCAGTAGAGGTTACGGCCCGTGAAGGCTTAGGGCCCATATATATAGTTACGGTTTGTAAACCGCCTGGTCATGTAACTTGAGAGACAAGGAAGAAAGAACAGAGACCGAGGCGGACACAAATATGAGCCGGCCTCGGGACTCTGTAAACTGGACCGGGCATCACCTCTATATAAAGGGATAGCCCGGCGACGGTTCCGGGAGAGAGACGACCCGTCGAGAGACATGCAATCAATCCGCTCCCTGTTCATCGACGCCCAAGCAATACCAAACCAAACTAGACGTAGGCTTTTACCTTCCTTGAAGGGGCCGAACTAGTATAAAACCTCTGTGTCCTTTGTGTGCTTTTAACCCCTTCAAGCTAACCCGTGCGATGGTTCCTCAACTAAGTCCGTTAAACCGGACATCTGCCGTGTTAATTCCACGACAATTGGCGCCCACCGTGGGGCCTCCGCACGATGGTTTCGAGTTCTTGAAGGGCAGCTTTGTAGGGCTCAAGGGTTACGCGGTCGGCCGGATGACCAAGAGTCGTCGCGGCCAGATCTACATCGACGACGTAGGCTGGGGACCGGAGGCCGATTCAATCGAATACGGGTACCGGGTTCCCTTCGGCGACATCCACATCTTCATCGGCAAGATCGGTGAACCGGGACCTGAGCCGGACGTCTTCTCCGACATCGTCGAGCCGGCTCAGCGTGCGAGATCGGCCCGGATTCAGCCTGCCATGAAGCACGTTTTTGTTGGAGCAATACATGGAGTCCAAGCCGAGGACGGATCGGATTCCGGTGGCGAGACGGTTGTCTATTCCGACGATGGATCCTCATCCGGAGAGACTGAATCCCTGTATCTGTTGCGGGACGGTCGGTCAGAGGGTGTGTCCGACGGAGACAGTATTCCGGACCCCTTTGATCTGCCAAACCGGGTGGCTGTGTTTATGGCCGGATCACAGGATACGCCGCAGCCCACGGTGACCGGAGCGTTCACAGCTGGAGCAGGGGGCAGCGGGCAAGCTCCCTCGGCCGCTGACGCCCTATCAACCTTGGTAGAGGAGTTGACAGCACAAGCAGTAGAAGTGGTGGCTCCCGCGGACAAGGCGCAGCATGATGCAGAAATCCAGCAGCTGAGGGGCCGGATTGAGCAAGCAAGAGAGGATCTAAAGGCAGAGAAAGAGATGATAGCAACAAGACATGCAGAGCTGGACTCCCAGGCTTTTCAGTTAAGGATGGATCAGGCCTCTGTACAGGCGGTGAGGGATAGAAGGCACCAGTCTCGTTTGCCGCCGGTGTATGAGGCGTTGAATCTCTTCGGGACACCAGGAGTAGGAGCTAGCAATGATCCGGAGGTAAACCGGAGGATGGCTCCGGTGAGGGGGGAGCTGGTCCGACAGCCCACAGCGGAGCAAGATCGCCGGATTACGTCCACACCTCACATCCCCACTCCTTCGGGTCATTACTCAAATCCTTTGGATAACATTGTTGCCGCCGCTTCACGCCTGGCCGCTTTACCCATTGAGGGGACATCCCCCGTAGCAATGGAGGCGCGCAGGGTTAAGGATTTGCTTAACACGGCATTAACACAACAGCAAGCATATTCTTATAGCAGGGAAAGACTTCATTCAACACCCCGCCACAGCCGGAGTTACACTAGGCATTGGGAGGAACCAGAGGTGTCTAGTAGTGAACGGAGGCGACACCGTCACAGGCAAGATAATCCGGCGGGCACAGAGGCACAAGCTCAGGGGGCACAAGACCGGGTTAGATCTGCGGCTCGTAAGGAGGTCCGACAAACAACGCCGGTTCACACAACCACAGCAGAAATAGGAGTCACGACGAGTTCCTTCGGGGTGCAGTGTCTTGTTCCCGCTTTACGGAGCGTGAAGTTGCCCAAGGATTTTAAGGGTCCACGTGAGGTGCCTAATTACACGGCATATTTGGCCCCGGAGGCTTGGGTTGAGAGTTACGAGATGGCAATGGATATGCTGGACGTGGATGAAGCGGCTTGCGCGAAATACTTTACCATGATGCTTGAGGGTACAGCCCGGACCTGGCTAAAGGGTTTGCCCCCTAATTCCATCGGATCATGGGGAGAGTTACGCCGCCAGTTTATCAAAAAATTCAAGGATACGTGCAAGCAGCCAATGTCAGTGGTGGATCTTGCGGCCTGTATACAAGGAGACCAGGAGCCTACAAGTGCATGGGTGCGGCGAGTATCAGAAATCTTGCACTCTTTGAACAGTATCAATCCCAGTAAGGCAATAGTAACGCTGGAAAACAATTGCCGGTTTGAGTCTCTGAAGTTAAAACTAGGACGGCTCAAACGGGATTGTAATGACATGGGAACTCTCATGAGCGCTCTGGTGAAGTACGGGGACTCTGACAACACTAAGTATCCAGAAGCGGATGGAGATAAGCTAGGAAAAGCCAATAAGCCCGGTAAACCGGCACAGGATAATCCGGTCGGAACAAGCTTCTTAGGCAAGCGAAAAGCGGAGGGTGGCTCCGATTTCGTGGCCAATACCCAGGTTCAAGGGGGCTTTCACTGCAATAAGGGTAAACCACCTCTACAAACCGGCGAAGGGCACGCTAGCTGGGAGCAAGAGTTGAATGAGCCTTGCCCGAAACACAGATCAAAAGAACGTCCAGCTAAACACACTATAGGAGAATGCAAGGCCATGATGGAAGCCATGAGCCAGTTCAGATCTAACAACAGGCCACCAGGCGGCGGTTCAGGCCCCGGGTTTTATGGTCCGGGTCACCAGGGGAACGGTTCCCGATTAGGATATCGTGGGAACAATAGTGGTTATAATAACCAAGGCAATAATCAATATGGTCAGGGCGGTTACAATAACCAAGGCAATCAGCAGCATGGTCAGGGTGGTTATAATAACCAAAATAACCAACAGCAGGGCCAGGGTCATCACAACAACCAAGGCAATCAGCAGCGTCAGCAGCAGCAGCAGCAATCCGGATATCAGAGTAATCCGAAAGAACTGAGCATTGGACAATATCATGTGTTCACTACAAGTTTGTGCAAGCGGGATCAAAACATCTTAAAGCGGGCGGTCCACGAGGTTGAACCGGTGACTCCACAGTTCCTGCGCTGGTCGGAGCAACCTATCATGTGGAGCAGGGAGTATCATCCGCCACGGGTTGATAATCCGGGCCAGTTGGCTTTAGTGATAGCACCACAGGTGGGTGGCTACAAATTCACTAAAGTCCTCATGGACGGCGGCAACAGCATCAATATCTTATATTATGAGACTTTCTGTCGCATGGGGCTAACAGATAAGAAGCTAAGACAGTCAAACACGGTGTTTCACGGAGTGGTGCCAGGTAAATCAGCTTACCCAGTTGGGAAAATTGACCTAGAAGTTTCCTTTGGAGATGAACAAGATTCCAGGTCGGAGATGATAACCTTTGAAGTTGTCAAGATCCGGAGACCTTATCATGCTTTGTTCGGAAGGTCGGTTTATGCCAAGTTTATAGCTAGGCCGTGTTACGTTTATCTACAACTCAAGATGCTGGGTCACAAAGGAACCATCACGGTTCATGGAAGTCGCAAGATTGCATTGGAGTGTGAGGAAGGAGACGCTGCTTATGCGGAAGCAGTATGTGCTACGGAGGAGTTAAAATTTTACAAGGACAATGTTGATCCGGCAGATATGTCCCCGTTGAAGAAGCCAACTACAGAGCTGATCCGGCGTTAAAGTTCAAATCGACAGAGGAGACCAAGCAAGTTGACTTTGTGCCAGGCGATTCATCCAAGCAGCTCACTATCAGCGCTAACCTTGATCCTAAATAGGAAAGCGCGCTCATCAAGTTCATCCGTGAGAACCGGGATATTTTTGCATGGGAACCTTCTGACATGCCAGGTATTCCGAGGGAACTCGCTGAGCACAGTCTTAATATTGATCCGAAGTTTAAACCGGTCAAGCAGTATTTGCGTCGCTTCAACGAAGAAAGGTGCAACGCTATAGGAGAAGAAGTGGCCAGGCTTTTGGCCGCAGGGTTCATAGTGGAAGTTTTTCACCCGGAGTGGTTGGCTAATCTGGTGCTGGTCTTAAAGAAGAATGGAAAGTGGAGAATGTGTGTAGATTACACAGATCTAAACAAAGCTTGTCCAACTGATCCTTTTGCTCTTCCTCTTATTGATCAAATCATTGATGCCACAGCAGGATGTGAGCGGCTAAGTTTTTTGGATGCATACTCAGGATATCATCAGATCAAAATGGCAGTTAAAGATCAGGAGAAGACGTCCTTCATAACCCCTTTTGGTGCTTTTTGCTATGTATCTATGCCTTTTGGGCTCAAGAGTGCCCAAGCAACCTACCAGCGTTGTGTAGAGAATTGTCTTAAGGGGCAGATAGGGAGGAATGTTCATGCTTATGTGGACGATATTGTGGTGAAGTCAAGGAAGGAGGAGACGCTGATAGAGGGCCTTAAGGAGACCTTTGATAATCTTCGGGCCTATAAAATGATGCTTAACCCGGAGAAGTGTGCTTTCGGTGTTCCAGCAGGTAGGCTCCTGGGGTTCTTGGTGTCAAACAGAGGAATAGAAGCTAATCCAGAGAAGATCAAGGCAATCACATCTTTGACTAAACCGGCTTGCATAAATGATGTTCAGGGGATCGCTGGCCGGATCACAGCATTGAGCCGGTTCATCAGCCGTCTAGGAGAAAAGGCAATCCCGCTTTATCAGATGCTGAAAAAGACAGACCGGTTTATATGGAGTGATGAGGCAAACGCTGCGTTTGAGGATTTGAAGCAGCAATTGGTATACGTCGCCGCTGTTGATAATGAGTCGTTATTGTTATACGTCGCCGCCAATGCACGGGCAGTCAGCGTGGCAATTGTGGTTGAGCGCAAGGAGGCAGGAAAGGAATACCCGGTTCAGCGTCCAGTCTATTATGTCAGTGAAGTTCTCATTGAATCTAAGCAGAGGTACCCGCATTGGCAGAAGCTGGTATATGGTGTGTTCATGGCAAACCGGAAGTTGAAACATTATTTCCAAGGCCATCCAATAACTGTTGTTAGTTCAGCACCATTGGGGGTTATAATCCAGAACAGGGAAGCTACTGGCATAGTGGCGAAGTGGGCCATTGAGCTTAGCCCACACGGATTGAAATATGTGCCACGCACCGCTATCAAATCTCAAGCATTGGTTGACTTGATCAATGATTGGACATAACTGCAAACACCAGAGGAGAAGCCGGATCTTACATACTAGACGATTCACTTTGACGGTTCAAGGCAATTAGAAGGCTCGGGGGCTGGAGTTGTTTTAACTTCCCCGCAGGAGACAAGTTTTGTTATGTCCTCCGTTTACTATTTCCTTGTACTAATAATGCAGCAGAGTATGAAGCATTGCTTCATGGGTTAAGGAGGGCTAGGGAAATGAACTTGAGCCGGGTCAAGTGTTTTGGCGATTCAGATTTAGTGGCACAGCAGGTATCCGGCAAGTGGGATTCAAGAGACCCTCTCATGGAAGCTTACAGACGAGAAGTTGAAGCAGTCACAGGATATTTCAAAGGGTATCAGGTGGATCACATAGACCGGCGAAGGAATGAAGCGGTCGATGCTCTGAGCCGGCTGGGTTCTCAACGAAAACCGGTACCACCGAATACTTTTTTGGATGAGCTGCACAGTCCATCGGTTCAAGTGCCATCGGAGGAAGACCTGGTTGTTCCTGATCCGGAGGCACAGTTGGTTGCAGCACTTCATGTTATTCCGGATTGGACGCTACCGTATTTGGTGTATTTTAACCGAGGAGAGCTGCCGGATGACGAGATCGAAGCGAGGCAGATAATCCGGCGCTCTAAATCCATGACGATTGCAAACGGAGAACTTCATCATCGCAGTGTTTCTAGAGCGTTTCAGCGGTGTGTGTCATCTGAAGAAGGTTGTGATATTCTTCGTGAGATCCTTGAAGGGGATTGTGGTAATCATGCCGGTTCAAAATCCTTGGTGGCTAAAGCTTTTCGACATGGGTTTTATTGGCTGACAGCCCATGCTGATGCAGCGGATCTAGTCCGGATGTGCGATGCTTGTCAGAAATTTTCACGACGTGCTCTTGTTCTGGCACAGGAGCTCCGGATGATACCGATAACTTGGCCGTTTGCGACTTGGGGGCTTGATATGGTTGGGCCCTTTAAACGATCCCAAGATCAAAAAACTCATCTGCTGGTGGCTGTGGATAAGTTTACAAAATGGATTGAGGCAGAGCCGGTGAGCAAGTGTGATGCGGCAACAGCGGTTAAATTCATCAAAAAGGTAATTTTCCGGTTTGGCTTTCCACACAGCATCATCACAGACAACGGCACCAATTTATCTAAAGGAGAGATGGAAGAGTTTTGTCAACGGGAACATATTCGCCTAGATGTGTCTTCTGGAGCTCATCCTCAATCCAATGGTCAAGCTGAAAGAGCAAATCAGGAGATTTTGCGAGGTATCAAGCCCCGGCTTATGACTCCCCTGCAAAGAACACCAGGGTGCTGGGTTGAGGAGTTACCTTCTGTCCTTTGGAGCATCAATACTATGCCGAACCGGTCCACAGGTTATACACCTTTCTTTATGGTGTATGGTGCTGAAGCGGTCCTTCCAAGTGATGTCCGTCATGATTCGCCACGGGTGACGGCTTATGTTGAAGCAGCCAATGAGCAGGCAAGACAGGACAGTTTGGACCAGCTGGATGAAGAACGTGACATAGCAGCAGCACGGTCTGCAATATGTCAACAGGACTTGCGTAGATATCACAGCCGCCGGATCAAGACCAGGATGTTCCAGGAGGTAGATCTGGTACTCCGGCTCATTCAAGATCAAACGGATATGCACAAGTTATCCCCTCCTTGGGAAGGACCCTTTGTGGTCAGCAAGAATCTGCACAACGGTTCATATTACCTGGTGGACGTTCGAGAACACAAACACTAACGGACAACGGAAGAAGAGACAAAGGGGCCGTGGAACATCGCCCTCTTGCGTCCCTACTATACCTGAACCATGAGCTCTGCTGTATCCTATGTATATATTATGATTAATGAATAAACCGGCACCTTTGGTAAACCGGGGGATCAGCCTTTTTTCCAATATAAGTGTCTTATGGTGATAACCATCTACAGCTCATGTTTCGTATTATATGTCATATTTTAAAAATGCTTTGATCGGTCTATCTAGTTTTGCAGGACAATTGCCGTATATGTTTCGTATTAAAGGGCTTCCTGTTCAAACATAGGTCGTATTCGAACCAAAGAGAACATAGCCAAACTTACTGAAGGGCTTCCTATTCAAACATAGGTCGTATTCGAACCAAAGAGAACATAGCCATTCTGTTCAAACAGAGGTCGTATTCGAACCAAAGAGAACATAGCCATTCTATTCAAACATAGGTCGTATTCGAACCAAAGAGAACATGGCAAAGGCCAGTAGGGGGTAGGATCGTATCTGAATACTAGCTTAGCCCCTATGTTCCGGTTTGTATGGTCGTATTCGAACCATAAGCTCAATGGATTGTATTGAATCCATTGCTTGGCTAAATTTCTAAGGCCAGTAGGGGGCAGGATCGTATCCGAATCCTAGCTTAGCCCCTATGGTCCGGTTTGTATGGTCGTATTCGAATCCATTGCTTGGCTAAATTTTCAAGGCTGGTAGGGGGCAGGATCGTATCCGATTCCTAGCTTAGCCCCTATGGTCCGTTTTACTGATCGTATTCGAATCAGAAGTTTTGATTTGGAGCCTGGCAGCTCGCAAAAAGCCTCGACTACATGGTTTTATCTGCAAACTTGTATTTATTGTATTTGTGTTTTATGGTTCTTTGATCCGGAGTGGGACAACTCCAGAGTTGACCACGTATCTTTAAAAATCTGGACAGAGCTCCAGCATGATCTAAACCGGTAGCTTCTATAAAACCGGAATATTATTGGGTCTATCACAAAGGCTCCCTCAGAAAACTGCAAAGTTCGCCGGATTAAGAATATCAAGCATACTTAATCACATGACATCTTTTAAGTGTTATCTATGCAGAAACAGATAATATGCAAGATAAACCATATCAGACAAGATTCAAGTTGGCAGGTACCAAAGCAAAGTTGGGAAATCCGGATCAAAATGGACAATGTTTTAATCTATCTTATTACAAGGCACAACAGGCCTGAGCGGATTAAAGTCTTTCCAGCAAAATGAGTTGCAATTACAAAGATAAACTATGTGGCCTAGGCTTCCTCCTCCTGCGACGGCTGAGGATCAACTTGTTCCGGAGCTTCTTCCTCTTCTTGAAGCGGCTAAAAGTCAGGGACGCACCAATCGATTTTCGTTAAAGCGCGGAAGTACATCTCTTCCGTAATAAGTTCAGACGGATCAACATCTGGGGCGAAAGTATGGGGGCGCACTGGTGGGATTAGATTTATGGTATCATAAACCAGCCGATCCACCCGCTCGTTCTGTAAATCATACCCCGGATGATACCTGGTCAAGTCTGATTCGGCGGCAAGCTTGCTAGCGAGAGGACGCATCTCCTTAGTCAAAGCGTGCAGTTCTTTGGCAGTGAAAGCTGATCCGTCTTCTTTAGTGCTGGGGTACCCGTTCAAGGCTTCTTCCGGATCAAAATCTGGAACCCACGCTTTTGCTCTGGTCAGTGCTATGAGAGAACCGGCTCGGGTAGCAGACTTCTTCACTTCCTCCAAGCGTGCTGGCAAGACAGAAAGTTTCTCTAGTGTGCCTTGGATAGTGGTGGGGGCCGGTTTCTTGAAAGACATTGCGCTTATAATCCTTTGAGCACCGAAATACATCTGCTCAACCAGAGTATAAGACGCCTTGAGTTTCTTCTGTAAATCATCCCCAAGATGGGTAACGCGGCGCCCTACATAAGATCATTACAGTTAAACCGGAATACAGATTGCAAGGATGAAAGCATGCGTGCAGATTAAGTACTTACCGAAGACGGCAGAAGTCATCAGTTCGATTTGCCGTTTTAAACCAGACAATTCTTCTGTCACCGGATTAAGAGCTTCTTCAGCATCTTTTGCTCTTTTCTCCAGCGCGTTCTTTTGCACTTCAAAGGCTGTCCGCTCCTCTTCAAAGTATTTCTTCAGTTGTTCAGCAGTAGTTAAGCTCAGGGCCAAGTCTTTTTTGGCCTTGGCAGCAGCAGATTCAGTCTCAGCAAGTCTGTTGCGGAGTTCAGTGATTTCTTCAGCCCTCTGGTTTAAATCAGCCTGCAAGGGTATTCAAGTGGGATAAATAACATAAGTTCAGACAAAGTCTCAAGTACATAACCAATGTATCCACTTGACACTTGGGGTTTAATGGGATATTGAAGTATCAAAGAGTGGCGCTTTAAAACAAGTCTCAAGCACACAAACAAGTTGTCTACTTGACACTTGGGGGCTAATGGATAGTTGAAACAACAAAGGAAAGATTCAGACAAGTCCCAGGAACATAAACCGAATTATGCCCCTGGCACTTGGGGGCTAATGTAAGATCATTTGCGCGAATTGGAAGTACCGGTTCACCTTCTAAACATAGCTAAATCGGAACTTGGGGGCTACCATGATGTAGACAGAAAAACAACAAAAGCAAAAGCATAAGGCAAGTTAAATACCTCATACTTGTCCTTCATCATGTTGACAAAGCCCGCTTCATAATCTCGACTGGTATGAAGCCGGTTCAAATACCCGGAATAGAGCTCCTGGGCACTCAGCTCGGCAAAGCTAGACAAATTTGTGCTCCATTTGCCCTTCTCTTCATGAACTTTCTCCGCTTTAGCTGTATGTTTGGCCAAAACAGTGGGCTCAGCAGGAGCGGTATAAGTTGTACCGGTTATTTGAACATCTGGAGAAGGAGAAGCTGCCGGTAGTGGAGCAGCAGTGTGAACCGGACTAGCGGGAGCCGGGCTAGTCCGAGGAGGGTCGGCCCGGACAGGACTCTCCGGTTCATGGACATTTTCAGTATGGGGATTCTCAGGAGCAGTGGAATAAGTGTGATCCATGGGAGCAGGATCTTCAAGATGAATTGTGGGCTCATGTTCCGGAGGGATGGTTGAATCCGTATCAACGGCCGGATCGACAGTAGCGGTCTCAGCAGCTGTTTTGTTAGCCTTTGCCCTTTTGCTAGGCTTAGGCTTGCTGAAAGAAATTAGAAAATAAATCAGAGTCACAAAAAGCAAGTGCAATCATAAACCGGATAAGATAAAGGATTTACCCAGGGACGGTTTTCAGAGGTGGGACTTGTGTGGCAGTTGATTCGCCAGAAGACGATAAAGAGGTCTCCTGATAATTAGGATCAGACGGTTTAAGTGGTTTGCGTATAAGCCCGGCCTTGGGATGAAGAAGAGTTGGAGAGCGTATAACCTCAGAGCGGCGCCTCCGAGCCAGAGTAAGAGATATTCCGGACGATTCAACTACAAGGCCACTATGGCGTGTAGCCCGGCGAGCTTCATGTTGTTGTTTCTTCAAAAGAAAATTGGGGTCCAGTTGAGCGTAAGGATGAGAAAATTGATATTTCCGGACTACCCGACGAATTTTTGGTGGAGGCGGTTCTGAATCTGAAGAAAGAGTGATTACCTCAGTTTCTGCCGCTTTATCTCCTTCAGCCAAATCCTGTGAAAGGACACCGTTAACACAAGTCTGGATAAAAGTAAACAAATCATAGCCGGATTAATTCATACCTCAGAGTCCGGATCATCGTCTTCAGCATGTGAACCGGAGCCAGCAGCCGCCTTTTTCTTCTTGATAACGTAAGTTTTCCGGCATGGCTGTTTGCCTACCTTTTCCAGAGGTTTCCTTTTCCAGAAAGGATCGTCGGCCTATTCAAAAGATGAAAGATAATGGGAAAACGATTTAAATGAACGGATTACAAACATACGAAAGAGAGTAAGACTTTCTACAGGCAGCTTGTTCTTCTTATAGTACGGAGCCAATCCGGTTTTGCTACATTCTTCCAAAGGGACATTGAGCATCTTCTTGGCAGATTCAATGACCTCCGATTCAGAAAGCGTTACTTTGGAAAACCGCTGAGGATCATCCGGCTTTCCGGAATACTTACACATCAAACTGGAGCGTGGGCTCAGAGGGAGGATACTCTAGGTAAGCCAGTAGCGCATAAATTCAATTCCGGTTAATCCGTTGGCCATAAAGGCCTTGAGCTTGGCGAGTTGAGAAGCAAACCGGGGCCGTTCTGAGGAGCTGAGACGCTGCGGCAAAGGGTGATCTTCAGGGAGACGATGCTCGCGATAACCCGGCAGTGGGTTTTCTCCTTCAGGTGAAGTGTCAAGGCAATAGAACCAAGACTTGTTCCACTCTTTCGGGTGTGTATGGAGAGCGGCTTGAGGAAAGACTGCATCTCTTCTCTTTTGGATGCTGACCCCACCCAATTCTTGATGAGGACCACCAGTAAACTCAGTTCGCCGGTTCAAATGGAAAAAACCCCGGAACAAGTCGACTGATGGCTCTTCTTGCAGATATACCTCTGAGAAAACTTGAATATCGCAGATATTTGAAATGGAGGTTGGACCTATGTCCTGAGGGTGAAGTTGAAAAGCGGCAAGTACGTCCCGAAAGAATTTCGAACCGGGAGGAGTGAAACCTCGAGCCATGTGGTCAAAGAAGACAATAACTTCCCCTTCTCTGGGAGTAGGGGGACATTCATTTCCCGGGGCCCGCCATTTTAGGACTGATTGAGGGCCTAGAGTGCCAACTGCCGCAGCATTAACTAAATCTTCTTCCGTAACGACAGAAGGGACCCAGTCGCAAGAAACAAACTGTTTGGCAGACATAGTAGCAGAAGGAAAGTGCTGAAAAGGCGAAGTATAAAATCCGGATTATTCAAGCACAGATATACAAACCGGATCACATATGCAAAGTCACACCAACGGTTTAGACAAGGGACTAATGACATTGCTAAACCCGACAGTAAGCAGGAAATACGCTACTACCGTTCATGATAACAAAAGAGAGCACCTAAACCGTCGTGATCATTATCGGTGCATTACAGAAGCAATATATGACTGACTAAACCAGCGAGTATGTTACAGATCTATAAGGATGAAGAAACAAGTTTCTACAGAAAGCTAAGATAAAACAGATCTGAGCGGTAAGGAAAAAGGAAAAATTTTGCAGGTTTATTACAGAAAGAACTACGGGGGTCTTATAACAGAGCGGACGAATCTAAAGATTGAATCTAATGCCGAAATCTAAAGCATACGGCAGCAGAGCGGAAACAAGTTTCAGAGAGAAATCCTAAAGGTTCAAGTGACTACGAGCATGGCGTCTAGGACGAACAGATGAAGCTTGTTCTAGGTCTAATGGCGGAGGCATAGAGAAAACCCTAAGGTTACAGATCTACAGCGAGGGAAAAAGAATACCTGAGGCAGCAGAAAGCGGCGGCGGAGTTATTTGGTCGCGCTCAGGTTGATGCAGCGGCCGGCGACGGCGAGCTTGAGGGGCGACGGCGGAAGCTTGAGCTCGGGCGGCAGAGGAAGAAGACGAGCAGAAGGAGATGAAGAGGAGATGCAGCAGTATTTATAAAGGGGGAGAGACGAAACGGCAGGCGCGAGATTTGAGGAAGTGAAAGATTGGATAAAGATTCCCTGTCGCCTCAATTCTTGGGATGGCCTTTAAACAAAAGTAATAGACAGCTGCGCGCGTTAAATGCTGAAGTGATGTCATGGTCGAATTAAGTGGTTTCCAAGGATGACCTCATCACCGGTTTACAAAATTGATAAGATACAAGAAAGAAGATTATACAAGACTGGGAAGACTGATGTGAACCAGTTCAAATCATTCTGGGGCCTAATGTCAGGGATATTACAAGCTGGTATAAACCGGCAAGTGTAAACCGGATTATGATAATGTAAGTTGTATAATTGTAATACCCAGTAGAGGTTACGGCCCGTGAAGGCTTAGGGCCCATGTATAGAGTTACGGTTTGTAAACCGCCTGATCATGTAACTTGAGAGACAAGGAAGAAAGAACAGAGACCGAGGCGGACACAAATATGAGCCGGCCTCGGGACTCTATAAACCGGACCGGGCGTCACCCCTATATAAAGGGATAGCCCGGCGACGGTTCAGGGAGAGAGACGACCCGTCGAGACACATGCAAGCAATCCGCTCCCTGTTCATCGACGCCCAAGCAATACCAAACCAAACTAGACATAGGCTTTTACTTTCCTCAAAGGGGCCGAACTAGTATAAAACCTCTGTGTCCTTTCTGTGCTTTTAACCCCTTCAAGCTAACCCGTGCGATGGTTCCTCAACTAAGTCCGTTAAACCGGACATCTGCTGTGTTAATTCCACAATAGTTGGGGTCATGGCAAGATGAAGGTTGGAGAGGAAGATAGGTCCAAGGTCAAATCTGAGAGGTTTTAAATCAAGAAGGAGAGAAATCAAACAACTTCTTTTGAAACTCAACTTGTGCTTGAGCCAACACAAGAGAAAACCTTCAAGACCAAAAACCAAGCTTGAGAGAACACACAAACTTTGGCCAGAAGAGATTTTAGAAGGGTCTTAAGAAAAGATCAAATAACGCCCTTCCAAAAGGCCAAAAGTTTGGAAGAAAAACCAAACCCAAAATTTGGGGGTGTTACAGTCGCTGAGGATGTTGCGGCTGATGTGGAAGTTGGTGGAGGGGAAGAAGAACTTAGATTCCTGGAGATGGAGCCAAGGGTACTGCTCGGCTGTGATGGAGGGTTTCGTCATTGGAGGAGCTCTAGTCAGTTGTACTATGGCAAGGCTGAAGCAGGACAAGAGATACAACGCTAACCTGAGTGGAATTCTAATATCATCTCCAATAGTTGAGGAAAAATACAAAACCACAAAGTGCTAGATGTAAAATACATTAGCCGCTCATCTCTAAACTTAACTGTTGAAACTGAATTTAGCTGTCGAAACTGATTTTTACTGTCGAAACTGAATTTTACTATCGAAACTAAATGCACTAGTAGCAGAAAAGCAGTGGCAGCAGCAGCAGCAACGCCCAGAGCAGCAGCGCGTGCGAGTGCCAGTGCAGCTAGTTGTGTAGCAGCATCTCGGGTAGCAGCTGCAGGGGCTTGAGCCGTCGAGTGAGAGTAGGATCTGCTTCTCGTGCAGCAGCAGTGCGAGGTAGACTAGAGCAGGATGGCAAGCAACATTAAG
Organism: Secale cereale; assembly: GCA_902687465.1. Taxonomy (NCBI): domain Eukaryota; kingdom Viridiplantae; phylum Streptophyta; class Magnoliopsida; order Poales; family Poaceae; genus Secale; species Secale cereale. The sequence continues at coordinate 292,205,759 of LR738711.1, forward strand.
AGCAAGAGCAGCATCGCGAGCAAGAGCAAGAGAAGACCAGGCAGGGGACCGGAGAGCAAGAGCAGAGCAGCAGCGCAAGCGAGAGCTGAAGCAGCAGCAGCTCCGACAGATGTGGACATCACTGCCGATGGAGAGATACCGTAAAAGAAGTGGCTCGTGACGCCGCCGTAGATGGAGCGGCGCCATGGCGGCTCAGGACCGAGCGCCGGCAACACCGTGAGATTGAAGCAAGAAAATGTAGCGATTACTGTAGAAGATCTTTCATGGCGCCGATTATGCTTCAGCTTCATCCGAGGAATCGGTGATTATGATGCTCTTCCGGTGGTGCAGGTGAAGACGACGGTGTAGGAATGGAGGTGGCGTGAAAGATGAGGGGAACGTCGGGGCATCTCCTAGGACGTAGAGGACGGGGTGGCTGAACTGGCAGGACGACGAGATCGACGATGGATCCTCATCCGGTGCAGTGGATGAGGGAGGTCGAGGTGTTGCGATGGACGACGTCGTCGGGGAAGAGGCTCCGGCTGGGTGGCGGACGGAGGAGGGTGTGGGGCTTCGCGGGTTTTCGCGGCCTCGGTGTTCGAATTGGGGCCGCGGAGGGGATGGGAGGGGGAACCATGGCTTAGGGATGCACTTGTCCGAAACGTGGGGTAAGTTACGAAAATGCCCCCATCGATTTGAACCATGGCTTAGGAATTTCGCTTGTCGGGATTTCGCAGGAGGTGGGAGTTTTCGCGCGCGTTGTAGTTTTGGGAAGGAAATGCGCGGGTTGAGATGGAGGGAGTTTTCCGAGCACAATGAGACAAAGAGTTAGCTTAAAATTTCGGGATGACTAGCCGCATGTTGAAGAGGGAGGAGTTTCTCAGCGCGATAGATAGAGATGCTAGCTTGAAATATCAGCATAAGAAGGCGCCACTTGAAATTTCGGGAGAAGAAGCTTAACATGTACGAAAAAACAATTTTCACCTCACTAGAGAGAGCCATGTCCCATTTTACTATATTACAAGAAAGGCATTCAAATACAACAACAAAAAAAATTGGGGGCAACAAGCTTAACGTGTACAGTACCAAATTAATTTGCACTGCCCTTAAAAATAAAAAAATCGTGTTGTCTAGCATATGGACTAATTTTGAGTACATTTTCCCTGTTTGAAACAACAATCTAAATATTATCTTCACAACACATGACATGAATATAGGAGTAGTAAATTCCCATATAAACATGAACTACATGTACATACGATCCTGAATTCAAATATATGTATCTATTTTATGTTGAATTCAAATTATAGCACATGTATGCTCTAGCTATATGCTCGGAATCTAAACCATTTATGATACTACGTACAATGTGTTTAACGCATGCAACACACACAGACACACACATACACACACACACACCATTTAGACTAGTAAGGTACACGTGCATTTCACGCATGAGATTTGGCAAGCAAATTATGAATGAATACCACATTATAGCATGTAAGCTTTGAGTCATATATGCATGATGTAGATATTCATTTAATTCTTATAGTTCATCTCATTCAAAATCAATTAGTTTTTATCAAAAAGCTAATCTATTTTAAGATTCATGTAATTGAGCATTGAAAAGCAAAAAGTAAAAATAAATAATGGTGATTCATCTAGAAAAAAAGGGCAATTATAATATGGAAGATTCTGCAACAGAGGAGAAATGCTTGTGTTTTGAAGTTTGTGCATTCTGCTTAAGTTCAACCATTGAATCTTCTAGATTATACATGTGGTGGAATCTGGTGGAATGTAGATGATATCCAACGGCCTGTAGTGCTCGGATTTGCCATCTCTGCACAATCGGATTGGTTTCAACCAATGACCGTCCTTCAAAGTTTATTCGCACACTATATCGGGGTATAGATATGTGATGCGAAAGCCACCCATCATCTCCAATCTAAGTAGTGTGTCCATGCGTGGATGCAATGTGGCCTAACGATGGCTGCCATCGGTATCTCAAATTCAAATCAGAGTGACCTTATTCAATGTGTATACAGTGTAGCATGCTCGTTCTCAAACCACACCATGCATATCTCAGTTATATTCATACATGCATGGGTTTCAAACATCATGCTCTCTTATTCAAATATTTATATTCGACTGTACATTGATTATGACCTCACCTACTAGTATTTTACACCCACACAATCGTCTTCTATTTATAATTGTACCACTAACTTTCTCTCGTGCATGCATGCACACACACTACCACTCAGCATTATCCACCGCACACATGCAATATTTTTCTCCGGGTCGGTCTCCCATGCACGCACGCACGCACACACACACACACACACACACACACACACACACACACACACACGCCTCCCCCTCTTCATCACTTCGGGCATTGTTTACATCTCACATGCATGTGTAACGATCGATGTTCCTCTATGTGTGTAAATATATAGCTAGGTCTTTTCCAATTCTCCACACAAACCGATTGATCTATATATCTAGTTAGGTCTCACCCTCTTCCCCACGAACACATCGATCAATCTATACCTCTCTATATAGGAGTACATAGCTAGTACACCCATGTTATCAATCCATCGTCTCCCTCTCATCATCCATGCCTTTCGCTTCATCTCTCAAATGCGCGCATAGTGGCGAAGGTAGGGGCAGTAAGGGCCCTGCCCCCCTAACATCACTATATATTGAGGCTAATATGAATGTGATCAGTAGATCAATTGCTGGTAAAATGGTTTAAGTTGATGAATTGGCCCCCCTAGCTCATTCATTTTTCATGGCTCCGCCACTGCGCGCAAACGCACACGTTCTCGCCCCTTCTCTTTAAATATCGATCTTGCACTTGTGCACTCCCTCACAGACTCCCTCCACTTGGCCCCTCGGACCATCTTTTCCAGCCCTCCATATCCTGGTGCTTGTACGCTCGTAGAGCTCTTCCCTCTATGTCTCTATCGATATCTCGTGCAGTCGACCCCTCACCTCTCTTCTCATATATCACCCCGGCCCCATGCACATACATTTATGTATATAGGCCTCTCCTTCACACAAATTGCATTGACACGTATTCCCTCGCCATATCTTAGTATCTCTCACACACACGGACTACGTGTTGGAAAGATGAGAGGTACACACATGCACTCGTTCCCACATACAAACGCACGGGTGCATGGTAGAGCACATTTCTAAAAACAAATGAGCATGTAGAAAGGCTTTATATGATGTGCCACTAGTCTATATCTATAGCTCTATATCTATATTTATATCTATACTCTATACCCCTATATAGTGTGCGAATAAAACTGAAAGATGGTCGTTGGATGAAGCCAACCCGATGGTGCAGAGATGGCAAATCCGAGCACTACTAGCCATTGGATATCATCTACATTCCACCAGATTCCGCCACATGTACAATCTAGAAGACTCCATGGTTGAACTTAAGCATAATGCACAAACCTGAAAACACAAGTACTTCTCCTTTGTTCTAGAATATTCCTTATCATAATTGCCCAAACTTTTTTACTAGTTGAATTGCCATTATTTGTTTTTTACTTTATACTTTACAATGCACAAATCCATGAATCATAAAATAGATTAATCTTTTTATTAAAACTAATTGATTTTGAATGAGATGAACTATAAGAATTAAACGATCGTCTACAACATGCATATATGACTCAATGCTTATGTGCTATAGAGTGGTATTTTTTTCATATTTGGTTGCCAAATCTCATGCGTGCAATGCACGTGTACCTTACTAGTACTTCCAGGATGTCCAAAACACGTAAATTAGAATTCCAATGGCACTCTAAACAGTGTCTCTCCCTATTTCAGTTAATACACTATGATTAAAATCATATGGGGGCATCCATGAAGCCACATGGCACATGTGGAGGCATTGTCGCGACTTCCTTGTGTCTCCGTCGTATCTATAATTTTTGATTGTTTCATGCCAATATTATTCTACTTTTACATACTTTTGGCAACAATTCATATGATTTATTTGGACTAACTTACTAATATAGTGCCCAGTGCCAGCTTCTATTTTTTGCTTGTTTTTGTATCGCAGAAAATCCATATCAAACGAATTCCAAACACTATAAAAATTTATGGACAATCATTTTGGAATATATGTGATTTTTAGGAGGTGGAAACAATGCAAACGGGGGCCCGTAGTGCCCACAACCCACCAGGGCGCGCCCTAGTGTCGGGTGCCCTCCTCGAACGTCGGTTGGGGCCCTTCTTCTGACGCAATAAAGCTAATTTATCGATAAAAATTGTGTTAAAATCTCAGTGGAATCGGAGTTACGGATATCCGGAAATATAAGAAACAGTGAAGGGCCAGATCCGGGGAACACAAAACAGACAGAGATAGAGAGACAGATCCAATCTCGGAGGGGCTCTCACCCCTCCCATGCCATGAAGGACATGGACCAGAGGGGAAAACCTTCTCACACCTAGGGAGGAGGCCAAGGAAGAAGAAGAAGGAGGGGGGCTCTCGCCCCCTCACTTCCGGTGGCACCGGAGTGCCACCGGGGCAACGATCGGGACGGCGATCTACATCAACAATCTTGCTACCGTCAACACCAACTCTCTCCCCATCATTGCAGCAGTGTAACACCTCTTTCCCCCCGCTGTAATCTCTACTTAAACATGGTGCTCAACTCCATATATTATTTCCCAATGATCTTTGGTTATCCTATGATGTTTGAGTAGATCGGTTTTGTCCTGTGGGTTAATCGTGATCTTGGTTGGTATGATTGTATATTTTATTTATCGTGTTGTCCTATGGTACCCTTTGTTCTCACCGAAACATGAGGGGCCCCCGCTGTAGGGTGTTGCAATACGTTCATGGTTCGCTTATGGTGTGTTGCGAGAGTGACAGAAGCTTAAACCCGAGTAAGTGGGGTATGATCTATGGGGGTAAAGAGGACTTGATACTTAATGCTATGGTTGGGTTTCACAACCTTAATGATCTTTAGTAGTCGTGGATGCTTGCTAGGGGTGCAATCATAAGTGCATATGATCCAAGTAGAGAAAGTATGTTAGCTCATGCCTTTCCCTCATATAAAATTGCAAGAATGATTACAGGTACTTGTTATCGATTACCTAGGGACAAATGAACTTCTTGTTAACAAAAGCTATCCACTTTTATTATCTTGCAAAGTACTTCTAGTTTTTTTATTGCAAAGTAGTTCTAGCATCACACCTGCAAAATAGTTTCATACTTGTTTTCGGTAAAGCAAACGTCAAGTGTGTGTAGAGTTGTATCGGTGGTCGATATAACTTGAGCGAATATTTGTTCTGCCTTTAGCTCCTCGTTGGGTTCGACACTCCTATTTATCGAAGAAGGCTACAAACGATCCCCTATACTTGTGGGTTATCAACACCTTTTTCTGGCGCCGTTGGCGGGGAGTTATATCGTGGAGTGAATATTCTCGTGTGTGCTTGTTTGCTTTATCACTAAGTAATTTTATGTTTTGTTCTAAGTTGTTCTCTATCTTTAGTCATGGATATGGAGCACGAAGCACCAAAAAAATTAGGGATACTTGCTGCTCATGGAGATGGGTAACCTCCTAAAACCCTCGATGCTGGTTATGTGATAGATATTTTGCACTACTTTGATAATCCTGAAAAAATCCCATTCAACTATATAATGGGAGTAACGTTGGATCAATGTGAATACTTTAGGGATAATCGCTTAAATCATAAAGGTAATTTGTTATGGGATAAAATTCATATGTTGCATTGGCATGCTTATAATCTATGCTTGAGATATGATTATACTTGTTGCTCTAGGATGAATGCTCCACATCTTCACTTTTCATGTTAATTCAATGATAATAAAACCTTGGCTTCTTATGCTAATGGTATATATGATTATTATTATGTGGAACAAATAGAAGAATTTGTTGCTTTTATGGGTGCTTGTGAAATTAAATGTTTCTTTGAAGAGTATGAAAATTATGATGATGTTGTTTACAGATATGAAAATCTTGCTATGCTTAAATATTTCAATTTGAAGTTTAAATACAATGCCCATATTGATGTGTTTATTGAGAAGGTCTCTGCTGTCCAAGAAGAGACTAGTATTTTGCATGAGTCTATGGAAGAAGAAATTAGTGACATTGTGAGCTCACTGGATGAAAAAGATGAGGACGAGAGCGAAGAACAAAAGGAGGAAGAGCAGATTGATCACCCGTTCCCTCCTTCTAATGAGAGTTACTCTTTATCCCATACATTGTTTAATTTCCCTTCGAATTTACCAAATGATGAATGCTATGATGATTGCTATGATCCCGTTGATTCTTTTGAAATATCCCTTTTTGATGATGCTTGCTATGCTTGTGGCCATGATGCCAATATGGATTATGCTTATGTAGATGAACTTGCTATAGTTCCTTATGTCAACAATGAAAGTTTTGCTATTGCACCCACGCATGATAGTCCTATTATCTTTTTGAATTCTCCCGACTACACTATATCGGAGAAGTTTGCACTTATTAAGGATTACATTGATGGGTTGCCTTTTTTCGTTGCACATGATGATTTTGATGAATATAATATGCATGTGCTTGCTGCTCCTACTTGCAATTATTATGAGAGAGGAACTATATCTCCGCCTCTCTATGTTTCCAACACGATATAATTGCAAATAACTGCTTATACTATGCATTAGTCTTTACTTGATGTGCATAAATTGTTCTTGTCTGACATGTTGATGCATAGGAAGAGAGTTAGACTTCTTCATTGCTTGATATATGTTGCTTTGTGCTCACTACTAAATGCCAAATCACTGCTAGTTAAAATTAGCTTTGATATATCTCGGGATCCGGGTGGATTCATTACTTGAGTACTTTATGCCTAGCTTAATGGCTTTAAGGAAAGAGTTGCCAGGAAGACAACCCAGAAGTTTTAAAAAAGTCATTTATTTCTGTTGGATGCTTTTATGAAGTTTGAAAAAAAAATAGAGGGGAACTGAGGGAGTCCTGGATTGAGGGGTCCTCATGTGGCCGGATAGCTCGTGGTGGGTCGGACTGGTGGGCCGTGAAGATCATTGCCGAAGATCGTCTCTCGTATCCGGATAGGACTCTTGTGTGTGTATAACGACATGTTTTAGGTTCGGGTGTAATCTTTCCTTCCTCTGCAACATGGTCATGTACAAACCCTAGGGCCCTCCGGTGCATATATAAACTAGAGGGTTTAGTACGTAGGGGCTGAACAACAATAGCCAATTCATAGCAATCACCCTGGTTAGACTTCTAGGGTTTAGCCATTACGATCTCGAGGTAGATCAACTCTTGTAATCATATTCATCAAGATCAATCAAGCAGGAGTAGGGTTTTACCTCAATCGAGATGGCCCGATCCTGGGTAAAGACTGTGTCCCTTTTCTCCTATTACCATCGATCCACAGATGCATAGTTCGGGACCCCCTATTCGAGATCCGCCAGTTTTGACACCAACATTGGTGCTTTCATTGAGAGTTCCACTATGTCGTCGGTCGAAGGACCTATGGATCGCTTCGTCAACAAGGACATCTTCCCTCCCGGCCAACTTTTCGGGTTTGGCGGCTTCACGCTCTGTGCCAACACAGAAGGTCACCTCGAGCAGGTTGAGATCTACGCCCCTGGCCATCAGGTCTAGTTTGGAAGCTTGAACTATGTTGCTGATAACCGTGGAGACTTGATCTTCGACGGATTCGAGCCCATGGCGACCGCTCCCTGCCACCACGATGAACATGACCTAAATCTGTCATCGGACCACATCGAGGGGATAACACATGTAACAGCTCTACCCTAGATCCGGAGCAGATCGCGTCACCCAAGGATGGGAAGCTCAACCCAGCGACGGAAGCCACAGACTCAGCGGCGCTGGAGCCGCACATGGACCCAACCTTGAGCGGGATCTGTGTTATGAGAACATTGGACTCGTCTCTGGCTACAGGTTCTGAACCATGTGCATCTGCGTCCTTCAAGCTTGATCAGACGCCTATCGTCGAATTCAGCTCCGCAGATATCTTCCAGCACTCACCTTTAGGCGATGTGCTAAACTATATCCGAATTATGTCCGGTTAGAACTGGAGGCCTATGATGGAGAATTTTGCTAACCAGCCACCACCCACTTAGTATCCACAATTCAAGATTTAACTGATCTACTTGACTACGCTTCTGAAGACTTTGAAGGGATGGACCTTGAAGCCGAAGCAGATCCAGACCAAAACCCGCCCGTAACCGGGCGATGGACGACTACGTCCTCATATGATGTATATGTGTTGGACACACCTAAAGAGAAGGAGGACGACGGACATAATGATCCCGAAAAGGATAAGCCTGTCGATGAACCTCCCAAGCGTCGACGTCAGAAGTGTCGAGCTCGATCCCGTAAAGGGAAAGATAGCAACACTGTCACTGACGACGATGATAATCCGAACCAAGCCGATGACCTCGCAGATCCCGTGATGGAGAAGGACGAGCGAGAGGATGGTGAACACAGTCCGAGACCGCTGTCTAATCACAGCGATGCCGAAGACAACAATTATCAACCTATCTCCGAAGAGGACGTTATTCTAGGCGACTACGAATTCATCATCCCAAAAGAACCCTTAGAACAGAAGTGCTTCCATCGGAGCCTTATTGCCACCGCAAGGAGCCTGAAAAAGCAGCAGCAGCGGCTGAAAGACACACAGGATACGATCAATGATAGATGGAACGAAGTGCTAGACGCTGAGGAAAAATATGGATGCAATCGCCAAACAAAGGGCTATCCTAAGCACAAACTGCTGCCCAAATTCGACAACAAGGCTACTGCGCCTATACCGCCTAAGAACAACACCGCTGATAAGCCAGACCGACCACCTCGTGGACGGGACAGAGTGGCTAGCAACAGCATACACAAGCCCGCACCCCTCCCCGTAAAGGAAAGGAGGCCGTGGCTCAGGCCCAGAAACACGATCGACGGGAGGACCTGAACAAAAGGGCTGGCAAGAGCAGATCCATCTACGGATCCAGAGACCGTGCTCCCACACGGGACGACGGTTATCAAGCCAAATATGCCGGTCATATACCAGTTCGGAGCCAATGCCGAACATCACAACCGTCGGACCTACGGCACGACATAGCAAAATACAGGGGTGCCGCACACCCTTTGTGCTTCACCGATGAGGTGCTGGATCACGAATTTCCAGAGGGGTTTAAACTCTTAAATATCGAGGCATATGATGGAACAACGGATCTGGCTGTCTGTATAGAAGACTTTATTCTTCACATCTACATGGCCCGTGGAGATGACCTCCACGCCATCAAATACTTACCCCTCAAGCTGAGAGGACCAGCTCGACACTAGCTGAACTGGCTCCCAAAAAACTCCATTGAAAGTTGGGAAGAACTTGAGGGTGCTTTTCGAGCCAATTTTCAAGGGACCTATGTCCGGCCCTCGGATGCTGACGATCTAAGTCACATAATCCAAAAACTCGAGGAGTCAGCCCGTAAGCATTAGAATTGGTTTCTCACTAAGAAGAACCAAATCGTCGACTGTGCGGACTCCGAAGCCTTAGCGGCCTATAAGCATAGTGTTCGGGACGAATGGCTAGCTAGACACCTCGGTCAGGAAAAGCCGATGACAATGGCAGCCCTAACTACACTCATGGCCTGTTTTTGCATGGGCGGGGATAGCTGGTTAGCTCGTAGCAACACCAGCGACCCTGGCACATCCGAAGTCATGGATGGCAATGGAAAGCCACGACATAGCAAAAACAAACATCAAAATAATGCTGGAAGCCCACATGATACAACTGTAAACACCGGATTCAATGGCTCCAGACCCGGTCAACGGAAGAAGCCATTTAAAGGCAACAAATATAGTCCATCTTGCCTGGACAAAATATTAGACAGGCCCTACCAGATCCATGGCACCCTGGCTAAACCTGCGAACCATACCAACCATAGTTGTTGGGTCTTCAAGTAGGTCGGCAAGCTTAACGCCGAGCACAAGGGAAAAGGACCTCAGAGCGAAGACGAGGATGAACCTTGCCAGCCGAACACAGGGGGACAGAAGAAATTTCCCCCGGAGATCAAAACGGTGAATATGATTTATGTCACTCATATCCCAAAGAGGGAGCGAAAGCGCACACTCCGAGATGTCTATGTCGTTGAGCATGTTGCCCCCAAATTCAACCCATGGTCAGCCTATCCGATTACCTTTGATCGCAGGGATCATCCGACTAGTATCTGTCATGGGGGTTCGGCAGCCCTAGTGGTCGATCCAATAATCGATGTATACCATCTCACTCGAGTCCTTATGGACGGCGGCAGCAGTCTAAATCTGATATACCAGGACACTGTCCGCAAGATGGGGATAGACTCATCAAGAATCAAGCCAAACAACACGACCTTTGAAGGAGTGATACCGGGCGTAGAAGCCCGCTGCACGGGCTCTTTAAAATTGTTGGTCGTATTTGGCTCTCCCGATAACTTTCGAGTCAAAGAGCTAATCTTCTACATAGCTCCGTTTCGAAGTGGCTATCATGCACTACTCGGAAGAATGGCCTTCGCCCGCTTTAATGCAGTCCCACATTATGCTTATTTAAAGCTCAAAATTCCTAGACCACATTCCATCATCACGATCAATGGAAATATGGAGCGCTTTCTCCGTGCGGAGGAGGACACTGTGGCCCTAGCAGCCGAAGTCCAAAACGGCCTATTCAAGCCGAACAGCTTATCGGTCATTAAGACCACAAACACAGCTAAATGTGTCCGCATACGCCTCAGTGCGGCAGCTCAGATGAACCTGAGCTCGATTAGCAGCTACACCCCCATCGACTGCCCCATACGATGGTAGCATGCGTGCCCCGTGTAAATAATTATGCCCTTAAAATTCCTTGGGTGGCGCTGGGGGCACACTGCATACAAATAGTCCATAGTTCGGCTCGACCCTATTCGGACTCTAAAATTATCTTTCAAGGTTAATTAAATGAACCCGCTTTGTTTATGGCCACACTGGATTCCTTTTTCTAGGTTTTTTCTTCTTTTTTTACAGATGGCCATCACAGTTCCCCCTTCAAGGACACATCACAAAGGAGAAAACGGCGCAGACATGCAGCAGGGCCCCGTGCTAAGGTTTCTTTTTAGATTAAGACCCTATGTAAACATTTTATCTCTTTTTGTTTTATACTTTTCTGGCATGTAAAATGTCCAAGGAAGTTATTGGCATTATCTGTAAGTACACGACTCGTCGTACTATAACGGGAGATTATAGGAGCAGCTTGGTTCATATTGTTTTTGGAGTTTTTTTCGCTCACCACCTGTGTTCTCTCCCCATGTCAGATTTCCACACGTGCCTTGACACCAGTGTCCATTACCAGGGGCTGTATTCGGCTCGGTATATGTTGAAAAGTCCGAACAACTATCGGGAGCGTTCGGCGTCCTGGATATTGCTTTACATGCATCAGTTCCGAATCATGTCTTGGGTCAATAGTGGGGTTGCCCGGCTCCTGTGCTTACCCCTACGTTCCCGTTTGTTCGGCTAGGGTGTAAAGGGAGAACAACTGCGATTGTACTTCTGGTTCGTCCAGTCAAGTACCTCAGTAGAGAAAGCCGAAAACTGACTATCATGATAGGCGAGAATCTGGTATTCGATCGGGTGACTTACTGTCATACTACAATCAATGGAGATATACCCCATGTTATAAGAAGGTTTGGTTTTTTGCCCAGCCGCGTACAAATGGATACCTTAATTTGGAAAAACCATATATGCACCAGGGGCTAGTACTTAGTCCCACTTGTAAAACTCCTATGGCTAAGTGAAAGCAATAAAGCCGCATAGTCTGATTGCCTGGTTCACTCCGCATACACCTCCTACATGGACCAAGACGTTGGATAAAGACTGTTTATGCATATGACCGAACACCCCAGTAATATTTACATGGGGGCTGAAGCCGACGAGTGGAAACTTTCAGACTTAAATAACGGTTGTACAGGAGGTGAAAGTCGATCACATTATAATAGCGCAAAAATTATATATACATCGGTTCATAAGATTAAGTCTTTACAACCGAATACAATTACTCAAAGATAATATCATTTGAGCACTGGCCTTCTACAAGGCGGGCGCCTTCTTTGGCATCCTCAAAGTATCTCTCCGGCTTCCGATGCTCCATGCCTTCGGGCGGGCCAACAGTGGCTATGTCATGTGCCTTCATCTTTGCCCAGTGCATTTTCACACGGGCGAATGCCATCCAAGCACCCTCTATGCAGGCTGAATGCTTCAGTGCGTCGACCCGCGGACTCGCTTCGACGAGCCGCTTCACCAATCCGAAGTAGCTACTTGGGATTGGCGCAGCGGTCCATAGCCGGACTATCAAGTCCTTCATGGCCGAACCCGCGATGTTGTGCAGCTCGGCCAGCTGCTTCATCTAGTCGTTGAGGGGCACCACATGTTTTGGCGCATTGAACTGTGACCAGAACAGCTTCTCCGTGTTGTTCCCCTCCCGGGCTCAGAAGTATTGGGCGGCGTCAGCACTGCTCCTCGGGAGATCCGCAAACACGCCTCGAGAACTCCATAACCGTGTCAGCCGAAGATGCTCTGTCAGAGAAAAGTCTTACCAGATGCTATCTCCCGCGCATACTTCATTTCCTCGTAGACGATGCACGACTCGCTTCGCGCCTCCTGGGCAGTATTGACTGCCGTAGTGAGCTGGGATGCTTGTTCTGAAGTCGTTTTTTTCCAATGCCTCCCATTTGCGAATAGCATCGTGGAGCTCACTTTGACTTTGGCCACCCGAGCCTCATGCTTTTGGCACATGGCCTTTTCGGCCTCTAGATAGGCAACCGCTTATCAGCGGCTGCCTTGCTCACCTCGGTCCCCTTCTTGGCCTTCCCGAGGTCGCCCTTAAGAGCCTCGAGCTCAGTGGCGCCAACTGTTTAATACAACATATCACAAAGAGTTTATACTCACAATCAATTAAAAAATATTAGTATTCTTGACACCTCAATTTTTGAAATCTGCATACCTTGCGTCTCATCTAAATGCTGGTTGACGCGGTCGAGGTCCGTGTTGGCCTCCGAGAGCTTCCGATTTAGTTCGGCATCTTCTGCAGCTTTTGAAGTTACCGTAACTAGTGAAGCCTGTTCAAATGCAAAAGCATAAAGTTTAGCTTTATAGTATGCTATATTATGGATATTTCGTCCGATTCTGTTCAGAATCACACAAAGCATCAGGGGCTACTGGCTATATATGTGTATATAAAATAAATAAAGTTCCATAAAGAACATTACATTGCATACCTCGAAGCCTGTTAGTAGGCTATTGAAGGCTTCATTTAGTCCTCCTTTGACGGACTGAATCTTCCCCGCACCCATTATGGTGCGGTGCTCCTCCACTGTAATGCCCCGGATGTAATACTTTCCCTTTTGGGCAATATATATATCTCTGGCTTCATCTATTCCATTCTGGGTTCTTTGTCTTTTCGGGTTTTCATCGTTTTGTTGTGTGAGTGTGTGGCATTCATTCATATCATGTAGTTATGTGCATTGCATTGCATTTGTGTTGCCGTTTGCATCCGGTTCCACTCGTTTCTTCCCGTTGTCCGTTTCGAGTTCCGGAGGTCCTTCACGCATCGGTGGCATCCCCGATGCCTACTTTGGTGTTTGGCCGTGTAACGTTTCCGGTTTAGCGTGAGACTCGTCGTGCGATGTTGTTTTGGTGTGTGTAACCCGCTTGTCAAATCTCGTCGCGTTTGGAGTTCGTTTGCTACCCCAACAGTTGTTCTCGTGGTCTGAAAGTACCCCCTCTTTGAGGCCCAAGACACCCCTCCAACTGCCCACCAAACCAACCCAAACCCCTCCATTCACCTAGGTCATCTAATTGTGATCATGTGGCTGAAAACTTCACCTCATTTGGACAACCCTAGCTCCTTGTGCCTATATAAACGTCCTTCTCCCTCAAAACTTGCGTCCAGAAAACCATATGCTTCCACAGTGCGCCGCCGGTGCTTCCACCGTTGATCCGCGGTGCTTCCACCGTTGAAAATCCGTGCTTCCGACGTCCCAGAAACCATGCTTCTGAGGTTCGTCGTCGTGCTTCTGTAGTGCCGCGGCCGTGCTTCCGTCCGACGCGCGGGTCCCGCGCGTTATCTCCTTCCTCCGGGCCATCTTCATCCTCCGGATCCCGCCGCCGCCGGAGCTACCTCGCCGGCGAGCCTCGCCGCCGGCCTCCTCCGCTCCTCCTCGCCAACCCCCGCCGCCGGCCCCGCCTCCACGCTGGCGCCGCCGCCTCCCGCCTACCGGGCACCGCCGCCGCCCCGGCATCCCCCTCGCCGCCGTTCGGGGCCGGGCCCTCCTCCCGCCGGCCAGAACTCCGGCCGAGTCGCCGGCCTCCGCCTCCCGCCCATCGCCCGCTCGTCCCGGCAAGCGCCGCCGCCACCGCTCGTGGGGGATCGGGAGGATACCCCGAGCGCGTCGCCCCGATCCGATCTCCCGTCGGCTGGGCCCCTAGCGGACCGAACAGTAGCGGGCGAAGCCCGTTAGGCGCCCGAGGCCCGATCCGCTCCGGCCGCCAGGTAGGCCGGCCCGAACCACTCCCGAAGCCCGGTTGACCGCTGCCGCCGCGTTGACTTTGACCCAGATCCGTTGACCCCGAGGTGGTTTTCTTCCCTAAGTCCCTATATTTTCATTGTCTGATGTTGTTTTATAATGTGGATAACTTTTTGTGATGGTCCGATTTGAGCAAATGATATGTCAAAATGACCGTGGAGACTTGTACTACGTTTTGTTCCATTGTGCCATGCATGTTTGAGGTCATCTAGATGTTTAAATATCTGTTGGAAGAGTGCTACTTGTTATAAACTGCTTTTTGTAGTTATTTTCATGCCATCTTTGCAATGTGATAACTTGGTGCATGTTTATCCAAATGATGCAAATGATATGTCCACGTGTTCATCATGTTATGCTCTACATATTGGTTGCTTTAGCTTGCATTATAGATTTCATCTTGCCATGTTTATCTCCTTTGCAAAGTGCTATGCGGCGGTTATGTCGTTAAACTTGTTACGAGATGCCTCGTAGAGGAACTTGTTGCTATTGATGTGTTTGTCCCCTTGATGCATGCTTAGATGTTTTGGATTCACCATCATGTGTACTTTGCTGTGGTGCTTACCACTTGCCATGTTTTGCTTTGACGTGACTTAAACTTGCTCACAAAGATGCCATGATGAAACTGATGTTTTAACACTTAGTGAAATTTCACTAAGTCTGGAATCTGTAATTTCCAGATGCCATGTTTGCTTGTTGTTCTAGGAAAATCCATGCTAGTTTTGGGGCGACTCTTGATGATTCCTTGTTATATATATTGTTGGCTATACATTCATGTTCTCACATGCTTATTTGGGTAGCTGTAGCTTATTTAACTTTTGCTCCCAAGTTGCAACAAAATACTGTTGTCAGGATTTTGTTGTCAAGTTCAATATGTCATAGCTTGTTGCTATTGATCCATGGCTCCTGGGATGCTCCAATGGATTTGTTTGTTGTATAGTATGTCTAGTTTATGTCCATGCTCCTTGCCATGATGTTTGAGTGCTATAATACATTTATCTCTTGCCTCGAAGTTGCTATGTGGCTGTTATTTTCAGCTTGTGCACGTTTATTGTTTCGGGTGTAACTTTTAGCCCGTTGCTCCGTTTTGAGCAAGTCCTATATGTAACTTGTGTGATTTTGCATGTAGATTCATAATATCCTATTGTTAGCATGTTTTGAAGCATTTTGCTTGATGCATATTGTTGTGCTGTAACACTGTGCTTCCTAAGTAGACGTTCTGTGCTTCCATAGTGCATCTGTTTTGCTTCCGTAGTGCATCAGTCATGCATCCAGTAATTTTTATGCGCATTGCATCTTGTTTGATTCGTTGCCTTGTGTTCTTGTGTTTGATTATACCCGTAAGCTGTGACCGAGTACGAGTACGAGCACGAGGTGTCTACCGAGGTTGAGAACGAGGACCCCTCTTATGATCCCATCGACAACTCTTCAGGCAAGATGCCGAACCCCGATAACATTTCTATCTTTGCCTATTGCTAGAAGTCTCGATCTATAGTTTTGCCTCGATGCCCATGTTTTTCCTGTCAGCCTCCTATTGTAACCATGAACCTGTTTAACCACCCTACCTATGCAAACCTTTGATTGGCTAAGTACGCTTCGCTCAGCCCTCTTATAGCATTGTTAGCTGCAGGAGAAGATCGAAGATTCTTGCTTCTTGTAGAAGCTTGTTGGGATATCACACTATATTAATCATTAAATGAAATCATCTATATATTGGTAATGGGTGGAAGGCTAAGCCTTTTGCTTGGTGATTTGTTTCACTCATGCCGCCCTAGGAACCGTATAAACCGGTGTTATGTTCCTTGATTATGCGTTCCTCACACGGTTGGGGTTATGGGACCCCCTCGATAAACCGCTAAGTGCTAAGTCTTTTCCAGCAAGTCCCAACATTGGTACTATTTGCCTAAACAACTAAAAACTTACCGAGGGAGTAATTAACCCGAGGATTAATTAATCAACCCCCCTGGGCCAGTGCTCGATTTGAGTGTTGGTCCAAACTAGAGCCACTTGCGGTGCCGCCTAGTTCGCTGGGATCTTCGGTATCTGTACGTACTGCACATCCGGTCGTGGCCTGAGACTAGATACGCGCGGCTACTGTCAGGGTGTCGGCACGCCGGGAGGATTTGCTGGATTAGCACGGGATTCCGAGGATACTCGGGCCTTCCCACCTTGGAGTTGCTACTCCGCGAATCGTGGGCTTGTCATGGGCCAAGTTGGAACGCCCCTGCAGGGTTATGAACTTGCGAAAGCCGTGCCCGCGGTTATGTGGCAGATGGGAGCTTGTTAATATCCGGTTGTAGAAAACCTGACACCATGTTCCAATACACTACCAGCGTAAGTACCATGACAGTCATTTTCCGAAAGGGATTCGGTAAGTGAACACGGTGGGGTTATGTTTGACTTGCTTTAGTTAGGATCACTTCGTGCTCATATCTCAACCGAGGCAACTTCTCTTCTCGCTCTCTTTTACGTAAGCTAGGCTAGTGCTGCTGCAGACTCTTGTTCTTTCTTCAGCCTTGGTCCACACCCAAGGCTTAAATAGTCGTGTTACCCGGGAAGGGGATTGCTGAGTCCTCTGTGGCTCACAGTTACTTCACCACAGCAGATGCAGGTACGATGGTGAGCTACACAGGCGATGGCACTGAGCTAGACTGGGAGTACGACGAGGAGCGTAGTCGTTACTATGTGAACTATCCGGTTGATCCGTAGAGCTTCTACTAGGATTTGATCTAGACCTGTGGTTTAATGTTATGTTTGGTATCTTGTCATTTGGATCTTTACCCTTAGATGGGCTGTGATGTTCATTTGAATGATGATTGGATATGTAATGAATTTGTGTGACGTGGCGAGTGTAAGCCAACTATCTTTTCAGTTTTCCATCCCTATTTTTACATGAGATGTGCGAAGGTACCAAACTTGCGATCATTCCAGAATGGGCTTATATCTTTAAGTCGTGCCTCGACACGTAGGAGATATAGTTCCATCCTGGGCATTACAAGTTGGTATTCAGAGCCTTCTCCGACCTAGAAGCCCCACTGTTTGATCGAATCGTTGACGGTCGAGTCTAGGCACACACTTAAATGTTTTGAGTCCTATATTTATATCGGAGAGTAGGAATTCTTTTGCTCCTCATCTCTTTTCATTCTAGTGAGGACTCCTGATGACTACTCTTGCCTCTTCTACTTTCAAAAATTGCACCAATATTTTTTAGGAATCTCACGAGTATTGTTGGATTGTTTCGATGTCCTTGTGACGAGAATATTGTTCTCGATGCCTCCTGACATTAGGGGTTGTGGCAGTGTCCCGGGGAGTTGAGCTTCGGGGTATTGTCGTCACAAGCATATCGCGACAGAACTAGAATACTTAAGACGGCCGACATCGAAAACTCTCCTATACGGTTAGTGGCAAGATAACCCCGACATCACCCAGTACTGGGGAGGTAGTTCGGGAGTATTGCCATAGCTTTGTATAGTGGATGCTTTTCGAAGGTCCGAGGTAGATGGTTTCCGAGAAAGACAGGTTATGTGTTGATGGATGGATATAGCTGGATGTAGGATTAGAGTTGTGTGCGGGATGCTTCCCCTGTATCCCCAACACCTGATTGCATAACTGGAAACTTTCGGAAATTAATAGGTGGATTATCCAGTAGATCGTAGGCATTCTTCCAACGAATGCAGGTTAGTGAGTTTGGGGTTCTACATTGAGTGAAGTGGTTTTATGGCCGATGTTTCGATCGGGATTTGCATCTTAAAGGGTCCTTGGCTATGCTGATCCGGGGATTGCAAAACCCTTTCGTAACCCGTTCATAAGCTTTCAGCACAAAGATGTCGAACGAAGCTCCTATCTTGTGTTTGTTCCATCTGTACCTTGTTGTTATTCTTATTTACCTTTTGTCTCCCAGTGGCTTCTCGTGAAGATTGTTGTTATCATTAACTAAGAATTTCATTCGTTCCTCTTGTTCGAATGATTCTTGTGAAGACTATGTTGCATTTCTATCCGTTGATTCAGCTTATGCCTTCTTTCAATCAATTTGCTGATTGGTGGTCATCTATTTCAGGATGGCTCCGAAACGGGTTCCCAACGCTAACCCAGAGGGTGAAGAGGTTCCAGACCGTCCTCCTTCCCCTCCTCCTCCGTCTGAGGCCTGGAGAGCGATTATGCAGACTACAAACCAGAACACCCAGATGTTGATGCAGATGATGCAGCAAATGCAAGAAAATCAAGTAAATCAGGGTGCTCCAGGGAACCAAGGCAATTTCTTCAACCAACAGCACCATGCTACGCTCAACCAGTTCTTGGCTAATCAACCAAAGGCTTTCAGTTACTGTGTCGACCCTCTCGATGCTGAAGATTGGATAACCGATATCAAGAAGCATTTTGAGTGCAGTAACGTAAGGGAAGATGACTATGTGAAATTTGCAGCCTTCCAACTAAAGGATCAAGAAGCTGACTGGTGGCAGCAGTACAAAGACTCCAGAGAAGGGCGTGTGATCTCTTGGGATGATTTCTGCAAGGACTTTCGCTCTCACCACATTCCAACAAGTGTCACCGAGGGTATGCGTGAGCAATTTCACAACCTGAAGCAAGGCTCTATGACTGTCTACCAATATAATGTCAAGTTCCAAAACCTTGCCCGCTATGCTAAGCAAGACATTCCAGATGCCAAGAGCAATATCTATCAGTTCTGTGGAGGTCTCAAGGATGAACTTCAACTTGCTCTCACCTTGTTCGAGCCTGATGAGTTTGACAAATTCTATAACAAGGCGCTTAAGCAAGAGGCAGCCCAGCTCAAGATGGAAGCTTCCAAAAAGAGGATCCAAGATGCCGTTCACTCCTCCTCATCTTCTCAAGTGGTCGCGAAGCAACAGAAGTTTTGGCTTCCACCTCCTCCTGTGATCCGAGCTCCATACAACTCCAACAACAACAAGAACTCTAGTGGCCGTGGTTTCTCCCACCCACCCAACCCAAGCAACCAGTCGAAGCATCAGTCTCAAGGTTCCAAGTCAAGTGGTTCTCATTTCCGTCCTCTCTCAGAAGTGGTGTGCAACAAGTGTGGCTAGAAGGGTAATTATGCTAACATATGTCCGAACCCAAAGCGTCTTCCGCCTCCTCCACCTGTCAGCACACCTATTGTCAAGCATAATCCAAAGTCTGCAAGGGTGAATCTGATGAATGCAGCGCAAGCGGAGAATTCTTCTGATGTGATATTGGGTAACCTCTCAGTTAACTCTATACCTGCTAAAGTATAGTTTGATTCGGGTGAATCGTTGTCCTTCATTTCAAGACCTTTTGTTGCCAAGCATGATCTCGTCACTCAAGTGTTGCCAAAGCCGTTGAGCATTATTTCTCCTGGATTGCAAATGTCCTCTCGGGTGCATGTTCCGGATGTATCTATTCGCATGGGTGATTATCGATTTCTGGCCTCTCCGGTGGTTCTCGGCAATTCCGACATTGACCTCATCCTCGGTATGGATTGGCTTTCTCAACATGATGCTCAAATTGATTGTGCAAATAAGGAAGTCAAGATTACTCATCCTGATGAAGATGTGATTATCTTCGCCTCCAGGGATAACACAATAAGGCTTTTCTCTCTCAATGACAATGGCGAGATTAATGCCATATCTCAAATTCCGGTGGTTAACGAATACGAAGACGTCTTTCCTGAAGAACTTCCAGGCATGCCTCCACACCGTCAAGTGGAATTCGTCATTGAACTCGAGCCGGGTACTGAGCCAGCATGCCGGCGTCCGTACAAGCTCTCTCCTAAAGAGTTGAAGGAGTTGAAGAAACAGCTTGATGAACAGGAGCGTATGGGTCTGATCAGGCCTAGTACGTCTCCTTGGGGCTGTGGTGTCTTATTTGTCAAGAAGAAGGATGGCACGGAGCGTCTCTACGTCGATTACCGGCCATTGAACATGAAGACAATAAAGAACAAGTATCCGCTCCCCAACATCAACGAACTGTTCGAGCAGCTCAAAGGAGCTAAAGTGTTCTCAAAGCTCGATCTCCGAATGGGCTATCACCAAATTTGCATTCGTGAAGAAGATATCCCCAAGACTGCCTTCAGAACGAGCTACGGCTCATATGAGTATACAGTCATGTCTTTTGGTCTCGCCAATGCTCCTCCTACCTTCTCGAGAATGATGCAATACATTTTCAAACCCTACACCGGCGAGTTTGTGCTTGTGTATCTGGATGACATTTTGGTATTTTCCAAGAATGAAGAGGATCACGAAAAGCACCTCCATCTGGTTCTCGACAGACTCCGTGAACATAAGTTCTATGCCAAGTTCTCCAAATGCGAATTTTGGCTTGATAAGGTCTTGTATCTGGCCATATCATCTCCGCTGACGGTATTGCGGTAAACCACGAGAAAGTTGAAGCAATTGTCAACTGGGAACCTCCTCAGAACGTCAAGCAACTCCGAAGCTTGCTTGGTCTTGCCAGCTATTGTAGAATGTTCGTTGAGAACTTCTCCAAGATTGCCAAGCCTCTTTCCAACTTGCTGCAGAAGAATGTCAAGTACTACTGGTCTCCAGATTGTGAAGTGGCATTCAAAACTCTCAAAGAAAAGCCCGTCTCTGCTCCAGTTCTTACTCCTCCAGATGAGTCCAAGCCCTACGAAGTATTATGTGATGCTTCTCTTCAAGGACTTGGTGGTGTGCTTATGCAGGACAAGAGAATTGTGGCATACACTTCTCGTTAGCTGAAGCCAAGTAAGAAGAACTACCCCACACATGATCTCGAACTAGCAGCTATGGTACATGCTTTGATTACGTGGAGACATCTTCTGTTGGGCAGAAAAGTCGACATCTTCACCGATCACAAGAGCTTGAAGTACATCTTCACACAGCCGAATCTGAACCTCCGCCAGACTCGTTGGGTCAAGATGATCCAAGAGTATGATCCGAGCATCGAATACACACCTGGAAAGGCGAATGTGATTGCAGATGCTTTGAGCAGAAAGGCATATTGCAACAGCCTTCTTATCAAGCTGTTCCAGCCTGATCTTTGTGAAGTATTCAGGAAGCTCAACCTTCAAGTTGTTTCGCAAGGTTTTCTTGCAAATCTTCAAGTTGCTCCTACCTTGGAAGATCAGATCCGTGAGGCCCAACTCAGTGATGCTATGGTGCAGAAAGTGAAACATGGTATTGCAAAGGGTACCCCTAAATACAAGTGCTATCGCGTTGATGAGAGAGATACCTTGTTCTTTGAGGACAGACTCGTCGTTCCCAAAGGCGATCTCAGGAAGATCATAATGGACGAAGCACATGATTCCCTCCTTTCGATTCATCCTGGCAGTTCCAAGATGTACCAAGACCTCAAGCAATCTTACTGGTGGACTCGCATGAAAAGGGAGATTGCCCAATTCGTGAATGAATGTGATGTCTGCAGAAGAGTGAAGGCAGAGCATCAACGTCCAGCGGGTCTTCTCCAACCCCTTCCTATTCCCGAGTGGAAATTCGACCACATTGAAATGGATTTCGTCACTGGATTTCCTAAGTCCAAGAGAGGGAATGATTCTATCTTTGTTGTGATTGACAAGCTTACCAAAGTTGCTCACTTCCTTCCAGTCAAAGAATCCATCAATGCAGCTCAACTGGCAGAATTGTACACTTCCAGAATTGTGTCCTTACATGGCATTCCTCAAGTTATCTCCTCAGACCGTGGAAGTTTGTTCACTTCAAAGTTTTGGGACTCCTTTCAGTCCACCATGGGCACTAAGATCAGGTTCAGCACTGCTTTTCACCCTCAGACTAGTGGTCAAGTGGAGAGAGTGAATCAGATTCTAGAAGACATGCTCAGAGCCTGTGTCATATCTTTTGGCATGAAATGGGAAGATTGCCTTCCGTTTACCGAGTTCTCTTACAACAACAGCTTCCAAGCAAGTGCAGGCAAAGCTCCGTTTGAAATCCTCTATGGCAGAAAGTGTCGTACCCCTCTCAACTGGTCCGAGACAGGCGAACGTCAACTTCTTGGCAATGACTTGATCTCAGAAGCCGAAGAAATGTGCAAAGTCATACGTGAGAATCTCAAGGCCGCTCAGTCGCGTCAGAAGAGCTACTATGACGGCAAGCATCGTGATTTGGCCTTCAACATTGGGGATCATGTCTATCTCCATGTTTCTCCTATGAAAGGAACCCAAAGATTCGGTATCAAAGGAAAGCTTGCTCCTAGATACGTCGGGCCTTTCAAGAATCTTGGCAAAAGAGGCGATCTAGCCTATCAACTTGAGCCAATGTTCATGGTGTGTTTCATGTGTCTCAACTCCGCAAGTGCTTCAAGACTCCAGAACGCATGATTCCGTTTGAAGAGATTGATCTTCAACAAGACTTGTCTTACCATGAGCACCCAGTCGCTATTCTCGAAGAAACCGAGCGCAAGACCCGCAACAAGTCCATCAAATTCTTGAAAGTCAAGTGGTCACACCATACCGACCGAGAAGCTAGGTGGGAACGAGAAGATCACCTTCGTTCCGAGTACCCTTCCTTCTTCCAGTCCTAGATCTCGGGACGAGATCTTTTTGTAGTAGAGGAGAGTTTGTAATGCCCCGGATGTAATACTTTCCCTTTTGGGCAATATATATATCTCTGGCTTCATCTATTCTATTCCGGGTTCTTTGTCTTTTCGGGTTTTCGTCGTTTTGTTGTGTGCGTGTGTGGCATTCATTCATATCATGTAGTCATGTGCATGGCATTGCATTTGTGTTGTCGTTTGCATCCGGTTCCACTCGTTTCTTCCCGTTGTCCATTTCGAGTTCCGGAGCTCCCTCAAGCGTCCATGGCATCCCCGAGGCCTACTTTGGTGTTTGGCCGTGTAACTTTTCCGGTTTAGCGTGAGACTTGTCGTGCGATGTTGTTTTGGTGTGTGTAACCCGCCTGTCAAATCTCGTTGCGTTTGGAGTTCGTTTGCTACCCCAACAGATATTCTCGTGGGCTGAAAGTGCCCCCACTTTGAGGCCCAAGACACCCTTCCAACAGCCCACCAAACCAACCCAAACCCCTACCTTCAGCTAGGCCATCTAATTGTGATCATGTGGCTGAAAACCTCACCTCATTTGGACAACCCTAGCTCCTCGTGCCTATATAAACATCCATCTCCCCCAAAATTTGCGTCCAGAAAACCATATGCTTCCACAGTGCACCGCCGGTGCTTCCACCATTGATCCACGGTGCTTCCACCGTTGAAAATCCGTGCTTCCGACGTCCCAGAAACCATGCTTCCGAGGTTCGTCGCCGTGCTTCTGTAGTGCCGCGGCTGTGCTTCCATCCGGCGCGCGGGTCCCGCTCGTCATCTCCTTCCTCCGGGTCATCTTCATCCTCCGGATCCCGCCGCCGCCGGAGCTACCTCGCCGGAGAGCCTCGCCGCCGGTCTCCTCCGCTCCTCCTCGCCAACCCCCGCCGCCGGCCCCGCCTCCACGCCGGCGCCGCCGTCTCCCGCCGGCCGGGCACCGCCGCCGCCCCGGCATCCCCCTCGCCGCCGCTCGGGGCCGGGCCCTCGTCCCGCCGGCCAGAACTCCGGCCGGGTCGCCGGCCTCCGCCTCCCGCCCGTCGCCCGCTCGTCCCGGCGAGCGCCGCCGCCACCGCTCGTGGGGGGATCGGGAGGATCCCCCGAGCGCGTCGCCCCGATCCGATCTCCCGTCGGCTGGGCCCCTAGCGGGCCGAACCCTAGCGGGCGAAGCCCGTTAGGCGCCCGAGGCCCGATCCGCTCCGGCCGCCAGGTGAGCCAGCCCGAACCACCCCCGAAGCCCGGTTGACCGCTGCTGCCGCGTTGACTTTGACCCAGATCCGTTGACCCCGAGGTGTTTTTCTTCCCTAAGTCCCTATATTTTCATTGTCTGATGTTGTTTTATAATGTGGATAACTTTTTGTGTGATGGTCCGATTTGAGCAAATGATATGTCAAAATGATCGTCGATACTTGTACTACGTTTTGTTCCATTGTGCCATGCATGTTTGAGGTCATCTAGATGCTTAAATATCTGTTGTAAGAGTGCTACTTGTTATAAATTGCTGTTTGTAGTAGTTTTCATACCATCTTTGCAATGTGATAACTTGGTGCATGTTTATCCAAATGATGCAAATGATATGTCCACGTGTTCATCATGTTATGCTCTACATGTTGGTTGCTTTAGCTTGCATGATAGATTTCATCTTGCCATGTTTATCTCCTTTGCAAAGTGCTATGTGGCGGTTATGTCGTTAAACTTGTTACGAGATGCCTCGTAGAGGAACTCGTTGCTATTGATGTGTTTGTCCCCTTGATGCATGCTTAGATGTTTTGGATTCACCATCATGTGTACTTTGCTGTGGTGCTTACCACTTGCCATGTATTGCTTTGAGGTGACTTAAACTTGCTCACAAAGTCTGGAATCTGTAATTTCCAGATGCCATGTTTGCTTGTTGTTCTAGGCAAATCCATGCTAGTTTTGGGGTGACTCTTGATGATTCCTTGTTGTATATATTGTTGGCTATCCATTCATGTTCTCACATGCTTATTTGGGTGGCTGTAGCATATTTAACTTTTGCTCCCAAGTTGCAACAAAATACTGCTGTCAGGATTTTGTTGTCAAGTTCAATATGTCATAGCTTGTTGCTATTGATCCATGGCTCCTTTGGGGATGCTCCAATGGATTTGTTTGCTGTAGAGTATGTCTAGTTTATGTCCATGCTCCTTGCCATGATGTTTGAGTGCTGTAGGCCATTTATCTCTTGCCCCGAAGTTGCTATGTGGCTGTTATTTTCAGCTTGTGCATGTTTATTGTTTCGGGTGTAACTTTTAGCCCGTTGCTCCGTTTTGAGCAAGTCCTATATGTAACTTGTGTGATTTTGCATGTAGATTCATAATATCCTATTGTTAGCATGTTTTGAAGCATTTTGCTTGATGCATATTGTTATGCTGTAACACTGTGCTTCCTAAGTAGACGTTCTGTGCTTCCATAGTGCATCTGTTTTGCTTCCGTAGTGCATCAGTCATGCATCCAGTAATTTTTCTGCGCATTGCATCTTGTTTGATTCGTTGCCTTGCGTTCTTCTGTTTGAGTAGACCCGGAAGCTGAGACCGAGTACGAGTACGAGCACGAGGTTTCTACCGAGGTTGAGAACGAGGACCCCTCTTACGATCCCATCGACAACTCTTCAGGCAAGATGACCGAACCCCGATAACATTACTATCTTTGCCTATTGCTAGAGGTCTCGATCTATAGTTTTGCCTCGATGCCCATGTTTTTCCTGTCAGCCTCCTATTGTAACCATGAACCTGTTTAACCAACCTACCTATGCAAACCTTTGATTGGCTAAGTACGCTTCGCTCAGCCCTCTTATAGCATTGTTAGCTGCAGGAGAAGATTGGAGATTCTTGCTTCTTGTAGAAGCTTGTTGGGATATCACACTATATTAATTATTAAATGAAATCATCTATATATTGGTAATGGGTGGAATGCTAAGCCTTTTGCTTGGTGATTTGTTCCACTCATGCCGCCCTAGGAACCGTATAAACCGGTGTTATGTTCCTTGATTATGCGTTCCTCACACGGTTGGGGTTATGGGACCCCCTCGATAAACCGCTAAGTGCTAAGTCTTTTCCAGCAAGTCCCAACATTGGTACTATTTGCCTAAACAACTAAAAACTTACCGAGGGAGTAATTAACCCGAGGATTAATTAATCAACCCCCATGGGCCAGTGCTTGATTTGAGTGTTGGTCCAAACTAGAGCCACTTGCGGTGCCACCCAGTTCGCTCGGATTTCGGTATCTGTATGTACTGCTCATCCGGTCGTGGCCTGAGACTAGATACGCGCGGCTACTGTCAGGGTGTCGGCACGCCGGGAGGATTTGCTGGATTAGCCTTACCTTAGTTCGGAGTATCTTGAGCACGGGATTCCGAGGATACTCGGGCCTTCCCACCTGGGAGTTGCGACTCCGCGGATCGTGGGCTTGTCATGGGCCAAGTTGGAACACCCCTGCAGGGTTATCAACTTTCGAAAGCCGTGCCCGCGGTTATGTGGCAGATGGGAGCTTGTTAATATCCAGCTGTAGAAAACTTGACACCATGTTCCAATACACTACCAGCGTGAGTACCGTGACGGTCATTTTACGGAAGGGATTCGGGAAGTGAACACGGTGGGTTATGTTTGACTTGCTTTAGTTAGGATCACTTCGTGATAATCTCTCGACCGAGGCACCTTCTCTTCTCGCTCTCTTTTACGTAAGCTAGGCTAGTGTTGCTGCAGACTATTGTTCTTTCTTCAGCCTTGGTCCACACCCAAGGCTTAAATAGTCGTGTTACCCGGGAACGGGATTGCTGAGTCCTCTGTGGCTCTCAGTTACTTCACCACACCAGATGCAGGTACGATGGTGAGCTACACAGGCGATGGCACTGAGCTAGACTGGGAGTACGACGAGGAGTGTAGCCGTTACTATGTGAACCATCCGGTTGATCCGTAGAGCTTCTACTAGGATTCGACCTAGACATGTGGTTTAATGTTATGTTTGGTATCTTGTGATTTGGATCTTTACCCTTAGATGGGCTGTGATGTTCATTTGAATGATGATTGGATATGTAATGAATTTGTGTGACGTGGCGAGTGTAAGCCAACTATCTTTTCAGTTTTCCATACCTATTTTTACATGAGATGTGCAAAGGTACCAAACTTGCGATCATTCCAGAATGGGCTTATATCTTTAAGTCGTGCCTCGACACGTAGGAGATATAGTACCATCCTGGGCATTACATCCACGATGGATGCACTTTGTAGTGCTCCCTCTAGAGGGTCTAGCGCCTCCGGATTGACACCGGGCGCCGTAGGAATAGTTGTGTCCTCCCCCGCCTTGGGGGTCTAGTCTCCGGACTCCAGAGCCACACTAGGCTCTATATCAGTATTCGGCGGGGCCCTAGATTGTTTGGGCCATCCGTCCCCATCTCCGTGAGCAGGAGACGCATGCTAGGAGGACACTTCGGTGTCCCCGCGGGCCACGGGCGATTGAGCTTGGACCAGCGGATCGCTCTCCGTCTCTCCAAACGGCGGAGAGTTCCCCTCCGATAAGGAGGCATTGGTGTGTGCACGGGGTGGTCTATAGGTCAGCAGGTGAAAAATACTTAAAAATCATTGATATGCTAAAATAAACAAAGTGCAGTAATTAATATATCCGAACAACTTACATTTCGGCTAGGGACTTCTCCCTAAGCTTCACCACAAAGTTGTGTTTGGACGATGAATCTGAATGGGCAGGGAGGTTTAGCCTCCTCCGGGGTGCGGCCTTGCCTGCGTCATCAGGGGCTTCCCTCTTCTTCCCCTTGCCCTGGGCGGTGGATTCTTCTTAGTGATTCTCCTCCTCTTCGAAAGAGAGGATGTTTAACTCCTCAGACTTCGCGTCTGCAGGGCGGGGGCCGCTCTTGGCCTCCTTGTACTTCTTCTTGCACTTCCTTTTCGACGCCTTGTATGGCACTGGAACTAGCATCGCCAACAGTTGAGGTGTGGCTTGGTCTTTTGGCAAAAGGGTCGGACACTTGATCGGAACTGCCTACTTCGTCCAACTCTGTATGTCACATAAAAACTCCAATTCCTATTAGCGTTAAAATAAGGAGGGGATATATGTTCGGTGGAGTTTTTGATTACCTCTATTGCGGTAAACCCAGTGTTGTAGCCTGAGTCCTTAGTTTCCTGTGGCCACTCCTTCTGGATCTTTAAGAGGTGTTTCTAGAGCTCTTCATGCATGGAAGGACAAGTTGAGCCAGCATTACCTGAACCACAGTTGTGTGTTGGTAGCATTTGGTGATCATGCCGGACATGTGGCCTTGGTGTGCCGCCACCTCAGTCTGAGACCCCTAGTTCGGACTCTTATCAGTCCAGGAGGTTAGCCTCTCCGAGGGTCCAGATATGAAAGCAGGCGCCGCTGCCCTTTGGGTGTCGTGGGGCTCGGTGACATAGAACCACCCTTGCTGCCAAACCTTGTTCACGAATGACCCCTTTGGCCAGGTTGCATTCGGAAGCTTGCTTATCATAGCACCCCCGCACTCCGCATGTTGCCCATCCACCACCTTCGGCTTCACATTGAAGGTCTTGAGCCATAGGACCAAGTGTGGGGGAACGCGGAGGAAAGCTTCACACACCACTATGAAAGCGGAGATGTGAAGGATTGATTTCGGGGCTAGATCATGGAAATCCAGCCCGTAGAAAAATAGTAGACCCCGTACAAATGGGTGAAGAAGGAATCCTATCCCCCTAGCAAAGTGTGAGATGAACACGACTCTCTCACCTGCCTCCGGGACATGAATCACCTGATCCTGGCCGGAGACTCGGTACGCGATGTTCACAGTGAGGTAGCCCGCGCTTCAGAGATCCTCCATGGTCTTCTCAGTAATCGTGGAGGCCTCCCACTTTCGTCTGGTGCCGGATCCAGCCATTGCTGGGGAAGGAAGTAGTGGTTGAAGAACTGAGAGCTGCGGGCGCAAAAGATGAGGATGCTGGGGCTAGGAAGATTAGAGAGCTAGGGCTTGAGGAAGGCGTGGGTCTGATGAAAGGTATTGATATCCTTTTATAACGCTATGAATACAGAACATCCCCCCACTTTAGCCATAAACCTCGCCGGTTCCCAAAGCGGCCGTGCATAATGTGCGGTTTGGATGCTCACGTCACATTGATAAGGATCCCATAATAAGAGGGCACGATCTCTGTTTTGATAAGACGTGTCAGTGGGGTTATACCTCAAAACGCAAACTAGGACCAAGTAATATGGTTCGATATATTAGCGGGATGGACGCGACGCTCCACCAAAAAGTTGTCAGTATAACCACACTGTTCATTTTCTTTCAATGCCTTGCCTTCAAGGCTAAGGGTTGTACTAACCATGAAGAGCCCGACACAGTACACTCTTTGCAGAAGATAGTGCCTCGATATGTTCGGAAGAAGGAACCCGCCTTGCAATGACGAAGATAATACGGAAGCCAAAATCATCATCATCGAAGACAGGTTCAGGGGCTACTAAGGGAGGTGTGGATTGAGGGGTCATCATGTGGCCGGAGAACTCGTGGTTGGGCAGACTGGTGGGCCATGAAGATCATTGCTGAAGATCGTCTCTCGTATCCGGATAGGACTCCTGTGTGCGTATAATGGCAGGTTTTAGGTTCGGGTGTAATCTTTCTTTCCTCGGCAAGATGGCCATGTACAAACCCTAGGACCCTCCGGTGCATATATAAACTGGAGGGTCTAGTCCGTAGGGGCTGAACAACAATAGCCGATTCATAGAAATCACCCTGGTTTGACTCCTAGGTTTTAGCCATTATGATCTCGAGGTAGATTAACTCTTTTAATCATATTCATCAAGATCAATCAAGCAGGAGTAGGGTTTTACCTCGACCAAGAGGGCCCAAACCTGGGTAAACACTGTGTTCCTTGTCTCCTGTTACCATCGATCCACACACGTATAGTTCGGGACCCCGTACCCGAGATCAGTTGCTTTTTAACACCGACAGGAACCTAAAACTTTTTCAAAAAGGAAAGTGAAAGTGAGAGCGATGAGCATTGTTGAAGTGGGGAAGCTCCTTAAACTTGTACAGGCTCATGGAAACTTTGCAAATCTTGAATTACAGAAACCTTTCAACAAAAATAATTATCCCCTTTTACAAATCCATTGTATTATAAAAATAATGTGCCATGATTTTCTTTCAGGATGATTAAATTGATTGTTGGTTTGTGCGGTGCAAAAACAGAAACTTTGGCTGTAGTGCACGATTTTACATTTTTTTTGCTGGAACATCGAAAGGTTATGAATCTTTTTGCACAGTCTTTATATACAAAATGTTTATTCCTATTTGTTCAGAATTTTTAGAGTTACAGAAGTATGGTGGATGTTCAAATCTTTACAGACTGTCCTGTTTTCATAGATTGCTAGCTTCATTATTTGCATATGTTTGAATTATTGTTGAAGCCTCCTTGACTTGGGGTTGTAGAATTGTGATGACATATAGTGGGTAATATTTGTTTATAATTATACAATAATGGTAGAGCAGTACATGATGAGATTTTATTGATCATATGCACTAACCTCGCCACTAAAAGTTCGGTTAAGTTTTGTGTGGACGAAGTGTTCGAAGATCGAGGAGGTCTCGATGTGAGGAGAAGGAGAAGAGGCAAGAGCTCAAGCTTGGGGATGCCCAAGGCACCCCAAGTAAATATTCAAGGAGACTCAAGCATCTAAGCTTGGGGATGCCCGAGAAGGCATCCCATCTTTCTTCAACAAGTATCGGTATGTTTTCGGATTCGTTTCGTTCACATGATATGCGTAAATTCTTGGAGCGTCATGTGCCTTTTATTTTTATTTTAATGCTGGTATGAGATAGTCCTTGGCAAATTTGTAGAATGCTCTTTGCACTTCACTTATATCTTTTGAGTTTGGCTTCATAAAATGCTTCATGTGATTCACTTATATCATTTGAAGTTTGGATTGCCTGTTTCTCTTCAAATAGAAAACCGATGTTCGTAGAATGCTCTTGTGCTTCATTTATATTTGTTAGAGAATGATCTTTTGTAGAAATAATTAAACTCTCATGCTTCACTTATATATATTTAGAGAGTCAAACATAATTGGTCAAATGCATGGTTAGTCATAAAATCCTACATAAAACTTATGGATCACTGATACGTCTCCAACGTATCTATAATTTTTGATTGTTCCATGCTATTATATTATCCTTCTTAGATGTTTTATATGCTATTTTATATGATTTTTTGGACTAAGCAATTAACCCAGAGCCTAGTGCCAGTTTCAGGTTTTTCCTTGTTTTTGAGTTTTACAAAAAAGGAATACCAAACAGAGTCCAATTGACGTGCCAATTTTTGATGATTTTTTATGGACCAAAAGAAGCCCCGAGAGTAAAAGAGTTGGGCCAGAAGAGTCCCGGCTTCCCACGAGGGCGGGGGCACGCCCACCCCCCTGGGCGCGCCCCCCTATCTCGTCGACAGCCCGGAGACCCCCCTAACTAGTGCCCTATACCAAAAAATCCTATAAATACCCAAACCTCCAGAAAATATCCTAGATCGGGAGTACCGCCGCCGCAAGCCTCTGGAGCCACCAAAAACCAATCTAGACCCATTTTGGCACCCTGCCGGAGGGGAGAATCCCTCTCCGGTGGCCATCTTCATCATCCCGACGCTCTCCATGATGAGGGGAGAGTATTTCACCCTCGGGGCTGATGGTATGTATCAGTAGCTATGTGTTTGATCTCTCCCTCTCTCACTCTCGTGTTCTTGAGATGGCACGATGTTGATGTATCGCGAGCTTTGCTATTATAGTTGGATCTTATGATGTTTCTCCCCCTCTACTCTCTTGTGATGAATTGAGTTTTCCCTTTGAAGTTATCTTATCGGATTCAGTCTTTAAGGATTTGAGAACACTTGATGTATGTCTTGCATGTGCTTATCTGTGGTGACAACGGGATATCACATGATCTACTTGATGTATGTTTTGGTGATAAACTTGCGGGTACCGTGACCTTGGGAATCTATGCATAGGGGTTGGCACACGATTTCATCTTGACTCTCTGGTAGAAACGTTGGGGCAGTCTTTGAAGTTCATTGTGTTGGTTGAATAGATAAATCTGAGATTGTGTGATAAATATCGTATAATCATGCCCACTAATACTTGAGGTGAGAATGGAGTATCTAGGTGACATGAGGGTTTTGGTTGATTTGTATCTTAAGGTGTTATTCTAGTACGAACTCTGAGATAAATTGAACTGAAAAAATAGCTCCGTGCTATTTTACTACGGACTCTTGAATAGATCGATCAGAAAGAATAACTTTGAGGTGGTTTCTTACCCTACAATAATCTCTTTGTTTGTTCTCCGCTATTAGTGACTTTGGAGTGACTCTTTGTTGCATGTTGAGGGATAGTTATATGATCCAGTTATGTTATTATTGTTGAGAGAACTTGCACTCGTGAAAGTATGAACCCTAGGCCTTGTTTCAAAGCATTAAAATATCGTTTGTGCTCACTTTTATCATTAGTTACCATGCTGTTTTTATATTTTCAGATTACAAAAACCTATATCTACCATCCATATTGCACTTGTATAACCATCTCTTCACCGAACTAGTGCACCTATACAATTTGTCATTGGATTGGGTGTGTTGGGGACACAAGAGACTCTTTGTTATTTGGTTGTAGGGTTGTTTGAGAGAGACCATCTTCATCCTACGCCTCCCACAGATGATAAACCTTAGGTCATCCACTTGAGGGAAATTTTCTACTGTCCAACAAACCTTTGCATTTGGAGGCCCAACAACGTCTACAAGAAGAAGGTTGCGTAGTAGACATCAAGCTCTTTTCTGGCGCCGTTGCCGGGGTGGTGAGTGCTTTAAGGTATATCTTTAGATCTTGCAATGAAATATTTTAGTTTCTTGTTTTATCACTAGTTTAGTTTATAAAAGAAAACTACGAAAAATGGAATTGAGGTTGCCTCATATGCTTCATCTTTTTAATATCTTTCATGAAAATGATGGAAAGGAAAATTGTGCCCAAGTACTAGAAGAAGAATGCATTAAAATGTTTGGCACTAAATCTTTCAATGATGAGCATGATTGCAATGTTGTTAGTACGAACTCTTTGAATATCCATACTACTAATGATGATTGCACTAGTCATGATGAAAATATCTCATATAAGCATGTCAATTTTTGTGGAGTGCATAGATTTTGCAAGTACACACCAAATAGGGAAGATATATTCTGCAAGAGGCATAAGTATTTAGAAACTAAATGGTTGCAAGAAAGGCTAGATGTTTATGCTGAAAACTTAAATTTTCTTAGCCATCCTTGCGAACTTTGCAATGAATGTGGTCGTTTAAATATCCAATACAAATTATTTCATGATCGAATCGTGTCCAAAAATTGTGATGACTTGATTTCCCTTGCACATCATAATGAATTTAGTTTGCTTTTCGGTTATGAAGAAATGAAATGTATAACTAAGAATATTCCAGAATTTGCCCTTGAGAGAGTTATTGATTTTGATCTAGAAGAAACATTTATGTATTGTGCGGTGAATTGCATTAAAAATCCTTATATTGCCAATTACATAAAGACAAGAAAAAAATAGAAGATGAAGAGAATACTAATGAAAGTGAAGAGGTTTCCCTGTATCCTCCTATTCTTTCTTATGATGAATCAGGTAACGAGGAGGAGCCTTCTATTCAACCAATCTCATTAATAAGGAGCTCCAAAAAAAGGATTAAACCCACACATGATGCGAAGAAGAAAAAGAAAAGACGAAGAAGCAAAGGTAAAAAAGTATCCCTTCCAAATGATGTTGCTCCTATTACTCATTGTGATCATGATAATTGATATACTATCGGTGCTATCCATACTATTAATGAGGAGAGTGATTATGCTTATGATATGAAAAGGCCCAAGCTTGGGGATGCTATGTTTGATGAGAATGACATGTTTGAGAATTTATTTGCTGCAATTAATGTTTGTCCCAAGCTTGGGGATGCTACATTTGATGAAGATGATATTTTTAGCCTCCCAAGTTTTGATATGAAAATTTATCATGATGATAGCATACCTCCTATTTATGATGATTATTGTGATGACAGTTTGCTATGAAAAGTAGTGATGATTATATTTATAAAACTTTTCATGATTATGATTACCCTTTTTCTGAACATTACTATTTTAATGTGGAAACAGTCTATAGTATTAAAGTTTCTTATGATACTCCCACAATTCTGAATGAGAAGAATTTTTCTTATGTGGAAAATAATAAAATTTATATGCTTGGGGATAATGAAAAGAATTATTTATGTGATGTTTTTATTATTGAATTCATTCATGATGCTACTGAAAAATATTACGAGAGAGGAACATATGTTTCTACCTATTGCAATAATATCAAGTTTCCTCTCTATATGTAGAAAGTTTTGAAGCTATGCTTGTTTACCCTTCCTATGCTAGTTGATTCTCGTTCCCCTAAGTTGTTTTCTCACAAAATACCTATGCATAGGAAGTGGGTTACACTTAAATGTGCTAGTTATATTCTTCATGATGCTCTCTTTATGTTTCAATTCTCATCTTTTATGCGAGCATCTTTGAAATCATGATGCCTAGGTAAAAGGCATTAAAGAAAAGCGCTTGCTGGGAGACAACCCCCTACTATTTTTGTGTGTTCACATGATTAAGCTACTGTAGTAATCATGTTATATAGCTTGTGTTTCAATAAAGTGCCAAGTAGAACCTTTGGGAAGACTTGGGTGATTGTTCATGTGATCTTGCTGTAAAAAACAGAAACTTTGCGCTCACGAAATTAGTTGCCATTTTTCACTAGAGAGTGCTTTTAAGTTGATTCTTCTTGTAGTAGATTAACAGACTAATTCCTCACGTACACCAATTTATTTCAAAAAAATTGAGTTACAGAAGTATTCGAAAGTAACAGATTGCTACAGACTGTTTTGTTTTTGACAGATTCTGTTTCCATTGTGTTGTTTGCTTATTTTGATGAATCTATGAGTAGTATCGGAGGGTATGAACCATAAAGAAGTTGGAATACAGTAGATATTACACCAATATGAATTTATAATGAGTTCATAAAAGTACCTAAGTGGTGGTTTTATTTTCTTATACTAACGGAGCTTACGAGTTTTCTGTTGAGTTTTGTGTTGTGAAGTTTTCAAGTTTTCGGTAAAGATTCAATGGTCTATGGAATAAGGAGTGGCAAGACCTAAGCTTGGAGATGACCAAGGCACCCCAAGGTAAAATTCAAGGATAACCAAAAGCCTAAGCTTGGGGATGCCCCGGGAAGGCATCCCCTCTTTCGTCTTTGTCTATCGGTAACTTTACTTCAGGCTATATTTTGATTCACCACATGATATGTGTTTTGCTTGTAGCGTCAATTTGTTTTATTTTGTTTTGCTTGCTGTTTGAATAATATCTCAAGATCTGACATTCTTAAATGTTAGAGAGTCTTCACATAGTTACATAATTATTCAACTACTCATTGATCTTCACTTATATCTTTCGGAGTAGTTTGTCGTTTGCTCTAGTGCTTCACTTATATCTTTTTCGAGCACGACGGTGGTTTTATTTTGAAGAAATAGATGAACTATCATGCTTCACTTATATTATTTTGAGAGTCTTTTATAATATCATGGTCATTTTCTTTGGTTATAAATTTATTCCTTATTTGATGGGCATCCAAGAAGGATATAATGAAAACTTTCATATAAAGTGCATTGAATACTATGAGAAGTTGGATACTTGATGATCGTTTTGAGATATGTGGATGGTGATATTAGAGTCATGATAGTAGATTAGTTGTTAATTTGAGAAATAATTGTGTTGTGGTTTGCAAGTCCTGTAGCATGCACGTATGGTAACTGTTGTGTGACAAATTGGAAGCATGATGTATTTCTTTGATTGTCATCCTTTGTGTGGAGGTCGGGATCGCGCGATGGTTAAGCCCTACCAACCCTTCCCCTAGGAGCATCCGTGTAGTACTTTGTTTTGATGACTTGTAGATTTTTTCAACAAGTATGTGAGTTCTTTATGACTAATGTTGAGTCCATGGATTATACACACTCTCACCCTTCCACCGTTGCTAGCATCTCTTGTACCGCGCAACTTTTCCCGGTACCATACACCCACCATATACCTTCGTCAACACAGCCACCGTACCTACCTATCATGGCATTTCCATAGCCATTCCGATATATATTGCCATGCAACTTTCCACCCCGTTTATTATGACACGCTTCATCATTGTCATATTGGCATGCATGATCATGTAGTTGACATCGTATTTGTGGCAAGGCCACCATGCATAATTTTTCATACATGTCACTCTTGATTCATTGCACATCCCGGTACACTCCCAGAGGCATTCATATAGAGTCTTATTTTGTTCTAGTATCGAGTTGTAATCTATGAGCTGTAAATAAATAGAAGTGTCATGATCATCATTATTAGAGCATTGTCCCAAAAAAAGGCCAAAAAAGGAAAGGCCCAAAAGAAAGAAAAAAGGGACAATGCTACTATCTTTTTTCCACACTTGTGCTTCAAAGTAGCACCATGATCTTCATGATAGAGAGTCTCTTGTTTAGTCACTTTCATATACTAGTGGGAACTTTCATTATAGAACTTGGCTTGTATATTCCAATGATGGGCTTCCTCAAAATGCCCTAGGTTTTCATGAGCAAGCAAGTTGGATGCACACCCACTTAGTTTCTTTTGTTGAGCTTTCATACATTTATAGCTCTAGTGCATCCGTTGCATGGCAATCCCTACTCACTCACATTGATATCTACTGATGGGCATGTCCATAGCCCATTGATACGCCTAGTTGATGTGAGACCATCTTCCTCCTTTTGTCTTCTTCACAACCACCACTCTATTCCACCTATAGTGCTATATCCATGGCTCACGCTCATGTACTGCGTGAAATTTGAAAATTTTGAAAAAAAATTAAAGTATGAAATAATTGCTGGGCTGAAACCGGGGTTGTGCATGATTTGAGTACTTTGTGTGACGAAGATGGAGCATAGCCAAACTACATGATTTTGTAGGGATGAACTTTCTTTGGCCATGTTAATTCGAGAAGACATAATTGCTTTGTTAGTATGCTTGAAGTATTATTATTCTTATGTCAATATTAAACTTTTGCCTTGAATCAACATTCATGCCACAATAAATAAAATTACATTGAAAATTATGTTAGGTAGCATTCCACATCAAAAATTATGTTTTTATCATTTACCTACTCGAGGACGAGGAGGAATTAAGCTTGGGGATGCTTGATACGTCTCCAATGTATCCATAATTTTCGATTGTTCCATGCTATTATATTATCCTTCTTAGATGTTTTATATGCATTTATATGCTATTTTATATGATTTTTGGGACTAACCTATTAACCCAGATCCCAGTGCCAGTTTCTATTTTTTTCCTTGTTTTTGAGTTTTACAGAAAAGGAATACCAAACGAAGTCCAATTAACGTGCCAATTTTTGATGATTTTTTATGGACCAAAAGAAGCCACGAGAGTAAAAGAGTTGGGCCAGAAGAGTCCCGGGCTGCCAATGAGAGTGGGGGGCGCGCCACCCTATCTCGCAGACAGCCTGGAGACCCCCCCTGACTTGTGCCCTACACCAAAAAATCCAATAAATACCCAAACCTCCAGAAAATAACCTAGATCGGGAGTTCCGCCGCAGCAAGCCTCTGGAGCCACCAAAAACCAATATAGACCCGTTTTGGCACCATGCCGGAGGGGGGTATCCCTCTCCGGTGGCCATCTTCATTATCCCGGCGCTCTCCATGACAAGGGGAGAGTAGTTCACCCTCGGGGCTGAGGGTATGTATCAGTAGGTATGTGTTTGATCTCTCTCTCTCTCTCTTGTATTCTTGAGATGGCACGATCTTCATGTATCGCGAGCTTTGCTATTATAGTTGGATGTTATGATGTTTCTTCCCCTCTACTCTCTTGTGATGAATTGAGTTTTCCCTTTGGAGTTATCTTATCGGATTGAGTCTTTAAGGATTTGAGAACACTTGATGTATGTCTTGCATGTGCTGATCTATGGTGACAATGGGATACCACATGATCTAATTGATGTATGTTTTGGTGATCAACTTGAGGGTTCCGTGACCTGGGAATCTATGCATAGGGGTTGGCACACATTTTCATCTTGACTCTCTGGTAGAAACTTTGGGGCACTCTTTGAAGTTCTTTGTGTTGGTTGAATAGATGAATCTGAGATTGTGTGCTGCATATCGAACAATCATGCCCACGTATACTTGAGGTGAAAATGGAGTATCTAGGTGACATTAGGGTTTTGGTTGATTTGTATCTTAAGGTGTTATTCTAGTACGAACTCTAAGATAGATCGAACAGAAAAAATAGCTTCGTGCTATTTTACTACGGACTCTTGAATATATCAATTAGAGAGAATAACTTTGAGGTGGTTTTGGAGTGACTCTTTGTTGCATGTTGAGGGATAGTTATATGATCCAGTTATGTTATTATTGTTCAAAGAACTTGCACTGGTGAAAGTATGAACCCTAGGCGTTGTTTCAATGCATTGCAATACCGTTTGTGCTCACTTTTATTATTAGTTACCTTGTTGTTTTTATATATTAAGATTACAAAAACCTATATCTACAATTCATATTGCACTTGTATCACCATCTCTTCGCCGAACTAGTGCACCTATATAAATTTTCCATTGTATTGGGTGTGTCCGGGACACAAGAGACTCTTTGTTATTTGGTTGCAGGGTTATTTGAGAGAGACCATCTTCATCCTACGCCTCCCAGGGATTGATAAACCTTAGGTCATCCACTTGAGGGAAATTTGTTACTGTCCTACAAACCTCTGCACTTGGAGGCCCAACAACGTCTACAAGAAGAAGGTTGCGTAGTAGACATCAATCACTGATGATATGTTTGATTCCTTGTAATAGTTGTGCGATAGAGAGATGATAATATGTGGGAGGTACTAGTGGATTATCGTGTTTAGTAAGATACTGTTGTTAAGGTTTGTGATTCCCAAAGCATGCATGTGTTGGGAAACGTAGTATTTTCAAAATTTTCCTACGATCACACAAGATCTATCTACTAGATGCATAGCAACGAGGGGGAGAGTGTGTCTTCGTACCCTCGTAGACCGGGAGCGGAAGCGTCAAGTGACGCGGTTGATGTAGTCGAACTTCTTCGCGATCCAACCGATCAAGCACCGAACGTACGACACCTCCGCGTTCAGCACACGTTCAGCTTGATGACGTCCCACGAGCTCTGGATCTAGTTGTGCTTCACGGGAGAGTTTCGCTAGCACGACGGCCTGGTGACAGATATGATGTATCTACCGGCGCAGGGCTTCGCCTAAGCACTGCAACGGTATGGCCGAGGTGTCTTTCTATGGAGAGAGGCACCGCACACGGCTAAAACAATTCAACTTGTGTGTCCTAGGGTGCCCCCTGCCCCCGTATATAAAGGAGCAAGGGAGAGGCCGGCCCTAGAGGGGGCGCGCCAAGTGTGGGGAGTCCTACTAGGACTCCCAAGTCCTAGTAGGATTCCCCTTTCCTTTCCGGAGTAGGAGAAAAGGAAAGAGGTGGAGAGGGAGAAGGAAAAGGGGGCTGCACTCCTTGTCCAATTCGGACCAGAGGGGGGGGGCGCGCCTCCTTCCTTTTGGCCTTTCTCCTCTATTCCCGTATGGCCCAATAAGCCCCATATACTCCAAAAAATACCCGAATCACTCGGAACATTTCCGATGTCCGAATAAAGTCGTCCAATATATCGATCTTTACGTCTCGACCATTTCGAGACTCCTCGTCATGTCTCCGGTCTCATCGGAGACTCCGAACTCCTTCGTTACATCAAAACTCATAAACTCATAATACCGATCGTCATCAAACGTTAAGCGTGCGGACCCTACGGGTTCGAGAACTATGTAGACATGACCGAGACTCATCTCCGGTCAATAACCAATAGCGGAACCTGGATGCTCATATTGGCTCCTACATATTCTACGAAGATCTTTATCGGTCAAACCGCATCACAACATACGTTGTTCCTTTTGTCATTGGTATGTTACTTGCCCGTGATTCGATCGTCGATATCTCTATACCTAGTTCAATCTCGTTACCGGCAAGTCTCTTTACTCTTTCTGTAATACATCATCTCGTGACTAACTCATTAGTCTTTTCCTTGCAAGGCTTATTATGATGTGCATTACCGAGAGGGCCCAGAGATACCTCTCCGACACTCGGAGTGACAAATCCTAGTCTTGATCTATGCCAACACCACGAACACTTTCGGAGACACCTGTAGAGCATCTTTATGATCACCCAGTTACGTTGTGACGTTTCATAGCACACAAGGTGTTCCTATGGTATTCGGGAGTTGCATAATCTCATAGTCATAGGAACATGTATAAGTCATGAAGAAACCAATAGCAGTAAAACTAAACGATCATAGTGCTAAGCTAATGGATGGGTCTTGTCCATCACATCATTCTCCTAATGATGTGATCCCGTTGATCAAATGACAACTCATGTCTATGGTTAGGAAACATAACCATCTTTGATCAATGAGCTAGTCTAGTAGAGGCATACTAGGGACACTTTGTTTTGTCTATGTATTCACACATGTACTAAGTTTCCGGTTAATACAATTATAGCATGAATAATAAACATTTATCATGATATAAGGAAATATAAATAACAACTTTATTATTGCCTCTAGGGCATATTTCCTTCAGCATGTATATTCTCTCGTTATGCCGGAAGTTGGAGTACAATTTATCCTTGATTGTCTTATCTTTGTGTGAAGGTCGGGGGCGCGCGATGGTTAACTCCTACCAACCTCCCCCCTCGGAGCATTATAGTATTACTTTCCTTCGAGGGCTAATAGACTTTTTCAATAAGTATGTGAATTCTTTATGACTATTGTGAGTCCATGGATTTTACGCACTCTCAACCTTTCATAATTGCTAGCCTCTCTCGTGCCGCACAACTTTTGCCGGTGCATAAACTTTATTATACCTTCCTCAAAACAGCCACCATACCTACCTATTATGGCATTTCCATAGCCATTTCGAGATATATTGCCGTGCACTTCCATCATATAGTTGACTTGAGAATTCATTTTTATCATATAGAGTCATACTATGTCATAGGTATCGTGTTGTAATTTTTATTTCTTTTGAGTTATAAAGTAAATAGAAGTGTGATGATCATCATTAGAGCATGTCCCAGTGAGGAAAGGATGATGGAGACCAAAGAAGCCCAAATAACAAAAAGAGCCCAAATAAGCCCACCAAAAATAAGGGTCTATTATGATAACACACCTTAAGACCCTTATTCTGCACAACAACCGACTTATTCTGCTAACATGTGTGCAAACACGCAACATAGCCAACCAAGCTACTCCCCGCTTCTGCCCACCACGCCCACACCGCACCAACCTCCCCAATCCCCTCCACCTTCGTCAACCTCCGCCTCTAGCCCCCGAGCAGCCACGACGCCCCTCAAATTTCATCCCACCGTTGCCGCAGCCACCAGTGTCGCGCCGACCCACCAACTTCCAGCGACGGCCTCCCTGCAGCGCCCCCGACCCACGCAACGGCGGCCACCTCCCCGCAGCGATCCAGTCGCCACCCGATGCATGCCACTAGATCCGGCTGCTACGGGCCTCGGGCGCGACCATTAGCACCGGATCCGTTGGAGCTGGAGCCTTCAGCTGGGCTCCTACCACCTCCCTACCCTGCTGTCCCCCATACCACTTCGTCGGATTCGAGGGTCGCGCCCCTGAACCTCGCCTCCAAGATCGCGCCTCAAAACCGTGTACACGTACGTACAACCACATGGCAAAAAATATGGCTACGTACGTAGATACGGGCGGAGTCTCGAACGCCTACTCGCGCATACGCACGGCCAAGGATTGTGTACATGGAGAGGTAGCGGACGACAACAACAGCGTCGTGTTCATCGGCAGCCAACCGATGGGGTCGGAACGGAGAAACAACGTCGTATTCATCGAGAGGCAACCGACTTGGACGGAACAGCCAAAACCTGGTGTGGCGTACCACAAAACGGAGGGAAACGGCCTTCTACTAGAGCGCATACGGTCGAAACGGGGTCATATTCATCGGGAAGGGTCTCGCATAACATAAAACGGAGGAAACGGCCTTCTGCTCGACCGGCTACGGTCAAAACAGGATCCTTTTTATCGTGAGGGGTCTGGCGTACCGCAAAACAGAGGAAACGAACATGTGTTGGAAATGGGGGTCATATTCATCGAGAGGGGTGTGGCGTACCATAAGATGTGAATCCACGTGCTACTGTTCACCCACCGTCAACTTCCTCTATCTTCCACCTGCATTGTTCATCCACCACGTGTTCCTCTGCCTCCACCAGCTACTGTTCAACCAGCCTCCACGGGTCCTGTTCATCCAGCCCTCCACGGGGTCCTATTCATCCAACCATCCCTCCACCGGAAACTGCTCAATCAGCCCTCCACAGGGTCCTGTTCATCCACCCCCAATGCCTCAACTGTGGCGGCCTTGTCTCGGGGTCATGTTCATCAAGCGGCAACCGCAACGGCCTACTACCACGGGGTCCTGTTTATCCAACACCCACCGGGACTTTTTAATCCAACCCCAACCACG
Source organism: Secale cereale (assembly GCA_902687465.1). Taxonomy (NCBI): domain Eukaryota; kingdom Viridiplantae; phylum Streptophyta; class Magnoliopsida; order Poales; family Poaceae; genus Secale; species Secale cereale. Next base: position 292,248,491 of record LR738711.1, read on the forward strand.
TACGTCTCAACTACTTCAACCAACCCCACATTCACTGTTCATCAAGAGGTAGCAAGTTTGATCGGCTTCAGTAAGCAGCAGCAACGATCGATCTGGTTCAGTTAGCAGCATTAGCGAAGGAGTCGGTAGGGTTCAGTTAGCAGCGAAAGGATCGATCGCTCGGGTTCAGTAACGCAGGTAGTGCAATCGCTCGGGCTCAGTAAGTGAATGCCTCACTTGGGTTCAGTTAGAGCCCAATGCCTCGCACATACATGCGACGTGTACAAGAGAAGCACGTAAACCTTGGTGCATCGCTCCACCTCGAACACCCACCGTAACCGAGAACTCCCCGAAATTTTCCTCGTCCTCGCTTCTACCATGATTTTATCCATCATGGGCGGCCCAAAGAATGTCATGCAGGTGCGTCCCCGGCCCGCCCAGGACGAAAAGCCCATTTTCTATCATGATTTTTTTCATAGAAGTAGGAGCCCACCACATCTATGATGATACGGGTTTTTGTCACAGTTATCATCATAGAAGTGTCATAAGCATGATAGAAAAAAATTGCTTCGGGCCAAAATGTCACGGAGGTGTCTTTTTTGTAGCGTATGACACCGGTGGTCCCCAGCACCATCTAGAAACACTGCATGGTGCGGGGCCATAGGTCGGCGTCTTGGATGATCTGGCACAGCCGACTGCCTCTCACGTCCATCGCCTCCATGGGTGTTTGTGGCTGCTAGTCACTTGGTCTTGGTCTTAGATTGGAGCGAGCAGTGGTGTGTATGATTTGGTGGATGGATTGGAGTGGTGGGGTGCCTTCATATGAGAGTTCAAACTGCGTTGCATTCACATCATGCTGGCTCCATTCTGCTGCTCCAATTAATTCCCTATGCATGCTACTAATTAAGTGAGGATGCATCATTGACTGTTCAACATTTCGGGTACTGCTACCCTCTCCTTCGTTGGCATTCAAGCCGTATGCATGTACTACATTGTGCCGCGACCAATGCGGAGGGGAAAACGAGAGAACTTAATATTTATTTGCTAATTAATACCATTGCCTACAATGAACCGACCACTTCATGCCGAGCTAGGTAATATCAACGAATTGAAATCATACATGACCCATGTGACCACGTCTCTTATTGGTTGATTCATTTATTAATGTCAAGAAATAAGAAACGAGGTCAAGTTAATCCACCACACCTAAGTGTTTTTGGATTATTTGGTTTTCGTAAGATGGCTATAACTAGCGATCGCCACAATAACAATAATATATGCATCCGACGGTGGCACCTATTGGACGCAAACAATAATACTAAAAAATGCCACAAAAATGCCACACCACGCCCTTCCCCTCCACACAAGTCCGCCGCGCGAGCGTTCACAGCTTCCATGTTCGGGTTGCACTTGGCTCTTTGCCTCTTGAAGAAGTCGAACAATGATCTTACTACTTCTATCGTATCGAATCAACTACTGCATGTCCACCTCATGGGGGAGGGAGAGCCTGTTGTAAGCAAAAGCCTCCCCTCTTCCTGCGAGCCACCGCGCACATGGGCGCTAGAGAGAGCGTAATAGTCAAGCTTCTCCTTGTTGTATGAGTTGACGCGACGCATCATAACAGTACACTCGATTTTCTCGAAAAGTTGTGTTTACCCATGCATTATTTACAATGCATGCATCCATATGCATGCCATGAGTTTCCTGTTGATCCTTGCATATGTTGATTTAATGCACCTTGAAGTTTGAAGATGTGATGATAAACTTGTCACATTGGAGAACACCTCTAGTGTTTGGAGGAAGTACTGCCTCTAACACTAGCCCCACATGCTTGCCTATAAACTTGGTTAAAAGACCTGCAGTGTATAATATTTCCTGCAACCTCTAATATTTGCTCCACCACAAGTTAAAATATATAATCCCCTCTTGACCAGATCAGCGTGCAAACTTCAATCACCAGGATGACATGTAGGGCTAGAAGATTATTTTAATCGGAAAAATGCTTGTAGAAGGCCTCTTAGCATGGAAGCAACTCCAACGATTTTAAGCTTAGAGTCATGGTCTACAGTGTATGACATTGGCTTCTAAGGCTTTGAGGCACCCTAGGCTATGTTACTAGTACTACCTCCATATTGGGTAGTAAAACCGTCCCTAAAAATGGAGAGTAACGTTACACTAGTATTACTATCTCCCCTTGATACGTCTCCAACGTATCTATAATTTTTGATTGTTCCATACTATTATATTATCATTCTTAGATGTTTTACAACCATTTTATAATCATTTTATATCATTTTTTGGGACTAACCCATTGACATAGTGCCCAATGCCAGTTGCTGTTTTTTGCTAATTTTTTACATCGCAGAAAATCAATACCAAACGAAGTCCAAATGCAATGAAACTTTTTGGAGATTTTTTCTGGCCCAAAAGACACATGATGGGCTGAGAAAGTACCAGAGGGGGACTCCGAGGGGAGGACAACCCACCAGGGCGCTCCTGGGCCCCCTAGAGCGCCCATATGGGTTGTGCCCACATCGGTGGCCTCCCGCACCACCTCTTCATTCTGTAAATACCACAATATTCCAGAAACCCTAGGGGAGTCGACAAAATTTTATTCCATCCACCGCAAGTTCTAGAACCACGAGATCCATTCTACAACCCTTTTACCGTAGTCCGCCGGAGGGGAACATGATCACAGAGGGGTTCATCATCCTCATTGGTGCACTCTGATGAAGCATGAGTAGGTTACCACAAACCTACGGGTTTGTAGGCAGTAGCTAGATGGCATCATCTCTCTTTGTATCTCAATACAATGGTCTCTTGGCGTTCTATGTGATGTAATGAATTTTTGCGATGTGTTTATTGGGATCCGATGAATTGTGTGTTTATCATTCAATTTTCCTTTATTAAATATCCATTCTTGATTATTGTAGCCTCGTATTTCTTGTCTGATATTTGTGTTTTGTTTGGCCAACTTGATCTATTTATCTTGCAATGGGAAGAGGTGCTTTGTAACGGTTTCAATCTTGCGGTGTCCTTTCCTAGTGACAGAAGGGGAAGCAAGTCACGCATGTATCATTGCTATTAAGGATAAAAATATGGGGTCTATTACTTCTTGAATAGATCTTGTCTACATCATGTCATCGTTCTTATTGCATTACTCCATTTTTCCATGAACTAAATACACTAGATGCATGCTAGATAGCGGTCGATGTGCGAAGTAAATAGTAGTAGATGCAGGCAAGAGTTAGTCTACTACTCTTGGACGTGATGCCTATATACATGGTCATTGTCTTGGATATCGTCATAATTATTTTTTTTTCTACGAATTTCCCAACAGTAATTTGTCTACCCACCATTGCTATTTTTCGAGAGAAGCCACTAGTGAAATCTACGGCCCCCGGGTGTATTTTTCTATCGTATATTTTCAGATCTATATTGCTATTTGCATTTTCCTTTATTTGCATATTTTATTATCAGATCTATGTTATCAAAAACAGAAAATACCTTGCTGCATTTTAAGTGATTTTGTTTGCATATTTCAATCCACTACAATTTTGTCCCGTCAACCTGACAATTTCTAGCACCATTACCCGAAAGGTATTGACAACCCCTTTAACACGTCGGGTTGCAAGTATCTGTTCTTTGTGTGCAAGTACCATTTACATAGTGTTGCTTGGTTCTCCTACTGGTTCTATAACCTTGGTCTCATCACTGAGGGAAATACCTACCGTAGCTGTGTTGCATCATTCCTTCCTCTTTGGGGAAATACCGACGTAGCTACAAGCGACGTCAAAAGGGATTTCTAGCACCATTGCCGGGGAGAAATCATCAATATCTATCAGGTTCCTAATCACAAATATCAGCCCCTTGCAATTTACATTATTTGCCTTTTGCCTCTCGTTTTCATCTCCCCCACTTCTCAAAAAATGTCGTTTTTATTCTCCCTCTTTCTCGTTTGCCGTTTTCTCGCCAGATCTATTTGCATTCTTTCTTTCTAGTCATCATGGCTAGTTCTCCCCTCATTATTTGCACCCCCGAGAACGAAGTTCTCAATTTTAAGCAAAGAGGAGGAGAAAGCCTACAAGATGCTTGGTATAGGATTTGCATTGCCCACAACAGATCTATTCATAAGCAATCCACTATTGTTCTTCTTCGAAATTTTTATGTGGGAATCACTACTTGGTTTAGATTTGTTCTTGATACCATAATCGGAGGGAATTTCTTAAGTATTCCTCCTCTTGATGCTTTGAATGCCATGGCAAGTTTAGTGGGTTCTCCTCCTATTATTATCAATGAAACTGTGCTGACTCTTGGGCATGTTATGTGAAGGTTAGTTGCTATCGAGAAAGGAATGCTCACTAAAGTACAAATTAAAAATTTGGATAAAAAGATGCATAATCTTGCTAATAAACTCGGATCAAAAGCGAGTAAGGTTTTTAAATTGTTAAGATAGAAGGAACTCGTAATCAATGAAAAAAATTAAGAAAGGCCTTCTTGAATTGATAAATACAAAGAATTTTTTATTAACTTGAGCACTGCTTTTTCTTTCATTAAATCAATTGAAGAAACACCCATAATAGGTCGCAAGACTACTCAAATCACTAAGAACAAGGGGGCTATTTCTAGTAACAATAAAGGGGATCTTAAAATGGTTATTATTCATCCCAATTTCATAGAAATAACAAAAGATCCTTTTGATAAGAATGACTTCCTCAATTTTATGCCTAGAAGTTTTGCTATTTTTCTTGCTAATTCTTCGAACAAATATGTTTGTTTTATTGAGGAGTTGGAAAACAAGAATGACATCATTTGAGATATATGTGTTATGCCTAGCTAGGGGCGTAAAATGACATTGCCCATTGGGAGGCAACCCAACTTGTATCATTTTTCTTTTTGCTTTTCTTGCTGTTTTAAATAAGTTAACGAATTATACCTCTGGTTAGATGTGTTTTTGTGGTTTTAATAAGTGCTTGTGCCAAGCAAAGCCTTTGGGATGATTTGGTTAAAAGTTGATTTGATTGCGTTGAAATTCAGAAACTTTTGCGTCTAGAGTTGGAATTTCTGACCACGACTAGAGTGTGATAAACTCTTGAACTTTTTACAAGTTATCTGGATACAAATAGTCCACATTGTCCCAATTTTTCAGAATTTTCTGAGTTACAGAAGTATGAGCAAAAATCGCGTCTTTACAGACTACTCTTTTTTTGAAGATTCTGTTTCCGTTGTGTTATGTTCTAATTTTGATTTATCCATGGTTTCTTTTGAAGAGTTTTTGCCATGGGAAATTTATAATACAGTAGATATAATGCAATTTGAAAATATTAATTGGTTTGCTACAATACTTGAAGTAAAGATTGGTATTTGTATACTAACGGATCTCACGAGGTTTTGTTGAGTTTTGTGTGATTGAAGTTTTCATGTTTTGGGTGAGACTACGATGGATGGTGGAATAAGGATTAGCAAAATGTTAAGATTTGGGATGCTCGAGGCACCCCAAGATAATGTTCAATAAGTATCATGCAACTAAGCTTGGGGTTGCCCCCGAGTAGCATCCCCTCTTTCTTCTATTGACAATCGATATATTACTTGAGAGTATATATTTATTCATCACATATTATGAGTTTTCCTTGGAGCGTCTTGTGTGATATGAGTCTTTTCTTGTTTTGTTTGCTATTTTGTCACAATCATCCTTGTTGCACGCACCCATTTGAGAGAGCCAAAACTATGCTATGATTTGTTAGAATTGCTCTCTATGTTTCACTTAATTTTTTTAGAGTTATGGAATTGCTCTAGTGCTTAACTTATATCTTTTTGAGCACGGTGTGCTTTGTTATTTTTGAAGAAATTATCTCATGCTTCACTTAGAATTATTTGAGAGTTAGTAAAATTTTGAAGAAATTCTCTCATGGTTCCCTTAGATTATTTTGAGAGAAGGAAATTCGTTGCTCATGTTCTTCACTTATATTTTTTGAGCTTACAAAAAGTAACACATGAAACTAGTACCAATATGATAGATATCCAAGTGGGATATAATAAAAACTTTCATGAAGATCATTGGACAAAATAAACTTGATTCTTTGTAGTAGTTTTTAGATATGATGATAGTGATATGTGAGCCATAACAATGAGTAATTATGATTTAGTAAGAATGTTGATGTTAAGGTTTGTGATTCCCTATGCAAGCACGAAAGTCAATAGGTATGCAATGAACTTACATCCTACTTGTGTTGCATTATTCGGTGTCAGTTCTGTTTAATGTTCTCTTATGATGGTTTTCGTTCCTTGGTTGGTCGCTCATCAATCTCTTGCTAGCCTCCACTTTGTACTAAGTAAAAATACTACTTGTGCATCCAAATCCTAAAACCAAAGTTGTGCCAAATGAGTCCACCATACCTACTTATGCGGTATTTCAATGCCGTTCTGAGCAAATTTGTATGTGCCAACTCTAATGTCAAAATAAATTTATTTTTGTGTGCTCGTATCGCTCATGAAGCGGCGATGGGTGGCTAATATTTTTCATGCTAGATGTGTTATTCTCAAGAAAAGTGTTTATTCACTTGTCATTGCATGAGAGTATGGCGGTAATAGGGATTCCCAGTCCCGAAATGAAAAAGAAATTCACTTTATGTTGTCAAATAATAAATTCCTTGGAAAGTGTTGGTATGGAGGGCACCCGTGGATACGGATAAGCCATGGTGTCGTGGAATTAACACGTCAGATGTCCGGTTTAGCAGACTTTAGTGGTGAGGCCGCGCATCTATGTAGTAGCTTGAAGGGGTTGAGCGGAATCGAGAGACGCGATGCAAGACAAGGATTTAGACAGCTTCGGGCCCCGGGAAACATCATCCGGTAATAGCCCTACGTGCTGTTTGAGGCTAGGTCTCATTATGATCCCCGTGGTGTCGCCAGTAAACCGGCTCTTTGTGTCTAACCCTAGAAACCTGTCTAAACTTCTCCTCTAAAACTTGTAACTTGTCCCCTCTTTGGGGAGCCCTGCCCCTCCTTATATATGTTGACGGGACGGGTTACATGACTAGTCCTAGTAGGACTAGGATTGATCTATTACAAGGAGTCCTACTCTTGCTTCCTTTGTAAGAGAATATTCCTTATGCTTTCTTCATAAACCGGCCCACTACTAATATGAACCGGCCTTCTGAGCCTTGAGCCTTGTCATCCATGATCCGCCTGTCGGGTCATCAGTAACTTGCCAAATATAAACCGTCTTAAGTAAAATACCAAGTCCGGCCGGGTTATACTTCCGGCCAGTTCATACCGTGGGGTATATCCCCGACATTAGCCCCCAAGTTTAGCTTGGATTTATCCATGGTAAACTTTATGCTTTCCTTCTTCTAGAAAATCCGGGTTTATAAACCAGCTCCATAATCAACTTGCTTGCATAGAAATATTGTAAATCCATAATTCATTTGAATCAGCCTTTCAATGCTCTGACTTGACAAAAAATATTGATCTTCAAATATTCAATTGATATCCAACCGGTTTGAAAATGTAGAACTTGCCGGTTTATGACTACCACCATTGTTGGGTTATAAAAAATGATAATTCCAGGTCATGACTGTTTATAACTGTCGGGTTATGATTGTTGCAAATGCCGGGTTTACACAATTAATCTGATTTGCCAGAACTGAAAATTTGAAGATGTTCCTCCTTTATATGCATATTACCTATAGCCCCCAAGTGCCGGGTCATTATGTAATAATGAGCAGGGACTTTGTATATGCTTCATTGAAAATAGCATTGTATAATCTTGAACAAATCCGGATCATTCATCCCAATCACTATGAAACTGAATATTCCATATCATGTAGCCCCCAAGTGCCGGGTCATTATGCAATAATGAGCTGGGACTTTGAAAGTATGATCATGTAAACTTGAACAACAACATGTAGCCCCCAAATGCCGGGTCATTATGCAATAATGAGCAGGGACTTTGTAGATATAATTATTGAAATGAACATTATATAATGTAACTTCCATCTTGGGGTTTGAATCCACATCCTCAAGGTTAAGAGCTTTGTGCTTTACCAACTGAGCAGTGGACCTTTCAATATAATAGATTAACACTTGTGTACCTTGAATTGTTGACAGGAGCGATTGGTAGCCTCCAAGGGCCGGCTCATTATAATGTGATGAGTCGGGTCTTCAATAAAGTGAGCAAAACAAATGACTTTGCATTAGCCCCCAAGTGTCATGGTGCATGCTTGCAGCGACATGAGACTTGTATATTTGATGTAAACTCAATTTGAGTAATGTAGCCCCCAAGTGCCGGGTTGTAAGCCTACAGCAACTCAGGACTATTCCTTTGTATAATAAATCACTTCCATCGATGAAATAATATCCATTGCGCTTATAGCGATTTTGAAAAGCTCAATCGTAATATTGATAACCATAATAATAATGCAGCCATGTTGGCTATTAAAGATTTTGAATAATATAATCCGGTTTGAAAACCGGTTCCAGTGATATTTGATCACAACTAGGCCTGGTTAATAAACACCGGTCATTATTTTATCTCATACTAGCGACTTATAGTCGAAAGCCAGGCCGGTTTAATGAACACCGGTCATTATAACTGATCATGTACTGCCAATCTATTTTTAAAAATAAAATACTTCATACCTGTGATTAAGTATTCTTGATAATCTTAATCCGGCGAAATTTGCAATTTTCTGAGGAAGCTCTTGGCTCCGTTAGGGCGTACCCAATTATTCCGGGTTTATAAGAATCTGCCGGTTTAGATTATGCTGGCGCTTTGTCCAGACTTTTGAAGATACGTGGTCAACTCTGGAGTTGTTCCACTCCGGATCAAAGAACCATAAAACATAAATACCAGAAATGCAAATTTGCAAATAAAACCATGTTGTCGAGGCTTTTTACGAGCTGCCAGGCTCAAAACAAGGTTCAGCCAATCAATGGAATGGGCTTACCATCTAGAGGGCCGGTCGATGGATGTGGCCGAATCATCCATAGGAACCATAAGAAAATCTTTAGCCAATCACTAGGTGGCTGTCGCCTATCCAGAGGGCCTCCATGGTTCCATGAAACCATGGGTAAACATAAGCCAATCACTAGATGGCTATCGCCTGTCCAGAGGGCCTCCATGGCTCCATGAAGCCATGGGTAAACATAAGCCAATCACTGGATGGCTGTCGCCTGTCCAGAGGGCCTCCATGGCTCCATGAAGCCATGGGTAAACATAAGCCAATCACTTGATGGCTGTCGCCTGTCCAGAGGGCCTCCATGGCTCCATGAAGCCATGGGTAAACATAAACCAATCACTGGATGGCTGTCGCTTGTCCAGAGGGCCTCCATGGCTCCATGAAGCCATGGGTAAACATAAGCCAATCACTGGATGGCTGTCGCCTGTCCAGAGGGCCTCCATGGCTCCATGAAGCCATGGGTAAACATAAGCCAATCACTGGATGGCTGTCGCCTGTCCAGAGGGCCTCCATGGCTCGATGAAGCCATGGGTAAACATAAGCCAATCACTGGATGGCTGTCGCCTGTCCAGAGGGCCTCCATCATTCGAATACGACCATATGTTTGAATAGGAAGTCCTTCGGTGATTTATTGCTCGTATGTGGGAGTTGCCCTGCACAACCAGATAGACTG
>LR738711.1:292258112-292339495 GCA_902687465.1 Secale cereale
AGAGGGCCTCCATGGCTCCATGAAGCCATGGGTAAACATAAACCAATCACTGGATGGCTGTCGCTTGTCCAGAGGGCCTCCATGGCTCCATGAAGCCATGGGTAAACATAAGCCAATCACTGGATGGCTGTCGCCTGTCCAGAGGGCCTCCATGGCTCCATGAAGCCATGGGTAAACATAAGCCAATCACTAGATGGCTGTCGCCTGTCCAGAGGGCCTCCATGGCTCCATGAAGCCATGGGTAAACATAAGCCAATCACTGGATGGCTGTCGCCTGTCCAGAGGGCCTCCATGGCTCGATGAAGCCATGGGTAAACATAAGCCAATCACTGGATGGCTGTCGCCTGTCCAGAGGGCCTCCATCATTCGAATACGACCATATGTTTGAATAGGAAGTCCTTCGGTGATTTATTGCTCGTATGTGGGAGTTGCCCTGCACAACCAGATAGACTGATCAAAGCATCTTATTTTCTTAACGAAAGATAATATACAATATGGGAAATAATACTATAGATGGATATCACCTGAGTGAATTTGAACCGGTATGTTGAATAGACCGGATCACAAGGTGGACAGTAAAGCGACCGCAGTATCAGAGGCGGCTCAAACAGTTAAACCGGCTGTGGGGTTGTAAGCCAGTGTGGAGATGAGCAAGTTGTCCTTCGTATTGTAAACCGGTGCGGATGCGTGAACCGGCCGTCCGCTGATTTGCTCAAAGAACAGACGGGTCGGCCAGCGCCGACGGGCTAGTTGTCCTCCATGATGGTAAACGAATTATGTTTAGCGGGCTTTCATCTCCGCGGTAAACAACCCCTTTATTATGAATAATTGTCCTGTATAAAAATATCACAAGAAAGGAGTAATTGTTCTCAAGGTAAAATAATATGTACAAAAAATAAATAAAAAGATAGCACTTGATGTTTAGTAGACGTCCATGTAAATGGGTCAAATGACACAACCTTTTTGCCAATTGCACATAGGAACAGGAAACAAGGGTGCCTCGATGATGGGCCACTCATGGTGAAACTTGCCAGGCAGCAGTGGTGAATGCAAAGGCGGTGGCTGACGGAAGTAGTGGTTTTAAAATACAACCGCAGCAGGACCGGAGCTGGGCGGTTCAGAATGAACCCCCCCCCCCCCCTTTTTTTTAAGACAACTTCCTTGACTTCTCCTTCGTTTCCTTCTTTCCAGCCAGGGCGAGTGCAAAGGAAACATGGCCCCTTTTCTGACAGAGCGAACAGCGAGAGCCCGCGGGGCCGGAACTGGTCGCGGCAGAGGCAGCGGGCAGAACCGGCGCGGGAGCGGGGCAGTCTAGCCCGGGGCAGAACCGGAGCAAGAGCAGGCAATTTCCTCCCCCTCGCTCGCGGATTCCTTCTTTAAATCCTAGGCTGGAGGTAAACCGACAGTAGTGGAGGCGCACCAGGTAGGGGAATCCAGGGTGGTTCAGAACGGCGACCGCGGCAGCAACCTGGCTCAGCGCGGGGATGACTCAGAGTAGTAGCACAGTGCGGCGAGGACAAAGCGGCGGACTGTCGGTGGCAGGTTCCCGTGCGAGGCAGCGGGCGGGTTTGGGACTGCAGGACCGCGACCGAGGTGGCGGCTCAACAGCGGACAGGGAGCTCAAGGCCGAAGCCAGATGTGGCCACGGCGGCTCGCGGCCGCGGCTCTCAGCTGAAATTAAGCCCGATCCGATGCTGCGGGGGCGAGTTGAGGCCACTGGATCGTGGCGGCGGCTTGACACAGCGATAGGTGAAGAAAACTACGGCCGGGCCGGGTTCGATGATGACTCGGGGTCAATTTTGTTGAAGCTCGGCGGCGGCGAATCCGAGTCATGGTCGTAGTTATTTTTACTAATTGACTCGGCGGAGGTAGAGGTGACCTGGCGTAACGGTGGTGATGGCAGAGCCCAGGCCTGCCGTAGTGGATCGGAGGCGCGGCGATGATTGGAAGCGCGGCTAACTCTGTGGGACTGAGACCTCCTCTGGGTCGGGATTAGTCGATCGAGAACATCAAGCCGCTTCACTAAATTGATAATTGATCGGATCCTTGTGGCATCCGACTAAGCATATTATTCTAAATCTTCCTTGCGTGTAGTTATTTCATCCTGTCCCAAAACGGAGATAAGGTTACTAGTAACCCGGCGGTGACGTCGTCTGAGGTGTTGCCGCAGAAAAATTTCTCTATTCCAGCTTCTGACGATGGTGTTGCTCTGGCTACTTCATATTGATACATTGTAACTCCTTTGTTGATGACTCTTCTTCAACTCAAGAAATTGCGAACTTCTCGAACCCTTGAAAAGATCCCTCTAAGAACTCAACACCACCGTGCGCCGCCCCACGGTGGGCGCCAACTGTCGTGGAATTAACACGTCAGATGTACGGTTTAGCAGACTTTAGTGGTGAGGCCGCGCATCTATGTAGTAGCTTGAAGGGGTTGAGCGGAATCGAGAGACGCGATGCAAGACAAGGATTTAGACAGCTTCGGGCCCCGGGAAACATCATCCGGTAATAGCCCTACGTGCTGTTTGAGGCTAGGTCTCATTATGATCCCCGTGGTGTCGCCAGTAAACCGGCTCTTTGTGTCTAACCCTAGAAACCTTTCTAAACTTCTCCTCTAAAACTTGTAACTTGTCCCCTCTTTGGGGAGCCCTGCCCTTCCTTATATATGTTGAAGGGACGGGTTACATGACTAGTCCTAGTAGGACTAGGATTGATCTATTACAAGGAGTCCTACTCTTGCTTCCTTTGTAAGAGAATATTCCTTATGCTTTCTTCATAAACCGGCCCACTATTAATATGAACCGGCCTTCTGAGCCTTGGGCCTTGTCATCCATGATCCGCCTACCGGGTCATCAGTAACTTGCCAAATATAAACCGTCTTAAGTAAAATACCAAGTCCCACCGGGTTATAATTCCGGCCGGTTCATACCGCGGGGTATATCCCCGACACATGGACTGTGAAAGAATGGTGGAAAAAGGAATAAACATCATTTTCTATTTGGGAACCGCCTATGATATATCGAGCATGGAAAGTGATGGGAACTCTAAGTCGTTTTCATTGCGGGAAAACTATACCTCCGAAAAAAAATTATCTCCCAATTTTTTAGCTTTGAGCTCAGGCACCTCTACAAATCCCTACTTCCCTATGCGAAGGGCCTATCTTTTACTTTATGAAATTTTTATTTTTATTTGAGTCTCCATCTTCTCGTATAAAGCACCAACTACGGAGCACTACTATCACACATGAGCATTGGATGTAGTTAATATTTGGATGTGTTGCATGAATGGATCAATGGTTGAGCATAATGGGCTAGGGATAACTTGCTTTAGTGTTGATGTTTTGAAAATACATGATTGGTTGTTCATATGCTTGAGTATTAAAGTATTCAAGTCAAAACTATACTGTTTCTTTGAATCATATAAAAGTCCAAATGTCCATGCTACAGAAGAAAAGAATATGTGATGAACATGATAGGCAACATTCCACATCAAAAATTCTATTTTTATCATTGACCTACTCGAGGACGAGCATGAATTAAGCTTGGGGATGCTGATCCGTCGAATTAAGCTTGGGGATGCTGATACGTCTGCAATGTATCTATAATTTTTGAATGTTCCATGCTGTAATATTATTGGATATTTTACAATCATTTTATAAAAAAATTAAATCATTTTTTAGGACTAACCTATTGACATAATACCCAGTGCTAGGTACTATTTTTTGCTTGTTTTTTACAATGCAGAAAATCAATACCAAAGGAAGTCAAAATGTAACGAAACTTTTTGGAGGTTTTTTTGGGCCAGAAGACATAGGATGGGCTGAAGAAATACCAAAGGGGGATCCGAGGGGAGCACAACCCACCAGTGTGTGCCTGGGCCCCCTAGCGCGCCCACGTGGGTGGTGCCCACCTCGGTGGCCTCCCGCACCGCCTCTTCGCTCTTTAAATACCCCAACATTCCAGAAACCCTAAGGAAGTTGACAAAATTTTATTCCAGCCGCCGCAAGTTCCAGAACCATGAGATCCAATTTTGATCCCTTTTCAGGCACTCCCCCGGAGGTGAACACGGTCACGGAGGGGTTCATCATCCTCATTGGTGCCTCTCTGATGATGCGCGAGTAGTTTACCATAGACCTATGGGTTCGTAGGCAGTAGCTAGATGGCTTCTTCTATCTTTGTATCTCAATACAATGGTCTCTTGGAGATCTATTTGATATAATGACTTTTTGCGGTGTGTTTGTTGGGATCCGATGAATTGTGAGTTTATGATCAGATTTTCCTTGATTTAATATCCATTCTTTATTATTATAGCCTCGTATTTTTTGTCCGATATTTGGGTTATGTTTGGCCGACTTGATCTATTTATCTTGCAATGGGAAGAGGTGCTTTGTAATGGGTTCGATCTTTCGCTGTCCTTTCCCAGTGACAGAAGGGGTAGCAACTCACACATGTATCATTGCTATTAAGGATGAAAAGACGGGGTCTATTCCTACATGAATATATCTTGTCTACATCATGTCATTGTTCTTATTGCATTACTCCGTTTTTCCATGAACTTAATACAGTAGATGCATGATGGATAGTAGTAGATGCAGGTAGGAGTCGGTCTATTAATCTTGAACGTGATGCCTATATACATGATCATTATCTTGGATATTGTCATAATTATTTGCTTTTCTATCAATTGCCCAACAGTAATTTGTCTGGCACCGTTGCTATTTTTCGAGAGAAGCCACTAGTGAAATATATGGCCCCCGGTTCTATTTTCCTACCATATACTTTCAGATCTATATTGCTATTTGCCTTTTCCTTTATTTACAACTTTTATTTTCATATCTACATTATCAAAAAACACAAAAATACATTGCTGTGTTTTATTTGCATCTTTCAATCTACTACAATTTTATCCTGTCAACTTGACAATTTCTCGGACCGTTACCCGAAAGGGATTGACAGCCCCTTTAACACATCGGGTTGCAAGTATTTGTTCTTTGTGTGCAGGTACCGTTTACATAGTGTTGCGTGGTTCTACTACTGGTTCGATAACCTTGATCTCAACACTGACGGAAATACCAACTGTTGTTGTGCTTCATCATCCCTTCCTCTTTGGGGAAACATCGACATAGCTTCAAGCGACATCACCCCTACACAAGAAACTGGCACGTGAGCATTCAGGTTGTGCTTGGCTCTTCGCCTCTTCAAGAAGTCAAACAATGATGGTACTACTGTACTATAAGTCTGGCCATCTGACACCAATTGAACTGCTGCATGTCCACCGCGTGCGGGAGGGAGAGCGTGTAGCAAAAGCTTCTTCTTGTCCTGCCAGCCACCACACTCATGGGCAAGGGAGAGGGCATTGTAATCAAGCTTCTCTTTGTTGTATAAGTTGACGCAGCACATCAAAGTAGTGCACTCGCTATATTTGAATTTTTTTGTTTTCCGTTGCATTTATTACAATGCATGCATGCATGCCATGAGTTTTCATTTGATTCTTGCATGTGTTGATTTAGTGCACCTTGAAACAGTATGAATATTTGATGGTTGTCGGCGTTCTGGGAACGGGGGTACCCAAACTTGCCTGCCTGTGGCCCAGGGCGTGGCCCATCAGGCGGCCTGGTACGGCCCAACCTCTTCAACTACCACTCAAGACCCTCGCGAGGGGTCGAGCCTCGTGAGGCGGACGACGCAAGACATCCCCTGGGGCGGCCTCACTATGCTGGCTCACGAGGATCGGAGATATCAAGGCAAGGGGTACCTTGCGAGGTCCTCGTGACGTTAGCAGTGACGACCAATGCCAGGCGTGTAATGCCCCAGATGTAACACTTTCCAATTATGGCAATATATGAAACTTTGACTTCAACAATTCCATTCTGGGCTCTTCTTTCATTTCGGGTTTCTTCGTTTTGTCGTGTGCGTGTGTGCATTTCATTCATGTCATGTTATCATGTGCATTGCATTGCATTTGTGTTGTCACTTGCACCCGGTCCTACTCGCCTCTTCCCATTGTCCATTTCGAGTTCCGACTCACACACGTGCCCGTGGCACCCCCGAGTACTTCTTTCTTGTGTGGCCATGTAACGTTCCCGGTATGAGGTGAGACTTGTCGTGCGTTGTTGTTTTGGTACGTGTAGGCCGCCTGTGAAGTTTCATCGCGTTTGGAGTTCGTTTGGTACTCCAACGGTTAACCTAGTGGGCTAAAAGTACCCCTTCCTTTTGGCGTAGGACCCCCTGCATAACAGCCCAGAAACCCAGCACAACCACTTCCATCCTCTCGGTCGTCGGATCGTGATCGCGTGGCCGAAAACCGCCCCTCATTTGGACCTTCCTAGCTCCCAGAAACTATAAAACAGTCCCCATCCCCGAAATCCCAGTGCAACCCTAATTTTTCCTTTCCCTCCCCGCGCCGGACACGTCCGCGCAGCCGCCGGACACGTCCGACCCGCTGCCACCTCACTCCAACCAATCAGAGGCCGCCACGTCACCCCTCCGCCACGTGGTGACCCCCGATTGGCCGGGCCAGCTCATCCTCCACCAACCGCTGCCACCTCGCCGGACCACCGCGCCACCTCGCCGGACCACCGCGCCATCACCGTCGGACCACCGCGCCATGACCGCCGGCCGCCGCGCCACCACCTGCCGGCCGCCGCGCAGCCACCCGCCGCCGCCACAGGCCGCACCACCGCCGCCGACCTCGCCTTCGTCCACCGTCGCCTCCCGCGCCGGCGCGCTGGCCGGCACCGCCGCCGCCACTTCTTCTTTCGCCTCCGCCGGGCTCGGGCGCCGCCGCCGCCGGCTGCCTCGGGCACCGCAGTCGCCGCCCCGGCCATCCCCAACTCCGCCTGCTCCGGCCATCTCCACCGCCTCCGCCTTCTTCTTCCTCTTCTCCGGCGAACTCCGGCGAGCTCCGGCCGGATCGGGACGAGATCCACCCATCCCTCCGTCCAAACACCGCCCCACAGCCCGGATCCCTCCATCCCGCTCGGATCCATCCACGGTTGACTTTTTGTGAGGTATAAAACCACTAAGTCCTAGATCTGCAATATTTTGTTTCCTCCTTTGCATGGTCGTAACTTCGTGCTCGTACATCCGTTTTGGGCGTGTGATATGTCAAAATAATCGTCGTGATGTGCTCTTCATTTTGTTCCACTGTGACATGCTTGTTTGAGATCATCTTGACGACCTAATCATCGTGACAAGAGTGCTACTTTTTATAAACTGCTGTTACTTGTTAATTTTATGCCATGTTTGAGATATGATAACTTGGTGCATGATTATCCAAATGGAGCTTAGGATATGTCAAAATGTTCATTGTGAAGTGCTCTACATGATGGTTGTTGTAGCATTCATGTTAGGTGCCATATTGCCATGTTAATCTCTGTTTCAAAAGTGCATGTGGCTGTTAAGTGCTGAAACTTGTTATGAGATGCTGATTTGAAGTGCTCTTTGCTATTGATGTGTTTGTCCCCATGTCACATGTCAATATGTTTTAGAAGCACCATCATATGGTCTTTGCTGTGGTTCAATTCACTTTCCATGATATTCCTTGAGGTGACTTGAACAAGCTTGTAAACATGCCATGGCAATGTTACCGTTTTATACTTAGTGAAAAAACTGCTAAGTCTGGAATATGTGTTAACCTGATGCTATGTTTGCATGATGCCTCACTCAAATCCATGCTTATATTGGAGTGGCCAATGATCATTCCTTGTTGTCCATGTTTTTGTCTATCCATTCATGCCCTTACTTGCACATATGGCCTGCTTTAGCTTATTTATTTCTTGCTCTCAAGCTGCTATAAATTATAACTGACAGGTTTTTATCATCATGATCAATTTGGTGTAGCTTGTTGCTATTGATCCATGCCTCCTATGGAGTTTCTCCAATGGAGTTGTTTGTTGTAGGATATGTCTACTACATGTCCATGATCTTTATATACATAGTGGAGTTGATATGCATGTTGTTTTGTGCCTCCGAAGGCAGCAACGTGATGATGTTTTTGCCTTCCCAGATTTTGGCTAAGTCTGGATAATTTTATTGCAGCTTGCCATGCTTGGTTAATTGTGTTCCAGTAGGTTTTTGGGTGTTTTCTAAGTTCATACTTGTTAAGTAACATGTCTACTTAATGTCCATGCTTCTTGTCATCATGTTTGGGTGTTGTAGCATATATATCTCTTGCTCCAAAGTTGCTATGTGGCTGTTAACTTCAGCTTTGCATTGTATCTTGCTTCGTGTGTATGTGTTGAACCGTTGCTCCGTTTTGAGCGTGCCTTATATAAAACTTGTGTGATTTTGCTTGATGTTTGGATGCATCTTGCACCATTGCCTTGCTTGACTTGTTTTGCTCATATCTTCTAGACCGTAGCTCCGAATTAAACAAACTTTATATGAAACTTGACTAGATCATCTTGGTGCATGTTAACTAGTTGTTTAACAACTTTAACTTAAGGTTTGTTCAGATCTGGACCAATTTCAAAATATGCATATGTGGACTTACCAGATTTGCTATATGTTGATTCCGGCCTCATTTAAACTTATTGTTTTGTGTTGTTCTTGTGTGCTTCATCCCTTGCCATGAAATGCATCATATAGACATGTCTTGCATCATGTTGATTGTGCATTGCATCGTGTTTGATGTTGTGCCATGTTGTGTTCTTGTGTTTAGTAGACCTGGGAGCCGAGACCGAGAACGAGGTTCCTACCGAGGTTGAGTACGAGGAGTCGTCTTACGATCCCATCGACGACTCAACAGGCAAGATGACCTGATCCAGATATCATTACTATCTTTGCCTATTGCTAGATGTCTCGCTCTTTAGCTTATTGCCTCGATGCCCATGTTTGTTTGTTAGCCTCCTATTGAAGCCATGAATCTCCTAACCACCCAACCTAGCAAACCTTTGATTGGCTACGTAAGCTTCACTCAGCCCCTCTTATAGCATTGTTAGTTGCAGGTGAAGATTAGAAGATTCCTGCTTCATGATGAAGTTTTGTTGGGATATCACACTATATAATCTATTAAACTAAATCATCTATATATTGGTAATGGGTGGAAGGCTAAGCCTCTCGCTTGGTGTTTTGTTCCACTCATGCTACCCTAGGAACCGTTTAAACCGGTGTTATGTTCCTTGATTATGCGTTCCTAACACGGTTGGGGTTATGGGACCCCCTCGATAACCCGCTTAGCGCTAGAGATTTTCCATCAAGGTCCGACTTTGGTATTACATTTGCCTAACAATTAAACTTGTCGAGGGAGTAATTAACCCGAGGATTTATGAATCAACCCCCTAGGCCAGTGCTCGTTTTGAGTGTTGGTCCAAACTAGAGCCACTTGCGGTGCCACCCAGTTCGCTGGGGTCTTCGATTGCTGTACGTACTGCTCATCCGGTCGTGGCCTGAGACTAGATACGCGCGGCTACTGTCAGGGTGTCGGCACGCCGGGAGTTCTTGCTAGATTAGTTTTACCTTAGTCGGAATATCTTGAGCATGGGATTCCGAGAATACTCGGGTCTTCCCACCTTGGAGTTGCGACTCCGCAGATCGTGAGTTTGTGATGGGCTAAGTTGGGACACCCCTGTAGGGTTTTGATCTTTCGAAAGCCAAGCCCGCGGTTATGTGGCAGATGGGAATTTGTTAATATCCGGTTGTAGAAAACTTGTAACCATGTTCAGAATACACTACCAGCGTGAGTAACCGTGACGGTCATTTTGCGAAAGGGGCTCGGGAATTGAACACGGTGGGGTTATGTTTGACGTGCTTAGATAGGATCACTTCGTGATCACTTTGACGCTCGTGGCACTTCTCTTCTCGCTCTAAACACATAAGCTAGTTCTAGTGCAGCTGCAACCTTTTTCTTCAGCCTTCTTCCACACCCAAGGCTTAGATAGTTTTGCTACCCGGGAATGGGATTGCTGAGTCCTCCGTGGCTCACAGGTTCTACACAACACCAGATGCAGGTACTATGGTGAACTATACTGGAGATGGGACAGAGCTGTAGTGGGAGTTCGACGCAGAACGTGGGCGGTACTACATGTCTTACCCAGAGGATCAGTAGTGGCTTCTACTAGGGGCGATCGGACCTTGTGGCTTTATTTATTTGGTATCTTTCATTTGGATCTTCGTCTGTAGTCGGACTGTGATGTTATTTGGATGATGATTGCTTATGTAATGTATTGTGTGATGTGGCGAGTGTAAGCCAACTACTCTTTTGCAATTTCATCCCTCTTTTACATCAGTCGTGCAAAGATAGCATACTTGAGATCATTCTAGTATGAGCTTATACCTTTAAGTCGTGCCTCGACACCTAGGAGGTATAATCTCATACTGGGCATTACAAGGCGGGCGCCATCGGGCGCAAAGTGCCAATTTCCTCTTTGGTGCTAAAGGAGCAGGTGCAGGCGAGGTGTCCCGAGGCGTGAGGCAAAGGTTCCCATATCGGTGCAACGAGACCAAGACCAGCAGGACGGCAGAGCGAAGGTCATCGCGGAGCCAACGACGGCGTCACCACCAGAGCCTTTGGCAAGCGAAGACCACCTTTTGTGAGGATAGCTTGTACTAGTTGTCCCCCTTCAAATTTGGCCATTATGGGATCCCTTCCCGCTATTTGGGAAGAGGACCCAGGCCACTATAAATACGACTAGCCACCACCATTGGGATCATCTCATCTGGAGTTGATAAGATAGAAGGCCACACACCCACAAGCTCACTCGAGCACAAGAACATCTCTCCTGAGGAGGCTGTTCACCCCATGTACTAGTTCTTCCTCAGCCTACAAGGCAATCCACCACACCACATTGGATTAGGGTATTACACCACAACGGTGGCCCGAACCAGTATAAACCTTGTGTCCCTTGTTCTTCGAATCTGACGAGCTAGGCCTAGGGATCGGCACGTAGGCTAGCTAGGGTGGAAGGAGAGATCTTCATGCGCACCCTAGAGTTCGAATCACAAGGGTTTTGCCAGAACCCAAGATCCGATATTTGGCGCGCTAGGTAGGGTTGTGCCGAAATTTCCTCCCTGACCGTCCGGCTCTCCGTCTGACAAGCTCCCATGGAAAGCGCCTCTCCTCTGACCGGCTTGGTGGGAGCGCGCGGCGACGCTCCAGGCCGCCGGGCCTTAACCCCCGCCTTAGGATGGGTGCAGTGGCCACCCAGGTTTAGGCCAGATCTGCCGCCATGTTACAACAGGGCGGTGGACCCGGCCGCCTTCCTCCAGGCTTACGAAGAGGCCATCTCAGTGGCCGGCGGCGATAGCAATGTCATGGCTAGCTGGCTCCCCATGGCGCTCACCGGCGTACCGCGCGCCTGGTTTTTCAGCCTGCCAGAATCGTCCCTGGCGTCCTGGAAGGAGTTGCGCGACCTCTTCGTTGCGCGCTTCAGGGCGCCGGCGCCCCACATCGTCGCAGCGCTCCTCGGCGGATCCCAAGCGCCATCCTCCGACCGCCAAATCAAGCATTTCTTTTGCCAGGCGGGCATCGCCTCCGTACACCAGGGGGCTCCTCCTGGATGGGCTGCGCCCAAGACCTACCTCACCTTCGAGTCAGGGGACCACCCCGCTTCCACCGCGGACTCAGGTGCTCTCCCGATGCTCTGCACCCCCACCATCTGCAACGTGGCAGACACCAAGACCCTCATTGACGGTGGGGCTGGCCTCAATGCGCTCTCGGTGGAGGCTTTCAGCTTGCTTCACATGCCGTTCGATCGGCTGCGCCCCACCAAGCCCTTCTCCGGAGCCAGCAGTGGTTCTGCCAGCCCTTTGGGGCAGATCCGCCTCCCAGTCACCTTCGGCACCCGTGACAACTACCGCACCGAGCTGATCGACTTCGACATCACCCGTATCGGCGTCCTATACAATGCCATCCTCTGGTACCCTGCGTTGGCTCAGTTCATGGCCGCGACCCATCCGGCCTATAACCTCATGAAGATGCCGGGGAGCAGCGGTGTCCTCACTGTGGTAGGAGACACCAAGGAAGCTCTGGCGGCCCTCAAGCGCGCCTTCCGGGCCGCTGCAGCAGCACATCCGGTCGGTGAAGCCACCCCTGGAATCGAGGAGGCTTCACCGGCAAAGAAGAAGCAACATTTCTCCCAAGACTGAACCGAGACGAAGCAGGTGCTGGTGGATGAAGACGACCCGATGGTGTCTCCTTAACCATAGGTGTCGGTCTCCCCTTAGCTCAAGAAGAGGCGCTGGTTGGATTCCTACGCGCTAACAAGGATGTGTTTGCGTGGGAACCCATGGACCTGGCGGGAGTCCCGAGGGAGGTGATCGAGCATCACCTAAATGTATGCCCCCAATATGCGCCTCGTAAAGCAGAAGGCCCGGCACCAATCTATGGAGAAGCAGTCCTTCATTGTGCAAGAGACTCGTAAGCTAGAAGCGGCGGGTGTCATCCGCGAGGTCCGGTACCCAGAGTTGCTGGCAAACCCCGTCGTCATACCCAAGAAAGGCGGAAAAGAGTGCATGTGTGTCGACTTCACCAACCTCAACAAAGCTTGCCCGCAAGACACGTTTCCTCTGCCCCGCATCGACCAGATCGTCGACTCCACCCTCAAGTGCGACCTATTGTGCTTTCTGGATACCTTCTCAGGTTTCCACCAGATCAAGATGGCGCTGCAAGATGTCAAGAAGACTGCCTTCCTCACCCCGTGCGGAGTATACAGCTACACTTGGATGCTGTTTGGGTTGCGGAATGCGGGAGCAACCTTTCAGCGGTTGATCCACATCGCACTAGGAAAACAGCTCCGGAGGAACGATGAGGCATACGTAGATGACATTGTGGTAAAATGTCAGGATGCCGCAACCCTTATCACAGATCTGGAAGAAACATTCACCAACCTGCGCAAGGTAGAACTGCGGCTCAACCCGGAAAAGTGCGTGTTCGGTGTCCCGTCAGGCAAGCTTTTGGGCTTCCTGGTGTCGCACCGAGGGATCGAGGCAAACCCCGAGAAGGTCAATGCCAAAGTAAAGATGCCTCCGCCCAAGAACCTCAAGGATATGCAGAAGCTGGCCGGCTGTGTAACATCGCTCGGGCATTTCATCTCCAAGCGAGGGGAGCGAGCCCTCCCTTTCTTCAAGCTAATGAAAAGGAATGGCCCGTTCGAATGGTCCCTAGAGGCTGATGCGGCGTTCGAAGGCCTCAAGAGATACCTCACCAGTCCACCAGTAATGGTGGAACGCAAACCTCAAGAACCATTGGTGCTCTACCTGGCTGCAACACCACATTCAGCTAGTGCAGCGTTGGTGGCTATCCGAGAGGAGCGCCAAGACAAGACCTTACAGCCCAGGGGCGGTACTCACAAGGCCCCCGCAGGGCCAGAGGACGACCATGTCCTGCAAGACGACTCTCCTAAGGCCGCAGCTGCCCCATCAGGCGACCAAGCCCCCGGGGTCCCTTTACCCAGTCAAACTACACAGCCACAGGTGAGCCAGGGCTTCACTCCCGTCATACTTCGTCAGCATGGTGCGCCGTGATGCCCGGGCGCACTATCCCATGCCGCAAAAGCTTCTTCTTGCGCTCCTCGTCACTTCGTGTAAGTCGCGCCTCTACTTCCAAGGCCACCCCATCAAGGTCGTCTCAGCCTACCCTCTGGAGAGGGTACTCCGGAGCCCGAACGCGGTAGGAAGGGTCGCTGAATGGAATATAGAGCTGCAGGCATTCTAGCTAGAATTCAGCACAACCAAAGTCATCAAGGGAGCCGCACTTGCTGACTTTGTGGAAGAATGGACTGACGCCCCAGGGCCCGAAGCAAGTCAAAACCGGTCCCTCTCACCAGGAAGTGAAGCGCCGGATGGCTGGGTGATGTACTTCCATGGCGCGTTCGCCCGCCAGGGTGCGGGGGCTAGAGCTGTGCTCATCTCGCCCACTGAATACAAGCTCTACTACGCCGTGCACCTCTACTTCAGCCAAGTGATAAGGTCTCCAATAACATCGCGGACTACGAGGGCCTCATAACTGGTCTCAAGGCGGCGATGGCCCTAGGAGTGAAACACCTCGTCTTAAGGGGAGACTCCCAGCTCCTCGTCAACTTCTCCAACAAGGTTTACGAGCCAAAGGACACGCATATGGAGGCATACCTCGCGGAGGTATGCAAAACGGAGAAGCAGTTCTAGGACCTGGAGCTGGAGCATGTGCCCAATGGCACTAACAAGGAAGCGGACGACATCGCCAAGGGAGCGTCCATGCGCCTGCCCCAAGAGCCGAGCGTCTTCGAGGAAAGGCTCCTCAGGCCCTCGGCGTCGCTCCCGCGAGATGTGTCGGCGAAGCCTCAGGAGGAACTCCCCCAGCCGCCGATCTCGGGAGCCCCGGCCTTCGGCCCGGCCTCAGGAGCCCACTTGCTCCTGGCGCTCGAGCCTCGGGAGGGATGCTGTGTGGGGACCCCGTCTTGGAAGTCGAGATCACCGAATGCATGTGTACAGTGATCCCAGAGATCAATGCTCACTGAACACACAGAAGCTGAAATAACAAGAGTCTTACATCCATACAAATAGTCTTACACGAATTAAGGCCATTATGGCCAAGTCTTACATAGATAGAGCCTCACGGGCTGAATAGCAAATAACTCAGGTAGCGGAAGTCTTCGATAAAACGGGTAGAACCCATGCCATCTGCCTTAACCCTACAGGCATTCTGACTGGGATAGCGTCCTAGTTCGCATGATCGTCTCCAAAGAACTCTTCCTCATAATCCTGCTCTTCCATGCCTGGCCAATTAAATAACCAGTGGCAAGCCAATGAGTACTTTGAATGTACTCGCAAGCAACCCATGATGTGGTTCAAGTAACAATGCAATTTGAATAATAATGAACAATCTAGCAGGAGGCTAGGACAATATGCCATCATCAAGTTTATGCATCAATAACCTCGCGTAACCTCGAAGACAGGTTACCGATATCAACATGAATATAATTCATCTCACCGAGTCAAGTCGCCATCTTGACTCATCACACACAATGTATCACCAAAGAAGTAAAGTTCTGGACATAGTTTAAGTAGCACCACCCAACTGTCCATGACCGTGGACACGGCTATTCGAATAGTTTTACACTCTGCAGAGGTTGCGCACTTTACCCACAAGATACGGGGAACTTCCGTGTCATCCACGACCCGCGGTACCTCAAGTACCCGGGGTAAGCACCCGGTCATTACCTTTCCTTAGACGACACTAACATAGAGTCCACTCGTTGGCACACGGCCCTCGGGTACAAACAATAGATCACGGGACTTGCCCTAATTTCAATGTTCACGCGTACCCGAAGGGACCAACGGTGTGTCCGGTGCCCTGTGAAAACAGTCATGGCCGCCTATCCAAGCACGACCCCGTCCCGGGAAAGACCTCAAGTCTTCCCGTCACTAGTAATGCGGGCACCATGCTAGTATCGACCTAAGTAATCAATAAAGCCCTGTCCCATAAGGGGTAGTGTGGTTGCACATGTTTGCTTGGGACGGTAGTCACACATAAATCTAATCCATCATTCCACCATGCAAATGATATTACCGGCACATCACTTCTTTCTCAAGTGATGACCTAACACTTCATCACCCTCGGGCATTAGGGGCACCCGACGGGTTCACGCAAAGTTTTCAACTATGGGGGTTCATATCACACATGCATCATATAAGCATCAAGACCAAGTATTTGCATGACATCTAGCACATAGCAAGATCAATAATAAGGCATGCATCATGTGGTGGTTCATCTAGGTTACCATCGTAACCCTAATCATCATGCATCGGAAACAAACGGGTTCCGAGGAACAAGTGTATCATGGTCAAAGGGCTGCTTGCCTGGATTGGCTTGGTCTTCAAAGTCTTCTAGTCCTTCTCCTTCTTCTTCCACAGCAACTTCGTCAAATACGGGATCTATACGTCGCATAGTAACCACGGAAAAATAAGAATACAAACAAAACAGAAAAACCAAAGTGCTCAGAAAAATGTCAACTCATTTTGTTTAAAATACTAGAGGGTTTTCTAAGATGGGGAAAAATCTTAGTTGGAGTTTTGGAGTTACAGAATAGGATATATTGATTTTTGAACAGGAGTTATACTGCTCAAATTTGAATTTAAATTTGAACAGTACAGAAAAGTTTCATGGATTTGAATGCAAGTAGTACCATTAAATAGGTTGGAATATTACAAGATTTTAGGAGTTGGAAATATTTAATTTGGATCAATATTCTTTTCTGCATAAATGTTTGAATCATTTACAGAAAAGAAAAAGGGAAAAGGGGTCCTGTGCACTGGGCCAGAAGAGGCCACAGTGCACGGCCCAAACGGGCTGGCCCAGCCACACGGTGCCAGCGCGCGCGCACGTCAGGTTTCAAACCTGACGGGCGGGGCCCGTGGGTCAGCGGCACAGAGGAGGGGAGAGAGGTGGGGGGATGACAGGCGGGGCCCGCCTGTCATCTCTAACCCCTCGTTCACGGCGGCGGCGACCTCACCGGCGACGATACCGGCCACGACGACGGCAACGGAGGCCAGGGACGGACTCAGTGTCGTGTCGCGGTTGCAGCGGTGGTAGCGCGGCACGGCGGGGAACCCTGGTTCGTCGGCGACGAGGTGCGACGGCGGAGGCTCGTCGGAGGACGGTGGTCGGGGTCGTTTCCGACTGCAAATGGAGGGGGAAAGAGAGGGGAAAGGGTCATTGAGGTGCGGCGGTTCCGAAATGAGCGGAAGGAGAGGCAGGGGAGGCCTGTACCTCGAGATCACCGGCGGCCCGACGCGGCGGAGCTCCGGTCGATCCCGAGCACTGGGGCGCTCCGGGGTCGAACTGAGGGTGCAGGAGGGATCAGTGGAGTGGTGTGAGGCTTGTGGTGGTGTTGGAGAAGCTCGGGGAGGCCTATTTATAGGGGCTCGACGAGGACCCGTGGTCCAGTGCGCCGGCGAGCTCATCGGCGAGGCTACAGCGCACGGGAGGCTTGGGGAATGGGTATATGGAGCTCCTGGACGAGCTCCACGTCCAGCTGAGGTAAGAGGAGGAGCGGGGGAGCGATAGAGAGGCACGCGCGTGCGAGGCAGAGGAGTGGCTGCCGCGGGCGGCCAGAGCGGGTGCGACGGCGGCTACTGGAGGGCGCAGGAGGAGGGGGAACAGCGCCGGGGAGGTCGCGGACGTCGAGGCGCCTCGACTGGCGCGAGGGGGAGGCCCGAGGTTGTCGGGGAGCGGCGATTGGCCCGAGCCAGCGTGCGAGGCGCACTGTTCACGCGCTCTAGAGCATGCGTATGACCGGCATCTACGTGCTCTCGCCGGTTTGGCCCGTCCCAGCGTGTCCAACAGTGTCTGGGGCGATGAGGGGGGAGTAAAGAATTGCCCTGAGGCCTTGGATGCTCTAGGGTGCAAAGAGAGGGTGAGAGTGTTGGTAAAAATTGTGAAAGTTGGCTGTACAGCAAGGTAAAGCTGAGGTTTCACCCTCCAATCATGGAGCTGAGGTGCTGGGGGAGTTACTGGGGGTAGCTGGTAACTCAATGATCCTGTGGTAAGAAGTTGAGGCTATGGAGAAAGGTGGAAGTGGTCAAGTTGGTGGTTTTAGAATTTCTGCAGAAGGTGTTTGATCAGTGTTTGATCAAGTAAATGAGGTCCACTTGACATGGCACTTGACAGGGTTGAAAGACATGAGAAAATAGGGTGCTTCACCAAATTTGGGCTCATTTGAAGAAACTCGCCAATGTAACTTTGGTGAACCCTAGAAATCAACAGAAACAGTTTCATCTTGATTGAGTCAAGCTAATCATCTCCCCTTGATGCACCACTTGGTGTAGCATCATCATTTGGGGTATTGATCATGCTCACAAAGTTTGAGGCTCCAGATAAAAAGTTGTTAATGTAAAGTTGTTCAAATTTGCATTTGAACAGAAAGGGTTTTGAGGTGATCTGATCACGTTGCTCTATTCCAAATCTTGTGCCATTTGGTCTAGGTGCCTTATTAGGCCATTCTAGCATGTGCACCAAGTTTGAGAGCATTTGGACAAGTTTGGCAATGTAAAGTTGCTCAAACTCCAAATATGGACAGAATGGTTATGAAGGGGTTTGAGGAGGTTTTCTTGCTTCCCAAGGCATGGGACTTGGCAAGATCATCAAATATGTCATATATTACATGATAGAATTTCCCTGGAATTTTTGGAGAAAAATTCCTTTGTAAATATTTCAAAAGCTTGAAATATCCAGAAAGGGTTTTAGAGGGTTTAGCCCATTATTTTGAACATGACCAAGTGTTGAAACTCTTATATATGGACAATATAAGTCCTCTGAGTCTCTCTGAATTTTGGCAAATATTTTTGAAATAGTTAAATAATTTTCCCCTATTAAAGACCATTTCTGGCCTTAAGGAAAAGCTTTTAAATAAAATAGGAAAATAACTTCTAAAATTATACCTTTGTGGTTTCTGGGAGTCCTATGACTACTAGGTCTCAAATAAACCTTTTGAAATAATTTTCACACCCTTAATCAAGTACTTGCAGTGCAAATCTCAATTCAGGGGTTTTTGGAAAACTAAATTTATAAAATACTTTTTGGCCAAATTAATTTTGTAAGAAAATACTATACTGCTATATAACACTTGGCATGATCATTGGGAAGAAGTTTTGGATAAGGAGATGAAATCTATAAGAGGTCATAGTTGACTTTAATGAGCACATGAAAAAGCAAATGAAGAAAACTCAATTCCAAATAAAAGCCAAATGATGCTAAAAAATTTTGCTGGTCCAAATTTTCATGCTTCAAAGTTACAAATAACATGTTACAAAATGCAGGGTGTGACAGACCTACCCCCCTTACAAGAATCTCGTCCCCGAGATTCCTAAACTATGGCTTAAAAGAGGTCGGGAAACTCGGATCTAAGATAGTCTTCTCGTTCCCAGGTTGCTTCTGCTTCGGTGTGGTTGCTCCACTGGACCTTGAAGTACTTGATGGTACGGCTCCGCGTACGTCGTTCTGCTTCGTCCAGAATACGAATGGGCTTCTCGCGGTAGGTCAGATCAGGCTGCAGATCAATGGCTTGGTGATCCACGTCCTTGTAGAGACTGGGCTTGTCTGGAACCTGGAGACATTTCCGGAGTTGTGACACATGGAACACATTGTGCACATCGGATAGCTCAGGTGGTAGTTCCAACTGATAAGCCACTTCTCCTCGTCGTGCAGTGATCTCAAAGGGTCCAATGAACCTTGGTGCGAGCTTCCCCTTGACATGGAAACGCTTGGTTCCCTTCAGAGGAGTTACCCGCAGGTACACATGGTCCCCAACAAGGAAACTCATGTCTCGGCGTCGAGTGTCAGCATAGCTCTTCTGCCTTGACTTGGCTGCCTTTAATCGCTCTCTGACTATTTGGACTTGCTCTTCTGCTGCGCGGAGATTATCCGGTCCAAAGACTAGTCCTTCTCCAGTCTCTCACCAATTGAGGGGTGTGCGGCATCTCCGTCCGTACAACACCTCAAATGGTGCCATCTGAAGGCTTGACTAGTAACTGTTGTTATAGGAGAACTCGGCAAAAGGGAGACAGTCTTCCCACTTAGCTCCATATGCCAGGACACAGGCTCGGAGCATGTCTTCGAGAATCTGATTGACTCGCTCAGTTTGACCTCCGGTCTGTGGTTGGAAAGCTGTGCTGAAAGACAACTTGGTTCCCAAGGCTTCTTGGAACTTCTTCCAGAACCTTGAGGTGAACTGGGTTCCTCGATCTGACACAATCTCCTTGGGAACACCGTGAAGACTTACAATTCGGTCGATGTAGAGAGCTACCAGCCGGTTGCCATCATAAGTGGTCTTGACAGGAATGAAATGAGCCACCTTGGTCAAATGATCGACTATGACCCATATAGAGTCATGTCCTCGATTCGACCTTGGTAATCCAGTGATGAAGTCCATTCCGACTTTATCCCACTTCCACTCAGGAACCTTGAGTGGTTGAAGCAATCCAGCGGGTCGCTGATATTCAGCCTTGACCCTTTGGCACACATCACACTTTGCAACATAGGTTGCAATCTCTCTCTTCATACCGTGCCACCAGAATCGTGCCTTCAAGTCTTGGTACATCTTGGTTCCTCCGGGGTGGATGGAATATGGGGTGTCGTGGGCTTCTTGTAGAATCAGCGTCTTCAGCTCGGTGTTGTTTGGTACGCAGAGACGACCTTTGTACCAAACAATCCCGTGCTCGTCTTCGGAGAATCCTGGGGCCTTGCCCATCTTCATCTTCTTCTTGATACCTTCGATGCTTGCCTGTCCTTCTTGAGCCTTCTTGACGTCGTCCATCAGGGTTGGTCTGACTTCCAAATGATCCAGAAATCCGGGGGTGACCAATTCCAAACTGAATTGTTCGATCTCCTTAAACAAGGCTGGCTGTCTTTCTTGAATAATGACATTCAAAGAGCAAGCCTTCCTGCTTAAGGCATCGGCCACCACGTTAGCCTTCCCAGGGTGATACTGAACACTGAGGTCATAGTCTTTGATGAGTTCCAACCATCTCCGCTGCCTCATGTTCAACTCTTTTTGGGTGAAAATATACTTCAGACTTTTGTTGTCTGTGTAAATCTCACACCGTTTCCCTAGGAGGTAATGCTGCCATGTCTTCAAGGCATGAACTACTGCCGCTAGCTCAAGATCGTGAGTAGCGTAGTTCTCCTCATGGGGTCGTAGCTGCCTGGAGAGGTATGCTATGACGCGGCCTTCTTGCATCAGAACGCTTCCCAATCCGGTTCGAGAGGCATCACAATATATCACGAACTCCTTGTGGATATCAGGTGTTGCCAGAACTGGGGCGGTGGTCAATCTCTTCTTGAGCTCTTGGAAGCTCTCTTCGCATTTTGGCGTCCACTCGAACTTCTTGTCCTTCTTGAGGAGCTGAGTCATTGGTCGTGCAATGCTAGAGAATCTTTCCACGAATTTGCGGTAATAGCCCGCCAATCCGAGGAAGCTTCTGACTTCCTTGACGGTCGTTGGAGATTGCCATTGGGTCACAGCTTCGATTTTTGCAGGATCAACAGATAATCCTTCCTCGGTCAAGACATGACCTAAGAATCCAACTTTGTGCAGCCAAAACTCACACTTGCTGAATTTGGCATACAGTTGGTGCTCACGAAGCTTGTCTAGGACCATCCTCAGATGCTGCTCATGCTCTTCCTCCGACTTTGAGAACACAAGGATGTCATCAATGAAGACAACAACGAACTTGTCCAAATATTCCATGAAGACTTTATTCATGAGATACATGAAGTAAGCTGGGGCATTGGTTAACCCAAAAGACATGACCGTCTTCGGAGTCATATCTGGTTACGAATGTCGTCTTTGGAATATCTTGGGGTCTGATCTTCAGCTGGTAATACCCAGATCTGAGGTCGATCTTGGAGAATACCTTGGCTCCGCTGAGTTGTTCAAACAGATCTTCGATCTTGGGAAGTGGGTACTTGTTCTTGATTGTAACTTCATTGAGGGAACGATAGTCAATGCATAAGCGGATGGTACCGTCCCTCTTTGCCACAAACAGAACAGGAGATCCCCAAGGGGAGGCACTCGGGCGGATAAATCCCTTCCTTAGCTGCTCTTCTAGCTGCTTCTTCAACTCGGCTAATTCTTCTGTTCCCATTCTATAAGGCTTCTTATAGATGGGTCCTGCTCCGGGCATGAGCTCGATGATGAACTCAATGTCACGGTCAGGGGGCATTCCCGGTAGTTCATCCGGAAAGACATCAGGATACTCACATACCACCGGTACTTGGTCTAGCCCAACTTCAGACAGACAGTTGACTTTAGCGGCTTGAGCGGAAGAGGAGTTGGGGGCAAACTTGACTTTTACTCGTTGGTCATTGGTCACAGTGACTGTCCGATTGGCACAGTCTAACAAGCCTTGGTGCTTACTGAGCCAATCCATTCCTAAGATCACATCCAAGCCTTGCGATCTCAGGATGATAAGGTCTGCTAGGAAGTCTACACCGTTAATGGTAATACCGACTCCTTTACAGCCTATCTTGGCCCTCATCTCGGCTCCGGGGGTTTGTACCACCATAGGGTTATTCAGGGGTGTAGGGGTCATGCCACTTTTTAATGCAAATCTTTGAGTGACAAATGAATGCGTTGCTCCAGAATCAAACAAGACAGTTGCAGGTGCTGAGTTGACAAGGAACGTACCCAGCACGACGTCCGGGTCTTCCTGGGCTTCTTCAGCAGTGACGTGATTCACACGCCCCTTCCCATAGTTCGGTGGATTGCGAGGAGCTGGGTTCCTTGGTGGCATGCCACGGCCTTGTCCCTGGTTCTACGCATTGGGGCGCGGGGCATCATGCTTCTTGTTGGGGCACACCCTGGAGATGTGTCCGGGCTGACCACACCCAAAACAAGTGACTTGATTTGGAGTGTTGATCTTGTTGCCACCACTGGTATTGGGGTTGAAAGCTGGCCTGGGGTTGGCATACTGCTGAGGCCGAGGATTGGCACGAGGTGCAGGAGCTCTTGGCTGCTGATAGGTTGGCTTGGCCAGGGCTGACTGCCACGGACGAGGCTTCTGGTTGCTGGGACTTCCCTTACTGACCAACTTGCGCTTGCGAGTGTCTTCCAAAGCACGCCGCTTGTCTTCAAGCATAAGTGCCTTGTTCACCAGGTCAGGGAAGGACGGGCAGTCGCACACGACAAGCGAGTATTGCAGAGTCTGATTAAGGCCCTCCATGAAGCGCTCTCTTTTGGCAGCATCAGTGCTGACATCCTCAGGGGCATACCTTGACAGAATACTGAACTTCTGCATGTACTCCTTGACAGTTCCACTTCCTTGCTTCAGGGCTCGGAACTCACGCTGTTTGATAGCCATGACTCCAGAAGAAATGTGGGCCTTGCGGAATTCTGCCTTGAAGTTAACCCAAGTGATGTCTTGTTCAGCATGCATGACCTTGAATCCATCCCACCAAGCTCTTGCGGTTCCCCCGAGGCAGTGGGCTGCATAAGCCACTTTCTCGCGGTCTTCGGTGCATCCGACTAGTTCCAGGATTTCCTCAATGGAACAGACCCAGTCATCTGCATCCAGGGGTTCAGCAGTCTCGATGAAGGTTGGCGGTGCATGCTTCTTGAACTCTGCCAACGTGGAACGTCCATTGCCATTCCCCGCCGGCTGGCGGTTGTTGGCGACAGCTTGAGCAATCAGCTGAAGAGCTGCAGTGTTGGCTTGGCGTTCCTCTCGGAAAGGTTGGAGAAGCTGAGCCATGTCCATGCTTTGAGGACGTGGTGGTGGAGCTTGGTCGTTGGTTTGGTCGTGGTCTGCCTCTGGCTGAGAGTATGCTCTGGCTTCGGGCAGCTGGGTAGAGGTACCAGTACGAGTTACAACAGGCATCCTGTTGGAGCGGTAAAAGGTCTCATGATTCGGAAGAGGAAAAGCAAGATAGATGGGTGCCTAGTAAGGGGGTGGGTGTGACACTAAATCAAATCATGTAAGGGCCGAGAGGCCAAAACACATTCATTAAAATCCAAATGGGTGATGTAGTCGTTTACACATTCCCGAAGGAAGAATACGACATACATGTAGACACAACAAAAGCAAGCACTAGATGGTTTCATATGAACCATACAAGGACTCGACTGCGCATAGGGGTTACACGACTTATCCTACAGTAGGGGTTACAACTGGCATATTCGAGTAGCGAATAATGCCTAAGCGGCGGAATGCTCGGTCGCGTCTTCCGGCTCTTCTGGGTCTTCCTCCTTGTCTTCATCTGTCTGGGCCCCCTTGTCACTTGAGGGAGTGGGAGAGTGGAGGAGTTGGATACGACGGTGCTTCGACGGTGGTGCAGGGAAGAGCTTGCGATATTCCCTTGCTGTCATCCGGCGTCGCCGAGGTGGTTCTTCACCCTTGGAAGACACATCCTCGAAGGGCCTTCCACCTCGATATGCGATAGCGGATTGTCCAGAAGGTGCTCCTTCCTTCTTGATCATGTTTGCCTTCTCTTGAGCTCGACGAAGAAGTGCCTTGGTCTTGTAAAGTTCTTCTCGAAGCTTCATTGATTCCGAGGCCAAGTCTTGTGCCAAGCTGTCGGCACATAGACTGAAGTAGGTCTGGAACCGAAGCGAGAGTCCATCCTTCAGTGGAGGGGCTAGTGCGCTGCTTTCTTCGTCACCTTCCTTCCGGTAAGGTAAGAAGCGAGTTGCCATCTTGGCTGCCATCTCCGGAAGAAGCTCGCGGAGACGGGTTAGTTCCTTAAGTGCAGCAGCCTCGACAGCGAGTGGTAGTGTCGTCATCTGGGGTCCCTCGAAGAACCAACTTGTGGGAGGATCGTTTGCCATCACGATCACTTCCACATGGTACTCCACCTCAGTATCGCTCACCCAATGCTCAAGGTAGGTGAGGATAGGTGCTCGGTGGAACTGACACTCCTGGAGGCTATCCTCGAGAAGTAGGGGGAACCCAGTGGTCAGGTGCTCTTCGGGAACAGCGGCCATCTACAAAGGTGGAATAGGAGGGGTTAATAAGCTGAGGAAATCTCAGGTTTAGAAAAGAAGAGAGGTTCAGAAGGTTTTGAAAAAGGGGGTCTCATCTAACTAACGCCCATGCTAACTAAGGCTTCCTACAGTCAGGATGGCTCTGATACCAGCTTTGTGGGGACCCCGACTTGGAAGTCGAGATCACCGAATGCACGTGTACAGTGATCCCAGAGATCAATGCTCACTGAACACACAGAAGCTTAAATAACAAGTGTCTTACATCCATACAAATAGTCTTACATGAATTAAGGTCATTACGGCCAAGTCTTACATAGATAGAGCCTCACGGGCTGAATAGCAAATAACTCAGGTAGCGGAAGTCTTCGATAAAATGGGTAGAACCCATGCCATCTGCCTTAACCCTACAGGCATTCTGACTGGGATAGCGTCCTAGTTCGCATGATCGTCTCCAAAGAACTCTTCCTCATAATCCTGCTCTTCCATGCCTGGCCAATTAAATAACCAGTGGCAAGCCAATGAGTACTTTGAATGTACTCGCAAGCAACCCATGATGTGGTTCAAGTAACAATGCAATTTGAATAATAATGAACAATATAGCAGGAGGCTAGGACAATATGCCATCATCAAGTTTATGCATCAATAACCTCGCGTAACCTCGAAGACAGGTTACCGATATCGACATGAATATAATTCATCTCACCGAGTCAAGTCGCCATCTTGACTCATCACACACAATGTATCACCAAAGAAGTAAAGTTCTGGACATAGTTTAAGTAGCACCACCCAACTGTCCATGACCGTGGACACGGCTATTCGAATAGTTTTACACTCTGCAGAGGTTGCACACTTTACCCACAAGATCCGGGGAACTTCCGTGTCATCCACGACCCGCGGTACCTCAAGTACCCGGGGTAAGCACCCGGTCATTACCTTTCCTTAGACGACACTAACATAGAGTCCACTCGTTGGCACACGGCCCTCGGGTACAAACAATAGATCACGGGACTTGCCCTAATTTCAATGTTCACGCGTACCCGAAGGGACCAACGGTGTGTTCGGTGCCCTGTGAAAACAGTCATGGCCGCCTATCCAAGCACGACCCCGTCCCGGGAAAGACCTCAAGTCTTCCCGTCACTAGTAATGCGGGCACCATGCTAGTATCGACCTAAGTAATCAATAAAGCCCCGTCCCATAAGGGGTAGTGTGGTTGCACATGTTTGGTTGGGACGGTAGTCACACATAAATCTAATCCATCATTCCACCATGCACATGATATTACCGGCACATCACTTCTTTCTTAAGTGATGACCTAACACTTCATCACCCTCGGGCATTAGGGGCACCCGACGGGTTCCCGCAAAGTTTTCAACTATGGGGGTTCATATCACACATGCATCATATAAGCATCAAGACCAACTATTTGCATGACATCTAGCACATAGCAAGATCAACAATAAGGCATGCATCATGTGGTGGTTCATCTAGGTTACCATCGTAACCCTAATCATCATGCATCGGAAACAAACGGGTTCCGAGGAACAAGTGTATCATGGTCAAAGGGCTGCTTGCCTGGATTGGCTTGGTCTTCAAAGTCTTCTAGTCCTTCTCCTTCTTCTTCCACAACAACTTCGTCAAATACGGGATCTATACGTCGCATAGTAACCACGGAAAAATAAGAATACAAACAAAACAGAAAAACCAAAGTGCTCAGAAAAATGTCAACTCATTTTTGTAAAATACTAGAGGGTTTTCTAAGATGGGGAAAAATCTTAGTTGGAGTTTTGGAGTTACAGAATAGGATATATTGATTTTTAAACAGGAGTTATACTGCTCAAATTTGAATTTAAATTTGAACAGTACAGAAAAGTTTCATGGATTTGAATGAAAGTAGTACCATTAAATAGGTTGGAATATTACAAGATTTTAGGAGTTGGAAATATTTAATTTGGATCAATATTCTTTTCTGCATAAATGTTTGAATCATTTACAGAAAAGAAAAAGGGAAAAGGGGTCCTGTGCACTGGGCCAGAAGAGGCCACAGTGCACGGCCCAAACGGGCTGGCCCAGCCGCACGGTGCCAGCGCGCGCGCACGTCAGGTTTCAAACCTGACGGGCGGGGTTCGTGGGTCAGCGGCACAGAGGAGGGGAGAGAGGTGGGGGGATGATAGGCGGGGCCCGCCTGTCATCTCTAACCCCTCGGTCACGGCGGCGGCGAGCTCACCGGCGACGATACCGGCCACGGCGACGGGAACAGAGGCCAGGGACGGACTCAGTGTCGTGTCGCGGTTGCAGCGGTGGTAGCGCGGCACGGCGGGGAACCCTGGTTCGTCAGCGACGAGGTGCGACGGCGGAGGCTCGTCGGAGGACGGTGGTCGGGGTCGTTTCCGACTGCAAATGGAGGGGGAAAGAGAGGGGAAAGGGTCAGTGAGGTGCGGCGGTTCCGAAATGAGCGGAAGGAGAGGCAGGGGAGGCATGTACCTTGAGATCGCCGGCGGCCCGACGCGGCGGAGCTCCGGTCGATCCCGAGCACTGGGGCGCTCCGGGGTCGAACTGAGGGTGCAGGAGGGATCAGTGGAGTGGTGTGAGGCTTGTGGTGGTGTTGGAGAAGCTCGGGGAGGCCTATTTATAGGGGCTCGACGAGGACCCGTGGTCCAGTGCGCCGGCGAGCTCATCGGCGAGGCTACAGCGCACGGGAGGCTTGGGGAATGGGTCTATGGAGCTCCTGGACGAGCTCCACGTCCAGCTGAGGTAAGAGGAGGAGCGGGGGAGCGATAGAGAGGCACGCGCGTGCGAGGCAGAGGAGTGGCTGCCGCGGGCGGCCAGAGCGGGTGCGACGGCGGCTACTGGAGGGCGCAGGAGGAGGGGGAACAGCGCCGGGGAGGTCGCGGACGTCGAGGCGCCTCGACTGGCGCGAGGGGGAGGCCCGAGGCTATCGGGGAGCGGCGATTGGCCCGAGCCAGCGTGCGACGCGCACTGTTCACGCGCTCTGAAGCGTGCGTATGACCAGCATCAGCGTGCTCTCGCCGGTTTGGCCCGTCCCAGCGTGTCCAACAGTGTGTGGGGCGATGAGAGGGGAGTAAAGAATTGCCCTGAGGCCTTGGATGCTTTGGGGTGCAAAGAGAGGGTGAGAGTGTTGGTAAAAATGGTGAAAGTTGGCTGTACAGCAAGGTAAAGCTGAGGTTTCACCCTCCAATCATGGAGCTGAGGTGCTGGGGGAGTTACTGGGGGTAGCTGGTAACTCAATGATCCTGTGGTAAGAAGTTGAGGCTATGGAGAAAGGTGGAAGTGGTCAAGTTGGAGGTTTTAGAATTTCTGCAGAAGGTGTTTGATCAGTGTTTGATCAAGTAAATGAGGTCCACTTGACATGGCACTTGACAGGGTTGAAAGACATGAGAAAATAGGGTGCTTCACCAAATTTGGGCTCATTTGAAGAAACTAGCCAATGTAACTTTGGTGAACCCTAGAAATCAACAGAAACAGTTTCATCTTGATTGAGTCAAGCTAATCATCTCCCCTTGATGCACCACTTGGTGTAGCATCATCATTTGGGGTATTGATCATGCTCACAAAGTTTGAGGCTCCAGATAAAAAGTTGGTAATGTAAAGTTGTTCAAATTTGCATTTGAACAAAAAGGGTTTTGAGGCGATCTGATCAAGTTGCTCTATTCCAAATCTTGTGCCATTTGGTCTAGGAGCCTTATTAGGCCATTCTAGCATGTGCACCAAGTTTGAGAGCATTTGGACAAGTTTGGCAATGTAAAGTTGCTCAAACTCCAAATATGGACAGAATGGTTATGAAGGGGTTTGAGGAGGTTTTCTTGCTTCCCAAGGCATGGGACTTGGCAAGATCATCAAATATGTCATATATGACATGATAGAATTTCCCTGGAATTTTTGGAGAAACATTCCTTTGTAAATATTTCAAAAGCTTGAAATATCCAGAAAGGGTTTTAGAGGGTTTAGCCCATTATTTTGAACATGACCAAGTGTTGAAACTCTTATATATGGACAATATATGTCCTCTGAGTCTCTCCGAATTTTGGCAAATATTTTTGAAATAGTTAAATAATTTTCCCCTATTAAAGACCATTTCTGGCCTTCAGGAAAAGCTTTTAAATAAAATAGGAAAATAACTTCTAAAATTATACCTTTGTGGTTTCTGGGAGTCCTATGACTACTAGGTCTCAAATAAACCTTTTGAAATAATTTTCACACCCTTAATCAAGTACTTGCAGTGCAAATCTCAATTCAGGGGTTTTTGGAAAACTAAATTTATAAAATACTTTTTGGCCAAATTAATTTTGTAAGAAAATACTATACTGCTATATAACACTTGGCATGATCATTGGGCAGAAGTTTTGGATAAGGAGATGAAATCTATAAGAGGTCATAGTTGACTTTAATGAGCACATGAAAAAGCAAATGAAGAAAACTCAATTCCAAATAAAAGCCAAATGATGCTAAAAAAATTTGCTGGTCCAAATTTTCATGCTTCAAAGTTACAAATAACATGTTACAAAATGCAGGGTGTGACATGCTGGACCGAGGAACTCAAGGCATACCTGGTGCGAGGAGCGCTGCCAGAAAAGGAGGAGGATGCCGAACTCGTGGCCCGACAGGCTACGGCATACTTCATCCAAGATAGTGAGGTTTACAGGAAGCAACCAAATGATGTTTCTTTGTGATGCATTTCTAGGAAGCAGGGAGGCGAGCTGCTAGCTGACATCCACGCCGGGGACTGCGGGCATCACTCATCATCGCGCAGCTTGGTCGGCAAGGCATCCCGCAGTGGTTTTTACTATCCCACGACGCTCGACGATGCCACCGAGCTAGTTAAATCTTGCGAGGCTTGGCAGTTCCATGCCAAGCAAATCCACCAACCGGCTCAGGGCCTCCAAACCATCCCGCTCTCTTGGCTATTCGCGGTGTGGGCGCTAGACATCCTGGGCCCTTTCCCTCGAGCGCCCGGGGGCTTCCAATACCTTTATGTCGTCGTCGACAAATCTACCAAATGGGCGGAGCTGGAAGCTGTCCGAACCATCCCAGCCGGCTCCGTAGTCAAGTTCATCAAGGGACTCGTAAACCGGTTTGGGGTCCCCAACCGCATCATCACCGACAACGGCTCACAGTTCACTAGCGACCTTTTCAAGACATACTGTGCTAACCTAGGAATGCATATTTGCTACCGTTTTGTAGCACACCCCAAAAGCAATGGCTAGGCTGAGCGCGCCAACGCGGAGGTTCTGAGGGGCCTCAAGACCAGGACCTCAGGAAGAAGCTTGAAGCTTGCCGAAGGGGATGGCATGACGAGCTCCCGTCCGTGCTATGGTAAATCCGCACCACTGCCACCAAGCCTACAGGCGAGACCCCATTCTTCCTCGTCTACGAAGCTGAAGCGGTCCTCCCTCACGAGGTCAGGCACCGCTCTCCGCGAGTTCTAGCGTTCGACGAGGTGCGACAGGGAGCCTTGCAGGGGACGGACCTCGTGCTGGGTAAGGAGCGTTGGCACAATGCTTCACTCCGAGCTGCAAGATACCAGCAGGCATTGCGGCGGTACCATTGCCGCAGCATCTGCCCGAGGACACTCGAGGTAGGTGATCTCGTCTTGAGGCGAATCCTCTCCAGAGAAGGTCTTCACAAGCTCTCACCCATGTGGGATGGCCCGTTTAAGGTCACCCATGTCTCCAGGCCTGGCGTCGTGCGCCTGGAAATGGGGGACGACATCCCTGTCCATAACATGTGGAACATCTGGCACCTCCGGAAGTTCTACCCATGAAACAAGGCCCTGTGCCTGAGAAGATTATGCTCCATGCCTGGGAGGAACAAGGCCCTACACCTGAGAAGACTAGGCTCCGTGCCTACGAGGAACAAGGCCCTGCGCCTGAGAAGACTAGGCTTCGTGCCTGCGAGAAACAAGGCCCTGCGCCTGAGAAGACTAGGCTCCGTGCCTGCAACGAACAAGGCCATGCGCCTGAGAAGACTAGGCTCCGTGCCCGCGAGGAACAAGGCCCTACGCCTGAGAAGACTAGGCTCCGTGCCTACGAGGAACAAGGCCCTGCGCCTGAGAAGACTAGGCTCCGTGCCTGCGAGGAACAAGGCCCTCCGCCTGAGAAGACTAGGCTCCATGCCTGCGAGGAACAAGGCCCCGCGCCTGAGAAGACTAGGCTATGTGCCTGCGAGGAACAAGGCCCTACACCTAGGAAGACTAGGCTCCGTGCCTGGGAGGAACAAGGCCCAACGCGTTAGAAGACTAGGCTCCATGCCTGCGAGGAACAAGGCCCTGCGCCTGAGAAGCCAAGGCCCAGTGCATGTCAAGCAAGGCTCACGCCTATGAAGATCTCCGCTCGTGACACTCTCACGTAATAATGAGTGGGGTTGTACGCTCCCCGAATTCTCCGGAGAGCCGCCCTCGGGCCTCGGGGGCTCCCTCCCACGTCCTAGTGGCAGCACCAAGCAATTCGCTGGTGAGATGACTAGATTAGGTGCCGGACGCGACTGTTCATTTGCTTTTTGGAGTTAGCTTGCCCCTTTCCTTCTTTTGAATGGATTCTGGAAGTTCTGGTGTTCCCCGATTGCTCGTTTTAATTTCATTCTGTGGTCCTTCCCTCAGTTTTGTGCTTGCCCAGGGAGAGCGGCAGTTGCACGATGCTCTCCCCAGCGTGCCTCCCTTAGCCTTCATGAGGCGCCCATGCTAGGGCTCATGATTGGCAAGCCCCCCTCCATATGTCTGTGCCCCACGGGTACCGCGATAGGGGCGGTCGACCATGCTCGGCCTACGTTAGGGACCTCGGGCGCTAAAGGATAATAATCGCCTAACGAGTTTTTGCAGCCTCAGGAAGGGTCAAGCGTCATGAGATGAGGGCAATTCCAAGTGCGTAAAGATAAGTCTACTCACCCTAAGAGCGCATAACACATAGATCACGCACTGATGCACGGGGATGCTAAACATGGCTCTAAGCATCATAAAAACATGGTGCATTACATGCCCTCCCAGGGCTCCAAACTTGTTTGCTTGGAAAATGCAGGAAGAAAGAAAGATCGAGAACAGGCCGTGCCGACCCTCGAGGCGCGGCTGCTCATGAGAACCGGCTCCCTGAGCTCAGCCAGAAGCTTCCTCACGCTTCACCCGGGCATGGCGATAAGACGATCCAGCGCCACCCTCATGGCGAGCGCGGTAGCGTGGTGGCTGGTCCTAGCCACAGCTGCTAGAGCTGCTGCTGAAGGAGGAGCCGCCATAGCTAGACGAGCTGCGGCCATCGCCCAGGCCAAGCACCTCGCCGCCGCCGTTGTCCTCGAGACAGCACTTGGCGCGGCGCCTGTATTCCCACAACACCCTCACAAAGAGGGTCGAGTTGCCATCGTACCTGAAATGAAGGGTGCACCGCCTGCCAAAGCCGCGGGCATGGGTGAACGTGTGCTAGCCGCGAGCCAGAGTCACAACACCCGCACCGGAGATCTCCACCACAATCCACGAAGCCCTAGTGTAGCAACCATCCGCCTGCAGCCAAAAGCCGTTTGAGCTCGCGGCAAGGAGTTCGCCGTCTAGGGAGCGCAAAAGCTAGTGCCGGGTACCGGCTGGGCTCTCTGACCACACGACGAACTCCAGCGTCACCTCCGCCAAGTGGGAGCGCGTTCGGGGAGGCTTGGCAACCCCGGAGCGCCTCCCCTCGTTCACAGGACCAGCAATGCCATGGCGATCCCACCGCTCGAGGAACCACCGCCGCGGTTATCGAGGGCGGCTACGTGCGCTGTGGGGGTCCACCCGTGCCCGCTAATAGCCCCGACAGGAGTCGCGTCACACTTGCGGGGATGGCCTCGTCCCCTCTTAGCTGTTGGTGAGCCGGGCCCCTCTTGCCGGGCCTTCCCCTTCTCCACGGACAAAAGCTTCTTGGTTGGTGCCATGAGCAGCTAGGCCTGGCAAGGAGCAATGAAGAAGAAGAAGCGAGAGGAACGAAGGAAGAAGATGGGCAGTGAAGACCCCACCTGTCGCGTTATTTATAGCCAAGAGAAGGATAACTGCGGGCTCATAATCGTAGGTAATGATGGTCTTTTGTGCATGCAGGGACTTGTCAAGTCGCGCAGTCGCCAAGGATCCATGGGGAAGTGGAGATGCCCACGTCCTATCAATCGCCAAGCGTCAGTTAAGGCCGCGGGCTTTTGGGGCCTGCAATGCTCCGTACTTGACCCTTGGCTTCGCCGCGAAGCTAACCCCTAGCGCACCTTGGGCCCGGGGGCTACTGTCGGCGTTCTGGGAACGGGGGTACCCAGACATGCATGCCCGCGGCCCAGGGCATGGCTCATCAGGAGACCTGGTACGACACAACCTCTTCAGCAACCACTCACAACCCTCGCAAGGGGCCGAGCCTTGCAGATGATGCAATACTTACCCTGGGGCGGCCTCACTATGCTGGTTCATGAGGATCGGAGATATCAAGGCAAGGGGTACCTCGCGAGGTCCTCGTGACGTTAGCAGTGACGACCAAGGCCAGGCGGGCGCCAGCGGGCGCAGAGTGCCAGTTTCCTCTTTGGTCCTAAAGGAGCAGGTGCAGGCGAGGAGTCCCGAGGCATCAGGCAAAGGTTTCCATATCGGTGCAAGGAGACCAAGACCAGCAGGACGGCAGAGCAGAGGTCACCGCGGAGCCCACGGCGGTGTCACCACTAGAGCCTTTGGCAGGCGAAGACCACCTTTTGTCAGGATAGCTTGTACTAGCTGTCCCCCTTCAAATTTAGCCGTTGTGGGATCCCTTCCTGCTCAATATTTGGGAAGAGGACCCGGGCCACTATAAATAGGACTAGCCACCACCAATGGGATCATCTCATCTGGAGTTGATAAGATAGAAGGCCACACGCCCACACGCTCACTCGATCACAAGGACACCTCTCCTCAGGAGGCTGTTCACTCCATGTACTAGTTCTTCCTCAGCCTACAAGGCAATCCACCACACCAC
Source organism: Secale cereale (assembly GCA_902687465.1). Classification (NCBI taxonomy): domain Eukaryota; kingdom Viridiplantae; phylum Streptophyta; class Magnoliopsida; order Poales; family Poaceae; genus Secale; species Secale cereale. Next base: position 292,291,457 of record LR738711.1, read on the forward strand.
ACTGGATTAGGGTATTACAACACAACGGTGGCCCGAACCAGTATAAACCTTGTGTCCCTTGTTCTTCGGATCTGACGAGCTAGACCTAGGGATCGGCAAGTAGGCGAGCTAGGGCAGAAGGAGAGATCTTCGTGCGCACCCTAGATTTCGAACCACAAGAGTTTTGCTGGAACCCAGGATCCGACAATGGTAAAACTTTCTAATGCCCCAGCCCTAAAGCTAGAGATGGAGGTGCACGAGGAGGGCGAGATCATGCCGACGGAACATGACAGGACAATGGAGGTCTCCATGGACTCCACCTTGCTCCACTGCCCCTTGTACCTTTGTCCCTTGAAGCCTCCTGTTTAAGAGGTTCGAATATATCTCGTTCGTTTGGCTTATCGAGCAAGGTGCGGGTTTCTTCATTAATGTGGTGTTCGATTGATTTGTGTAGTCTAAGGTACGGCACCTGGCATGCGTAGACTGCCGCGGTGAGCGCCGGAACCAGTGGCAGTGCTAGAAGTGTGAGCACGGCGGTGGCTTCGACGTGCGCAACATGCCGATGGACGCTGTCCTCTCCTCGGCGAGGGTGGATTGCCCACACGAAGGTTGTGGGCTCTACATCACTTACCACAAGCTCACCGATCACCATAGTGTGTGTCCGCTCACGCCCTGCAAGTGCCTTTTGATCGGCTGAGGCTAGAAAGGCACGCCGCCGGCGTTCCCCTACCACATCAGCACCATGCACCCCATGCCCATGCACATGATCTAGTACGGCAAGATGCTCCAGTTGCAGGTGCCGGTGTTAGAGCCGTGGCGCTTGCTTTTCACGGAGGGAAGGACGGCCGCGCATTTTTCGTGGTCGGTGGAACCTTGGACATCGGCGCGCCTACCGCCATGCTAGTCGTTTGCATCAGAGAAGGAGCATCCCCACCGCCGTACTACCACTACAAAAAAATACAATTCCGTGATGATACGTGTTTTTCACAGTAGGTCACGTTTTCTGTCATGCATGTACATCCATGACAAATTTATGACAGAATCAAGATAGTCATACCTGTGCTGAGGTAGAAGTGTTCCATCACATTACCAATATTATCATCACAGAAGTGTCCACTTCCATGACGATAAATCACGCATCATAGAAGTGCTTTCGTAAAGGGTGACCGACATGTGGCATCCACCGTAACGGAACGCCGTTAAGCTATCGGGTCCGGTTTTGGTTCCGATAACCCGTTAACAGCACCGACCAATGGGGATTTTCCACGTGTAAAATCATCATTGGCTGGAAGCAACACATGTCGGCTCACCGTTCGGACAGATGTCATCCACTCATTGGACACAAAGCGCCTATGATACGTCGACACGTGGCACGGCCCAACAGAGGCCCATATAGGTTAAAAAGGCCGGCCCAGTGAAAGGCCCCTAGTACTTACTCAGGAACTAGTGGGCCAGCCCAATAACGGCCTGCTTAATAAAGGCCCATTTACGGCCCGAAGCCAGATCTGGCCTGTTAATTGTTCGCCGAATATTTGGGCCCATTTACGGTCCGAAGCCAGGTCTGGCCCGTTAATTGTTCACTGAATATTTGGGCCCAATTACAGCCCAGTGACTTTTGGCCTGTTAGAGTCCCGATGTAGACATGGGCCTATTTCAGCCTGGGAATGGCCCGTGCTGCCCATGGACCATATATGGTCCGACATGACATCGGGCCCACTAACAGCCCGTGATAAAGGTGGCAACAGTTAAGCCCAACATGACTTTGGGCCTGTTAAAGGCTTGTCGCATTATTCGGCCCGTTGATGTCTCTACTAAGCTTTAGGCCTCATAAAGGCCCATGATATCAGTGGGCAACCTAAGGCCCAAGAAATGCATATTGGACTAGTGAAAATTGAGGCCCAATATGCATTTCGGCCTGCTAAAGGCCCATGGTTTCATCTGGGCCATAACAGGCCAGTACAATATTCAGCCTGTTAATGGCCCAACACTACCTGGGCCAAACTAAGCGATGGGTCCATAAAAGGCCCAACTAAAATATAGGCCGGTGTAAGTTGTGGGCTTTGCGCAAAGTGTGAAGGCCCCAATGATTCAGGCCCAAGAAAGATGCAGGCCGACCCAATTGTGGCCCGCTAAACATCAGGCCCGTTAGAGGCGAATGCTTCGTCTCGGTCGACTACATTTTTTTTAGATAGCGAATGATGGCAGTAACTAGTAAGAATTAAGAATAAACCTACTCTATACAATAAAGAAATTAAGGCATAGTAACTAAGAATAAACCTACACTATACAATAAAAGATTTATGGTATATTACATCCACTGGGCATCGAAGTTCGCCACCAGTGATCATACCGCGCAACGAAGAAGCAGAATACAAAAACTGGGCACCATTGCAGCGTAACAAAATAATACTAATCCGTGACCACTTCCAAGACAATTCAAGAAAGGTTAGCCTTACGCGGGAACTGCTGCGCAAGCTGCTGAGCAAGGCTGTGAGACCGGCCTAGCATGTCGGTCATAGCTTCCAGGTGTAGCTGTTTAGCGATGAGGTTATCATTGGTGTTCTCCACAATCTTTCTTAGAGATAGGACTTCAAGTCGAAGTTGAGTTGCAGAATGCCTTTCTGCTAGAACTTGGGACTGAAGAAGTCGAACTGATTCAGACAACGAATTATGTGAGCTTGTCTGACTGCTAGTCTCAAGTAACTTGAACACTGCATCAAGACAAGACTTTGGGGTTGTCTAGCTGTCTTCAAGATGTTTTGCCTTCTTTGCTGCAATATATGTTGGGTTTGTCTCACAACCTTCAGCAGACTTGTGCATGCCATGAGGCATATCACCCTGAAACAAAGCAGAGAGATGACATGTTTTGCACGTGTATAAACAAAGATGATAACTGTGATATCAATTCCATCCAATTTCAAATTAGAAAATAAAGAGTAAGTTCAAAATATCAATAGCATAATTTGGCATTGTTCATAATGTGGGGAGCTTCACCACACTACTGGATTAACATGTCAACATAACAAGCATAGATGAAGGGCAAAGAAAATCATTGTATCTATTTTGGTTAATATGCATGGCATGTTGTTCATATCATCAGCCACATTAGTATGATAAAACATGAGATGAAAAGGTGCAAACGTGGGCTGCTTCACCACACACTGGATTATAGATCCACAAAAACAAGCATACATATTGGGAGTATTGAGTAATGTGCATGGTATGAATAAGGAATTTGGTTTTACAAGTAAAACTTAGAACTTATGGTTGTTGCGAACATGCATTTTGGTAGAAACAACAAACTAAACAGCAGTAACGATAGGGAGTATGAGCAAATTAAACAACAGTTGAGGATAAAGGGTTTAGAAGGACTGACTTACATTAACAGTTAACACCAGCTTTATAATGCCCTTCTCCATGTCAAGGGAAGGATAACTCAAGAATTTCAGCACAGAATCTTCTTCATAAGATTTTCCTGTACTCTACATTTTGTTGAGAGTACTTATAGATATGATAATAATGGAAGGGATAGAGGATAATGAAGATAAGATGCAGATTGATGCTACATAATCAACTACCAATCCCTGGAAGTACAAGCATTACAGGACAAAATGTACTGACAAGAGCAATGGGCTACACTTATGCAGTGGCATTGTCTGTGTATTCCACTTTTTGGTAAGATTAAATATAGATCTGATCTTTTTTAGTAAATGGTGGGTGAGGGACATAAGATGCAGAATTCTACACAATGAGCCAATCCCTCTTCCCAAAATACAAGAGTGTTTTAAGCATTGGTGTACTGTACAAAATATTCTTATATTATGGGATGGAGGGAGTAGCTGTTAATGTAAGTACAGTGATAGACGACGTTCAGTCCTTACAAGAAGACTACAGAGCTAAACCTCTTCAAAAGCATTGGGTTGATTCTAAATTTATGTCAAAGTCCATACGGATCTTATAATGTCCACCAAATGGACGATAACGAGGCTAACATGTGCAGTGATGCTACATAATCAAATAGCTATGAAAGTAAGTATGGTCATACAGGGCAATAGGTACTCACAAGAGCAATGTAGTGTGCAGTATAGTTGCGAGATTCAGTGGTCCTTGAGAATGAATGTTCTTCTGCTAACAGTTTCCATACAAGTGAGACGTTAAGGCAAATGCGGAAATGTAATTCAAATTGTGATTTGATATCATAGATAGTACCTTACGCTACAGCCAAGACCAATGTGTAACAAGATTATTCTAGTCACCGTCGGATAAATGTAGCACCAAAGACTTTACAGAAATTTCGTTTAGAGGCTTGCCATCGAAGTGCACTTGCCTCAGGTAGGAATGATACTTCATCAACGAGTGCTTGAAAAGCGCAACCATCCCTTTCTCGTCTTCGCAATCCAGTTTGGTCCTCGCCTATTTAAAAGAATGAAATCTTGTGCCTTCTATCAGCAGAAACATATGCAGCAATGACAATGAATAATATTAGTGCATTACTTACGCGTAAGTTGCAGAGGAAGACAAGAAATTTTTATGTGTCTGCGGTATAATCTTTCCATGAAGGAAATATGTGCACAAAGTTCCTGACAACAATATAAGCTTTGTCTTCTAAACTGGGAAGAAATGGAACAGGGGTCCTATTTGCTGCAATTGGGGCTCTCTCTGGTTCAAAAAGGGCTTTGGCAACTGTATTTGGTGTACTCTTTGCTGGAATGGGGTTTTTGCATCGTAGAGCTGGTGCTATGTCAACTGGCATAATCATAATGTTTGCTACAGTTGGGGTCTGCTGAGTTGGGGCATCAGAAATGACCAATGAAGTAGGGCTAGAGTCTTCTAGAGTTGGGGTGATTTGTGGGTCAGGTGATATTGCAATTACACCTAATGGGCTATTTGATTTATCGGGTGCCACTACCTTTTCCAAATACTTTGCTTGTGCTCCTCCACGATCAGCAATCGCCCTCTTCTTTTTGAACATCTGATACACAAGAATAGCATTTGAATGGATAAATATGGTATGATGACAGATGGAATATGTACCGAAAATGGATAGGCAGGGCGTATTCACATACACGATGTGTAAACTACGCTAATGGCAGTTCAACAAAGTAGAAGCAATGCAAATCATCAGTTGCAAGATATGTGCGACAAATATAACCTTTCAAAGTTAGAGCAAGCACCTTGATGGGTAAATAAGATAGGGAATCATCCTCTGACTCCTCCACTAGGGAGCTACATTGACTTAGGTCTCCGTCTAGCTCAGAATCACTGTTAGGATCATATTCTGAGCATGAATCTGTAGGTGGAGAGCATTTGCATTGCATTGCATCCAGACTTGATTTCAGTCCCTTAATGCCAAGTTTGACAGCCATGGCATTGTTCTGCTTTATTATTTTCATGCGCGCAAGCTCATAATCATTATGATGCTGTTCAAAATCTAAGATTCATGAAAACATAAAAAGTAGTCAAATTATCTATGGAATGCATCGCGGATTCAACTCGAAGAGTGTCTCCCTATAAACCCCTGCATATGCAAAGTTCACCCCCAACCGTGCTGACCAGGCCACACATAGAAATACAAACCCGTTTTTTCTCTATGACAGGCAGACACACATTTCAAAACTAAAGTAGGAACATTAGAATCATATGAAATTCGTATTTGAACAAATAAACTAAGGAATTATGAGTGGCGTGATGTTTAGCTTCAAGGGTGGAGTGTTGGTAGTGCGACACAAAGCAAGTAGGTAGGTTGTATTCCATGTAAAATATCGAAGCCTATGTAAAAGCTGGAAATGACACTTTCTTTCTATTCACTCATGTCTATGGTTGCAGTATTTAGAAACAGGGTGGTCCACCCTAAAAGAATATTGACAACAAATAATACAAGGCAAGCATAGATGTAGTGAATCAATCATTTAGTTGTGAGCTTACTAGGACAAGTATGCAGAATCGTAACTGCAGTAAGAGACCGTCCAAAATCTAAATCAAGAAGTTTGTCTAGCACTTATTGTTTGCAACTAATCGACGTGAATAATTGGATATTATATCGAATGAGTAAGAAAGACAAGTAAAACAGTGAACAAACCTGGCTTGCAGTAGTAATCTGGGTCAAGGTCAATACGACCAACAATCCAGAATGACTAGTGTCTGTTCCTAGGGCCGGAATTTTGAAAACCCTATGAACATTACAGGTACTAAATATTACTGAAGTACATATGAACCATTAAGTGTAGGTAGCACTGAGCACACAACAAACCCTAATGACAGTACTGCCTAATGAGTAATGAATCAATTAGAAAATGGGTGATGAGGAGTGGCTCCTGAGTGTTGAGGAGTTATCTCAGGATAAATCGGGTTGACTTAGTGGGTGCTGCACACCTGAGCCCTGAACGGACTGGGAAGGTAGGCATGGCGGCGCGCCCGGGCAGCGGTGACGCTGTTGGGTGAGCGGCTCCTGACCTCCTGTTAGTCCGACATCTCCTCCTAGAGTCATGCCGTCCGGGAACGGCAAGTCGTCGGCGAGGCAAGCGGCTGGGGGCGAGTTGAGATCGGAAGCGCGCAGCAGAACAGAGGGGAATCGGGGCCTGGGATGACCCAAAATCCCAGGGTGGGCCGGCCCACCGTGGGCACCCTGTAGAGATACACACCCGAGTGGCGAACATGCATTTTCGAAACTAATTTAGGAACATTTAGCTGACCAATTAAACGAATCTGTTTTAATAATATCAGATTCGTATTTGAACAACTAAGCTTGTTTAGCTTGATGGGTTGAGCAATGCTATTATGACACGAAGCACGTATTCTGATCGTATAGTGGTCATAAAAGGGGGAAACCGGAGAAATGATATTTAGCAACCATTGTTTGCTTCGAACTAAGAACTAAATTCTAAAAGGTGAAAAGAAAGTAGAGTAACCAAGTTAAGATCTATTTTCTGGTTGAGATCAAAAAATTGAGGAGATATGAAGTACCACCTCCCTTGCGGCGCCGTGTAGGCATCGGAGGTGCGATGGCTGTCGGTGGCGTTGAAGCAGATCTGCGATGGTAGATGGGTACATCGGGGGATAAGTCCCGTTGCGGTGGAAGAGAAAGTCATGTGAGCAGCCCGGCAAAGAGGAAAACGACGACGCCGATGAAGCGAGAGGACGTGATGCAAGGCTCTTGGTCCATCGTCGTGGATGAGAAACGTCCATCTCTAGTAGTGGATGACGTGGTCCTGGTAGGCGCTCTAGCATGGTGGAGGACGGTGGCGGTGGATGTGGTGGAGGACGGCTGCGATGGATGTGGTGGAGGACGACGGCGATGGATGGGGTCGCGGACGGAGGCTGGTGTGGGGATGGTGTTCTAACGCGGATGGTGTATGAATGGGAAAATAGAGGGAGAGGTACGGGGAACCATGTTTTTAGGATACGCCTGTCTGAAATATGGAAAGTTACGAACTTAGCCCCCGTTTAAAATTTAGTCGTCTCGTCGGTTTGGGATACGACGGTAATCTCGCATCTCGCCTATATTTGCACAGAGCAATTTTGGGCGAGGAGAGGGTGGTTGGCGCCCATGGTTGGCACCCACGATGTATGCACAGGCATGACAGGTACGACGGTTGTGTCACGTCCGAGTGAAGTTACAAACCTGCCCCTATTGAAAATATTTGCCTACATCGATTTCGGCCGAGTCGAGTTTGTTTTGCCGCCCACCGTGTATGAATGGGGAAATGGAGGGAGAAACGGAGGTCTTTCGGACGAGCTTGATTCAAATGTGTTTTGCCGCCCATGTTTGGTGCCCACCGTGTCGGAATGGGCTCATAGGCGGTCGTGTCACTTCTAATTGAAGTTACTATCCTACCCCTATTTAGAGGAGTGGAAATCGGGCCGATGGATTGTCCGTGTAATGGGTAGACAGTAATTTCCATCTCCCAAACACTTGGCTTCGGGCAGCTGACGTGGGAGTGGACATTTTGCCGATTCTTTCAAATTTTGTGACAATAAGCATCCACGTTTACCCTGGAAACTAAATTCGAATCCATTTTGTATTCCTATATGAATCTTTATAAATCATACTATATGTTTTTATATATCTTGAAAAGGACGACAAATATGTATTCCACTGTCATATATGAATATTGTTTACAAATGCCGATACTAAAATTTAGAAGCTAGAATCCAGTTTAAGGTGAATTCGAATATTTGGAACACTTCATGTCCAACTCAATTGTCACACGCAGCATAATGTGTACTCCCATTTAGATATGTACACAAGCGATGCATCAAGATTAAAATACCGAGTCAATCAACCAAGAATGTACAGAACTAACAGACATATAAACATTAATAGAGTATATGGATCAATAATATCAACTAACATAGATAAGCCAGGCCGTTGTACTTTTCTTTGCTACAACAGCATCCTTTTTTTAGCCAAGCTATTACAGCATCTTGGCCCTTTCCGATGTGTGCCACTTATGGTCCATCTATACTACTATTATTGCTGAATGCACATTCAACCCGATTGGCATATTTGTAGGTCTGGCACAACAATCAAAATGAAAAGTCTCCGAGTCTTATCAATTAATACAGACTTGTGCTCAAATAAAATTACAAACCAAAAATCAAAAAACAAAAACAATTATTACATGATCTCTAAAACAAATGGTTTGATTGATTACATGAACAAACAATACAAAGGTTATTAAACGATGGAAAGAACATTTCACCTATAATTTACCAAGTGGGAATTTAATTTCCTTTTTTCCTTCAGGACCTTAACAATGTGGTCAGTCTCAGCTTGCTTCGTTTTGAAATCCACCAAATATTTAATGGTTGTCTTGAGTACTGCTACTGATTGTATTGTTTGCTTCCTCAACATGTCAACTTCATATCTAAGTGAAGAAGCAGAATCTCTTTCTACCACTAGTTTAGCCTCTAGAGCATCAGCAGTTGGCAATTCATAATGCACGATTGGGCCGGTGCCACTGTCGTGGGATGATACAACATCCATGGGGACCTCGCTCTTTGATCCTGGGCTAACCTGTTTTTCCATTAAAGTTTCGATTGGATTCAAAAAAGTTGAAGCTAGCAAAACATCTCAACTGGGAGTTATAACAGCAAACCAGTTAAACAAACAAGGAATTATAGAGTTTCAATTCGATGCTGAAAATTAGTTATTAACATCATTGTAACCCATTGTTGCAGCAAAGCAGTTAAACAAAAAAGTAGCTATTTAAGTTTAGGCAAACATGTAATTCTTAACAGTAAGCATCAAACACATAGATAGGCGCAGTCTATAATAGGATTAACAGGCTGTGGCATTATGTAATCAATAGCAAACTGAATTAAGCCAAGCAATGTAATTGAACAATTTTGCAATAAGTGGCTAACTAAAATTCCGAGAAGCAGGTATATGAACTTATGCTAGTTCTTTGTACAGGCACACTGCAACTTCTTTTTCGCTTACAAGGTTGTACCAAGGAGTCCATGGCATCAATTGCTTGGATACGAAGTCTCAATACTTCTTTCTTCCCACACTGCATTGGTAAGTCGAATGGTTAATCTGGTAAGATGGTGCGTCCTTGATATGTTATATGAGGACGTGTAGTCAGACTAGTTGTAGCCACACACATCACACTGGCTTTTACTGTATATTTCATGCGATTACTTTTGGCATATCGAGATCTAAGCAATCTACAATAGGATGAGAAGACAGGCATCCTTCACATTATTGGCGAACTCAGTTCATAGAAACAAGCAATTCAACCATTATGTGGGTAAATCAAAAGCGCCACTGGAATATTTATCACTACCCCTATCATACACGCAAAAAGGGGCGACGCCACCATAGGGGCTGGTATGGGCGGCCTCCTCGGGTTGCTCGAAAGTGTGCACCTAGTTTGAGTCGTCCAGGTTGGCCCAGGCTAGTTTTGTTTGTCCCAACGCACAAGCAGGCAATGTAAGAAATGAAGAAAACTTTTTCAATTTGGATAGGCCAATAACATAAGTGGAAGGCAGGCCCTATAGCAGGCTCGCGGCCCAAACGAGCGCCTCCCATATCGATCGACAGCAGGAAAAATCCCAATTCATCGGATCCAGCCTCCAGTCTGGTTCGCTCCTAACCTAGCCGCCGCTGGACAGACTAACACAAAACTTTCTCGCGCCCTCGTTGGAGGGCGGTCGGCGAGCTTCAAGTGAACGGAAGGACAAGAAGATGAAGATCCAACCCTGGGTGTAGCCTGCGTGGGCGGCAGCGGCGCCAGCACGGGCATGGCATCGAGCTTGCGCAAACGGACAGTCGCAGCTTGCAAGAGTAGCATGCGCAACGAGCAGGTACATCACATCCCTGATTATATCTAATTCAACTCTTCAATTTCTGGCCAATAGTTAAACCTGACGGTGTTGTAAAACTGCTTGTATGTAGGGAATCTATGAGAAAATGAAACAAGTATCTACTTATTTTATAACTCCCCCAATCAATACTGAACTGACTGAATCTGATGAATCTAATCAAGTTTCCGGTGCAAACATCCACGCTCATATAATTCTTGAGCCTGAAGTGTCTAATGAACAGACTGGTAATGAAGGATTTGATGCAAACATTTTACATGCTCCTGGTGATGAACATATAGTGTCTAATGAGGCATCTAATGCAAGCATTTTGCAAGATCCCATTGAAGGATTCAGTGTCTAGTGATGATCTGCTATGTTGAGAGAGACGTAGAGATTTGCAGGCATTGATGACAAGCAAATTATAGTGCACTTTCATGGCTTGAGGAAACGTCGAGGCCATCTACCAGAAATTCCACGTAACATGACAACGTAGCATAAATACTTTTCTAATATGTTGTTTGAAACTATTGGCATACTTGTGCAGGATAGATATATTGATATGCAGTTTGCACACTGGTTATAGGTGCAATTACAATTCGATATTTTCAGCCAGAGAATGAATAATTCAAGCTGGTACAGACCATGTTTGTAGTCCTTGTACACCATGTTGCATTTTGTGTTTTTGGTGCTTGCATCATTTAGTGTTTATAAACTGAACTACTTTGGATCATTAGCTGGTTTTCAAAGTGCATGTGGCTTCACATTTCTCAAGTTATGTTGATTTATGGAGTGCAAGTGCCTTCGTATTTTTTAAGTTAAATGTTCTCCCCTGCTAACTTGAATTCGTGGATCCGCCAGTTCACACGTGCATGACCGTTGACTCACTTACTGGTGGGTCCCAGGTCTGCGATCTCTCTCTTCTCTCCGTCGTCTAACCTTTGCACGGGCACACAGGTGTGTGGCGCTAGCTTGCCGTGGTTTATTACAACTAAAAAAAGCTTGGAAAATAGAAGAATCGCCTAGAACAAGAGATGTTGTGGCTGGTCCGTGCCATGTTAGCATGATGAAGCTGTGTGGCTAGTGGAGTGTTTTCGACCGATTGGCTGGGTCTCGAGGTCGAACCATTGGTACTACGTCTGATACAGTAAATTTTTACAAAAGACATTTTTCCTCTGTGCCGAGACATGACAGACCCTACCGCACGATTTTGGGGTCCTCACGGGTGGTGCACGCATATATTCTTCCAGACGTGGGACGACCTACCGCGCATTTTCGCCGAAGCAAGTAAATGAGTTGTCAAATCACGAAAGACCACTTTTCCCGCCGAGTACGTGAGTGAAGCACAGTTGCTAGCTAGTTGGGCTAGTTAGACCGATTAGCTAGGCCGCCGCCACATTTGTTTTTTCACACCTTTTTTCATCTACTTGTCGGCGGGTAAATTTAAATATCCACCGCGTCGTTGCTCTGGTGTTTGAGTGCGGCAGGATTTTTAATTTTTTGATTGACGGGAGCAGGCGCGGCAGTATTGTTAATTTTTTGATTGACGGCAGCAGGTGCAGCAGCAATTAGTCACGATGACTCCGCTTGTAAAACCCACAGCTCCTTGATGTGATAAGTCGTCGATTGGTGTTTTACCATGGTGAAAACCAAAAGATTCCCCGCTCCTCGGCTGGCTCCCTCCGCCTTCCTGTAGATTGCATTGCCTTTTAAGCCGTTTCGCCCCCTGCATCACCAACGTCGTGTGCCTCGAGAAGCAGAGGGACTTCAGTGGTGTTTAGGTGCCCTTTGCATGGGCATGTCCATGTCTTGGCGCAACATGACCGTTGGATCAAACTCAGATGGTGCAGATCAGTCACTATAGCACAAAGCGTGTGGTTGTGTTTGGTTGCATTCTCATCTCAATATACTCCTCTGTCTAGGTGTGTAAGTTACCTTACGAAAACCAAATGATCCCAAACCACTTAGGCATGGTACATTAACTCCCTCCCCGTTTCTTGTTTTGTGACATATCAACCAATAAGAGACGTGGGCCGTGCATGCTTTCTATGACTTGAGACTAATAAACATGACATCCAGTGGTTAGTTCATTGCATGCAATGCTATTAATTAGCAAAAAGACATTAAGTTTTCTCATTTTCCTCTCCGCCTTGGTCGTAGTGCACAACGTAAGATGACTTACACACCAAGATGGAGGGAGTAGTTGTTTCCTCTTCGTGTATTTGTGTTAACCTACTAGTGTGGACTAATGCACCCTTCATGCACTCTGCAAAACACCCAAAAGTGGGTCGAGAAGGGATCTTTTGCTCCCATCCCGTGCACCCTTCATACACCCTTCCTAACACTATCCGTGCTTCATATGGTTCACGTTTCGTGGAGTACTGTAGCACCGTACTCTCCGTGCGCTGTAGACCTAGTTCTGTTAACATTGATCTCACCGTTCATTCTCGACCGGACAGTTGAGAAAGCGGTACTATGTTACTACATTACTGTTCATATAGTTGACATGCACACAACATAATTTGCTGTCGTCATATCTTACTACACTAGCAACAAGATTATGTAGTACTGACGTATGAACCACTGCACATGCCTAGTAGTAGGAGCACTATGTCTGTTCAAGTGGTTGCCGTGTTTCGCACCCCTGCGTCGTAAGAGTGGAAACGCTTGCTGTAATCATTTTTTTTCTTCAGAAAAACCGTGGACACGCTCTACCGTGCGGATCCTCCTCCAGCCATGCACTAAATTATTCACTTTCGTCGACGTGTGGGACAGCCAGCATCGGGGTCCACCAGCCATGCACTAAATTAGTGCGTAGTAGAGTGACGGTAGACTACCCCGATCGAAGCACCGCAGTAATGCCCAATGAGCCGTCAAATCACAAAACCCCCTCCTTTCCAGCAGTAAGTGGGACGAACAAAGCAACCATCATTTCACTCTTCTCTCTCAGCTTCCTCTCTACCGAACTCGCTTCTACCTCATCATGTTCCTCATTTCTTCAAGAAAACCCCGACCTGCTTCTGCCATTGTTCTTCTCTCCCAAAGAAGGAAAGGTGAGCGCATCAATGGTGTTGATTCTGGCCAAGGCCCGGTCTTGCAATCCCGAGACTGATCCTATAACTCCCTCTCTTTTCTTCTTTAGGGTTTGTGATTATGGTTTCTTTTCTTTTATTTCTATTTGACAGTTTCTTGATGGACGCTGGAGCACCGGCCGTAGTGATGTCTATGGCTCTGGCCAAAACCGTCGAGGATCATGGTACGAAGAAGCGCAAGCAGCCCACCGAGACTACCGCAGAGAAGCTTAAAGCCATCGCCCTGTCCAAGCCCCCCTCTCCGGGATCCCTTATTTAGCAAGTCCAGGTAATATCTCTTCTTGATGATCTTTTTCTCGATCTTGGTCGTGCTTTTTCATCTAACACGTAGTACTAGTACTAGTAGTAGAACTTTCTGAGTGATCTTGCATGTGATTTTTGTGTGCCAAATGACGGTTCTAAATTCCTCTTTTGACCAAAACATGCAAGAGGTTGACACTGATTTCTTATAAATTACTTTCAACTAGTACTTTATGAACATGAATGCTACCTTTGAAGAGGGTATATTTGCCTCAGTAACTTGTGTTATGGATATTGCAAGTAATCCCTCTGCTCTCATACCTGTGAAGACATGTTCTTTGTTCACTCATTTCTATGCATACATGTAGTCATATATGGAGTATAATATCGAAAATCATCTCATATTTCCGAACGGAGGTAGTAATAAAATATGGTTTCTGTTTGAATTAGAACCAGGTCCGCGGTGGAGATGAAGTTCCCAAAGTCATGTCGTGTGAACTGGAAGACCTGAGGATGAGTTCTACTACTAAACTATCCAGCTGTTGTGTCCTTGTCGCCACGTGTCCTGAAGTAGTCTTTTCCTGAAGCATTGTTGTCAAGCGTGTTCAAGAGGTAGTACTTGACCACAACAATTTCTTGGTTGTGCCTTCGATTACGAAGGGTGTGGTTCTTGTAAAGCTTCCCAACAAATATGATGCGGCCTGTCTTCATGATCATGTTTATGAGTGGAAAGACCACTCTGTTAGGTTCTCCAAGGTTGACGAGATGGTGATGGTGCATGTAGACATCTCTCACGATGTCCATGGCCTAGTCAGTTATGCGGGGTTCATCCCGTAGGTCAGTGGCAATAAATAGTATGCAGTGTTTAATTAGTGCAACTTTGCTTGTCTACAGTAAGTACTATTGTTTAGTACTTGATTTGTGTTTGTGAACCCTCTATTGTTTATTAGTACTGCAGCTTTTGGTGTGTGGTCAGTCCTGAGAACGGTCTATGTTAATGTCTGTCCACTCAATTCAGTCAGTATATTTTGAAGTATCCAGATCATCTTTTTTGTGAGGACGATTCATCAATTATGGTTACACTCCAATATATGTTTGCATTGCAGGGTTTATCGCACCCACCGGGATTCTCAGTCCCATGGATGTTCGGTTCATACGATTTCTCACGACCTTTCGACTATCCTGCTTGTGGGAGTAGGCAGGGCCCCTGCATGCCACCCGTAGTTGGACGATTAATCTTCTGCTTAGTACATCAACATAGTGATTTCCTGGTAAGGATTCACTCATGTCACATCAAGTAAATCTTATTATTTTAATGTCATGTTTTCTTTCTTTTCCTGCAATTTTACAATGCAGGTTTTGCCATGTGACATTCATCACAGAATAAACCGTTTGGTTTGCTCTAAAATGGCTATTTTTGCAGGTTTCACTTCTTATGTCATGTCAGTAACGAAGGCACTGTCCATCACTTATATTACTGGAAAAAATTGGATCAGTCTGTTGTCTGAGTACAAGTTGAATCCCTATGATGAACTGTAGTTTGGTTTAACAAAAACGCCACAATTAGTCCTTCTCGTGTTTAAAAGAAATGAAGAAAAAAACTGGATCACAGTCACGAAGCCTAGTCAAGTTAGAAAGTTGATCATAGCAGACCAGACACGATCGCCGCTGTCTCGCACATCGGTACCACCTTCAGCAATGGATCGAGCACCGGCAGTTGCTCTAGCACTGACAGCGGCAACACCTCAATCTGATCCAGCTGAGGATTGGGCACCGACCGCATCAGCGGATAAGGCTGATCTACCACAGGATCGGGCATCGACACCGGCACCCGCTCCGACACCGGCACCAGCTCTACAAGGAGCACCATCTCCGGCAGCAGCAGCGGCTTCAGCACCTGCACCAACACTTGCACTTGCATCTGCTCCGGCCCATGCAGCGGCAACCAAACGACCAGTTGCACCGGCAATAGACAGGGCTGGAGTTCGCACTTCATATACCAAAGTTCTTACAAAAACTGACATGTCCACTTTCTTGGTAAGCATTGGCCGCCCAAGTGTTTCTTTCTTTTTTCTTTCCATGTTGTTTCACATGATTCACTGTGTTGATCTAACTATTTGGGTATGTCTTCTTGTTTGCAAATAGATAATTCCTAGAGCAACGAGGTAGTCGTTCAACAATCCGGGCGACAGCGGCCAAGTTTCTCTTACCATGCCCAGCCTTAGTGTGAATGAACCTGCTCAATATACCGCAAGTACAAAGGATGGTCGCATGACGTTTGATGCTAAAGGATGGTCAAGGTTCAAAACTAAATCATATCTTGCGGTAGGGGCTGATCTCAAAATCAAACTTGGTTGGCAAGGAGAGCTAGTCCAAATCAACTTTGAAATTCTTTAGTAGCAGCACGCAACTGCCGAACTGATCTATCCTACGAGAGATTTTGATGTAATAATCTAGCATGGTGAAACAAGTGTGTTGTGTGTATAAGTAATACGACAATATTATTTATCACATGGTATATCGTTGATAGAATTGCAACTCTCATTGCTGGTTAGGAAATATCGTTTGATTTCATTCCAACAGCTATCGTGCTTTATTCAATTTTGTGTATTCGCCTTGTGACAGCATCTAAAACCAGCGCCGTACCGATCGCTTGCAATATGAAAAGCGCTGAGGTAGAACACATGGGCCCCCAAACATGCAGGGTGGGCCTGCGGCCCAAAGTCCAGAACCGTGAGCCTGTCTGAGTATTATATTCTCAGCTGAACCCCCATAGTGCACGTGCGTTGCAGGTAACATCAAGATGCATTTGTATGAGTATTTTATCTTGTGAGAGAAAAGGACGAATGATGGAAGGCCTTATTTGCAAATGTGGGGAGGTATGTGTGTACTTTTTTGCAAAATTGCCATAGTTTCCTTCCTATCCGTCAGATATAAATCGGACGGCCTATATTGCAGGATGGCAGGCACACCATCATCACCAACCCGTCTATACTGTGTTAAAAACAACTCTGTTTTTTATAATTATATATGTTATATATATTCCCCTAGATTTTTCTTATGTGTAAAGTTGTGATATAAAAGATTTGTATATTTCTTTACAGAGGGAGTATCTCTCAGCCAAAAATATATTTTTGTTTAACTAGTTACTCATGTCTTTCTACTTCCTTTCGCTGATATGTGGGGCATCCGGCAACGGGGTCCACGTGCCATATGCACAAATTAGAGTGTATGGTAGACACAACCTGGTCGTAGCGCCGCAGTAATGCCCAATGAGCCGTCAAATCACAAATCCACCCTTTCCAGCTTTAGCAGTAAGCTGCACGGACGAAGCGGCAATATTTCACTGGGCCTGAATCCCCTTCTCCCTCGTCTGCTTGTTCAGAAAAAAAAACCCCTCTCGGCGATTGCATAGGGTTTTCTCGTGGAGAACCAGGTACGAATTCTTCATCCATCCCTGATAAATCCAAGTCCCTTGGTCGCGGGTAATCCTAGGATGGCAGCCTCCGCCGTTGATGCATTTTTCTTCCTACTGAATCTAGTGTGTTTCATTTGCAGTGCCCAAAGTGCGAGGATCCTACAGGTTTCTGCGCCCTCAACGAGACGCCACACTTGTTCCTTCTCATTCTAACCCTTGTTTCTGTGCCTTGTCCTGGGGCTTGGCGGCCTCACCCTTGTTTAACTGTAGGCAAAGTAGCACTATTTGAGGCATGGTTTGTACGGTTGAACCTGTATAAGTACTCATACTACTTTCAGCTATGGTTGCTAAGTGCCCCTGATGGTTTCAGTAAAGGTTGTTAAGTACTACTGCTGCTTTTACAATCTGTCGTGTTTCCTCAGTCCTGTCTTCATCCAGCCACCAAAACAAAACCAGTGCTGACAAGGACGCCTGCTTCCGCCTCCCACGACTGGCTGCGCCTCAGTGCACGCATCGCCGCCCCACCGTCTCCTAAATCATTAACGTCGACGACCGAGGCCTCACCATCGTCCTCCGCGTGCTTTGGTGCGCTCGCCGCGGCGCCGCCCTCTCGGGTTGTCAACATGGTCGGCAGAAGTACGCGGAGAGGATGATAGTACGGGCCCACCATGTCAGCGTATGGAAAAATAAAATGCTTCCTCCTAGTGTTTTCCTTACATCTGGGACCCACGACATTGCGAGCATATATAGTCAATAGACAAGAGAACAACACAAGATCGGCTGACACCTGGGACGTAGCTGCTCAAGCAATATTTTTTTCATTATTGTTGAGACGGAGGAGGGTTTGAACTGGATTGTGGCCCATCTACCCCAGGCTTATATTTTATGTTCACCATGTGACCAGCCCAACTATTTTTTGTTTGTGGAAATGAGACCAGTTTATTTTTTCTGAAGAATACCCAATCCAGGCCTATTTATTATTCAACGCCCTGATGGGCTGCAACTCTTTCAAGACGCCTGCAAATCTTGAAAGTAATATGAAATTGGTTGTAAATATAAAAACAGATGACAAATTGGCAATTACTTTAAAATTTCTGAATTTTTCACATTTTCAGATTCCTATTTCACTGGGCATTAACCTAATTTAAATATATCTTCAAAGTACTTTAAATCTGGCTCGACATTTCGGTATTAAAAATAGATTGGAACCCACAAAAATATGCGAAATTGGCCCTGGCCAACCAAAAAAAATGGAGTGCAATAAATTGCATAAGAACTTGCAATGAGCTATATATAAATTATTAAAAAAAGAGGGAATGGTCTGACTTATGGGCCTATTAAGTTGACGCGACGCAAGATTTTTTTAGTAATTATATACATCAACAAACGATTCTAGCAGACATAACCGTTGGATGTCAATCCAACGGCCGTCGTGTTTCTTCAATCTCTGATCTTCTTGCTCCAGCCGCCAAGTCCAGTGTCCGCGGGACCGCCTGCTCCCGCCTCCCGTGCAGGCCTCACCGCCCCATACTATTCCCATCGCTGGCCAGGGCATCCCTCTACTCCCATCGCTGGCCAGGGCATCCCTCTACTCACCCACACCCCCTGTTATTCTGCGGCGAGGGCAGCCTCACACCGCTGCCGAACCAGTGAACTCTCGTACTCCTCTCCGCGTGGGCATCCACAACCGCGTCTTCCCCGGCTCCGCGTCTTCCCCTTCCTAGGCCTCGCCGTCGTCCACCGCCCTCGTGCTCTCGGCGCGGCGTGGTCAACGTGGTTAAGGAACAACTTCCATTGGAAGAGTACTGTCGTGGAGAGGCTGACAGCTGGGTCCACGACAGCCACAAGGAAGTGCCTCCTTATAACGCGGAAAATAATTATTCCTCCACCTGACAATAGGGACCCATCGGACGGGCCACCGTATTTGGTGAAAAAACGTGTCCCCCCTGACTGCTGGGACCCACCTGGACGGGCCACCGTATTTCGCGAAAAAAATGTTCCCCCCGCTGTCAGCTCGGACCCACCAGAAGTGCCTCCTTATTACGCACAAAAAAATGAATACTCCCCCTGCTAGCTGGGACCTAGTATAGTGGGAGGGTGACTTGTGGGCCTACTAAGTTGACGGGGACGGAGGGCTTTGTCAACTTAGTCAATATGCACGATTCTAGCTCCATTCACTGTATGATGTCCATCCAACAGCCATAGTGCTTCTTCAACCTCTGGTCTTCTTGCTCCAGCCGCCCAAACCAGCGCCGGTCGTGCCTCGTGCTCCTGCCTCCCGTGGCCGGCTGCGATGCCGCGGGGGCCTCACCGCCCCCTGCTACTCCCACCGCTGGCCAGGCCATCCCTCTACTCACCCACACCCCCTGTTATTCTGCGGTGACGACAACCTCACACCACAGCTGAACCAGTGAACCCTCGTACTCCTCTACGCGTGGGCATCCACTGCCGCGTCTTCCCTAGCTCCGCGTCGTCCCCTTCCTAGGCCTCGCCGTCGTCCACCGCCTTGGTGCTCTCGGCGCGGCGTGGTCAATGTGGTCAACGACCGACTTCCATCGGAATAGTACTGTACATGGAGGGGCTGACAGCTAGGTCCATGGTCGCAGCAAGGAAGTGCCTCCTTATTACGCGCAAAATAATTATTCCTCCACCTTATAGCGGGGACCCACCAGACGGGCCACCGTATTTTGCAAAAAAATGTTTCCCCTAACTGCTAGGACCCACCAGCTACATCTTCGCACGCAAGGAAGTGCGTCCGGGCAAAAAAAACGATTCGCACCCCTGACTGTTGGGACCCACCAGCTACATCTTCGCACGTAAGGAAGTGCCTGACAGTCGGGACCCACCTGGTCGAAGCGTACGTAGCATTGTTATTCTGGTCGCGAACGTGTATGTACGTACTGGTAGATGTAAAGGCGCGCATGTGTCATTGTAGAGGTGCGCACGTAGCATGTACACGTACGTACAGCGGCCTGGGTGCAAGAAAGTAAATACGGCCACATATGTACAAACGGGTAGGGTCTCGAATGCCTACTCGCGCGTACGTACGGCCAGTGCTCGTGTACATGGCTGGGTCGGAACGGAGAAACAACGTCGTCGTCGTGTTAATGAGGAGCCAACCGGCTGTGTCAGAACGGAATGTGTCGTCGTGTTCATCGGAATGGCTTGGACGGAACAGCCGACGGAAACGAGGCCTAGCGTACCGCATAATGGAGGAAACGGCCTTGTGTTCGACTGGCCATGGTCGAAACGGGATCCTATTCATCGGGAGGGGTCTGGCGTACCGCAAAACGGAGGAAACGGACTTCCTACGGTCGAAACATGGGTCCTGTTCATTGGGAGGGGTGTGGCGTACCGCAAAATAGAGGAAACATACCTCCTACGGTCGAAACGAGGGTCCTGTTCATCGGGAGGGGTGTGGCGTACTGCAAAATGGAGGAAACGGACTTGTGTTGGAGAGCTACGGTCGAAACGGGGGTCCTGTTCATCGGGAGGGGTGTGGCGTGCCGCAAAACGGAACTCCATGGGATACTGTTCATCTCCACTGTCGACCCCCTCCAGCCTCAACGGGTTACGGTTCATCCACCGTCGACCTCCTCCTGCCTCCACGGGCTCCTGTTCATCCAGCCTCCACCGCATGCTACTCCACCGGCTACTATTCAACCAGCCCTCTCCACGGGCTCCTGTTCAACCAGCCCTCCACGAGCTACTGTTCATCTAACCCTCCATCGTCTACTGTTCATCCTACCCTCCACGGGGTAGTCCTGTTCATCCAGCCCTCCACGGGGTCCTGTTCATCCATCCCCAACCGGCTCGATCGATCGGGATCCTGTTCATCCAGAGGCAACACCACGGGGTCCTGTTCATCCACCCCATTGGGAACTATTCATCCAACCCCCCCCCCCCCGAGCAACGCTCACTGTTCATCTAGAGGCAACATCGATCGGCTTCAGTTAGCAGCAGTAGCGAAGGAATCGCTCGAGCGGGTTTAGTTAATAGCCATCGATCGATCGCTCGGGTTCAGTAACGCGTAGCCTGCAGTGCAATTGCTCAGGTTCGGTTAGAGCCCAACGCCTCGCTCGGGTTCAGTTAGAGCCCAACGCCTCGCACACAAGCGCGTGCGTGTATGAGAGAAACGCGCTTCGCTCGGCCTCGACCACCCACCGTAACCGGGAACACCACGATATTTTCCTCGCCCTCGCTTCTACCATGGTTTTTTCCGTCATGGACGGCCCAAAGAATGTCATGCAGCTGCTTCTCCGGCCCGCCCAAGACAAAAACCCCATTTTCTGTCATGATTTTTTTTATAGAAGTAGGACCCCACCACATCTGTGATGATACCGTGTTTTTTCACAATTATTGTCATAGAAGTGTCATAAGTATGACAGAAAAAAAATTCGTTCGGCCCAACAAGTCACGGATGTGTCTTTTTTTGTAGTGTACACGGCGAAGGTGTGGCCAAACGGGCCGCCGGGGTCGCCGAAAGGCAGGACTATCATGGTGGAAAGCACACGATCACCTATGGGGCCACGGGCCCCTTGTGTTTCGGCAGGGGAGATCACATTGCACAAAGAGCAGAGGTAGTGAGGCGGCACGACAAGGGGACGCTCATTTTTTTACCCAGGTTCGGACCACTGAGAAGCGTAGAACCCTACTCCTACTTTGGTGTATTGGTTGGAGGAACATGAAACGCACGCGACGCTCAAGGCCGGCAAGGTGGCCACGGAGAGAGCAGCTACGCGGGTACAAGTGTTCAAAAGTCTGAATCTTTAGCTAGGTTGCCTTGGGCCTCCCTTTATAGATCAAAGGGGTTACCACAATGGCAAAATAGACACTATCTAGTGATTAGATAGACAACAGTGATATCATACCTAACTCTAACACTTAGGACAAAATCCATAAACGTTATCGTAGGTGGCATGCAGGGATGCATTCCCGACAAGCTTTTACCATCGTTTAGCCAACTATTTCTTGTTATCTCGACACGTCTCTGGACAAGTGTCAAATGGACGTAATATGTCTTCCAGCAAGCCGCCACATGCTTAGCAAGAGCAATTTAGCCACCCGAGGGCTCGACACCGCATCGATAACTGACTAGCGTTGCGATGTACTGGAGCGATGGCAGATTGGCTCGAGCCTGATGGGGTATGGCTTGCTGGGCCTTCTCAGAGACATGCATGCCTCGGTCTTCGGCAAGCACCAGGGACGTGGCTGGCACTGTTTCATCCCCTTCTGGGTCATTGCTTCGACCCTGCCGGTGTTGCTTAGCCAGCAGAGGTTGCTTTTCCTGGAGTCTTGATCTGGAGTGTTGGTTTTGTCTTCTTGATGCGCTCCATGATCTCATTTAGAGCAGCTTCTCTGGCTTGGTCTTGGATTGACTAAGCTTAAACTAATGGGTTTTGCTACTACTATTTGTGCATAATTCACGGGCACTAGGTACCCCAGTCTTAGTGCACTAACAGGAGCCCCGGGTCTGGCCCAAACGCGCTTTCTCAGCGTCGTTGGTTCAGGCCCAAAACTTATGCACGGGCGTGCAATGTAGGGGAGTAAGAGCCAATTTTAAGTCTGCACTCCCCCACCAACACATGCCATTCCCGCCACGTGTGCCGCATGTATTGCGGGTAGTGGGCGGTGAGGGCACATGTCTTAAAGACGTGGGAGTGGTAGAAACTACAGCGTCGGGGATTGGAGTAAATGTGTGGTTACCTGTTTGCCGGTGATCGTGGGTAGAGGGATTGGCACAGATGGGCGGTCGCCCCGGAGCAAAGGAGAGCGAGCCCCGTGCCCTCCCATATAAATTGCGGGTCATAGCGGGCGATGCTCATCCATCCTCTTCTCCTCCTCAATCCTGGGCTCAACTAGCTTGTTCTTCTTCTTTCGTCGCCGGACGCATCCATCGCCACCATGACGAGGGGCGAGGACAACCCCCATCTTCCGCTGTGGCGACGAGAGTTTCACCTCGGGATCATGCTGCTGCTGCAGCTGCATCGGTAGAGGGCGGTTCCAGCACACGCGATGGAAGATTTGGATGAGGCCGGGGCCGGCGCGGAGCTCGTGGTCGAGGGAGACGGGATGGAACGCCCAGTCCCCCATCTCCGGTGACTTCTGCCCCAATGGTGGGTCACACAGTGGGCATGGCACTGGAGTTTTTTGTTAGGCTGCAAGGTCCTCCCCGCAGCCGTCTGCAACTCCCTCGCCCTTTTGCCAGGGTGATGGAGGTTGATAAGCCGCACATGATGAGGTTACGTGTGCACGATTGCTGTAATGGTGCTATGTGGGCTGGCGTAGAATTCCCAGCAACCCACGTCATGCTCCTTCTACACGGGTGGAAAACCTTCACACGTGCCCACTACTTCACAGGTGGGCATGTCCTTCACTTCAAGCTAGTGGAGGTCGATATGCTCTCCATCAAGATATACGGGCATTCAGGCTCTCGTCTTGGCTGATGTGAACAAAGCTCGAGCTATGACGAAAGCTAATCCTCGAGCGACAGTGACGAGGAGGAAAGTGTCGATGAAGATGATGACAGCGAGCCCCTGGTCGTCAAGACGGAGAATGACGACTCGGACTCCAGCTGACCGCCGGCCGCAGCGTCACCGTTAGTTGGGTGTCGGCTGCACTCCCATCTGAGCTGGACCCCGGCATATCGATTTTCCGGTTGTGTTTCTACTTAGGCACCGCCCGCTCCTCTAGTTGGACCCTGGAAGGCTCGTGGACTCCAGCTTAGAGTTCCCTGTCGTTGGCCCTGTCGAGCGGCATCCTGCTAGCCCTGACGGGGTGAGGCTGGGTTCTTCCTAGGCTCTTTTTTTTCCTTTTCCCTTTTTAAGCTTGTTCCTACGTGAGAAAGTCTAGTAAAGAGTTATTTTTTGATTTATTTCCCCCAATGTATATCTATCCATTTTGTATTGAAAATGAATGAAAGATTAATGTTCCTCTTTCCCCATGTACTCTCCTTTTCTCCCTTGATACTGTAACAACATGTCTATCCTTGTTGCACGGAACATGTCACCGGGTTAGCATTCATCGCGAGCGCCTGGGGGGACCAGCCCCCGGCAGCAGGCTGACAGCGTTTCCTAGCAAAGCACCTTGTCGGTCTTGGTGCGGCCTCCTAGAATGGCAGAGCGACAAGAACTGGGGGGCGGCTTATCCCGACAAGGGTTTCCATTGTGCGATGGATTCCACTATGTCTAGTTAAAAAAGGATACTAAGGATTTCCTTAAGGGAGAGATGACACTAGGTTTGGTATACGTGGTTGAACTTATCTTTCAAGACGTATCCTTCTTTGGGGCATGATGAGCGGCCGTCGTTCTTGCTTCCTCCTTCTTCCCTTCTATCTATTTGGTGGCCAAGCTTGTGGAACAAGATACCTCCGTTCTCTAGAGAGAGGAAGAAAGAGTGAGGTCACAAGGGATTCACGGGTTCATCAAGCATTCTAATAAATATCTAAAGACTTAAAAGCGATATTATTGCAACATAAACATGCATAAGAATATGTAGATCGATGGTATGATGCAGTGTCTAGCTTTATTGTTGCATGCACAGGGTGTGCGCCTGGCTTTGTACAAAGGGTTACATGCAATGAGGCAAGGCTTGTACAAAAGGTAGTTGCCGAGGACTGAGCCCGGCAGCCACGCCTTATGGGTAGAACTTACGAAGATCCTCAATATTCCATGAGTTTTGCATTTTGATGCCATCTTTGGTCTCCAGAAGGACCGCTGTAGGTCTGGTGACTTGTGCTACCTGGTAAGGGCCTTCCCACTTTGGCGTCAACTTGTTGGAACCCATGGTGGACTGAACATGCCTAAGGACAAGGTTGCCTTCCTCAAGGCTCCGAGCTCAAACCTTACGGCTATGATAGCATCCCAAGGCTTGATGGTAGCGTGTAGCACGCACTACGGCCCGGAGACGATCTTCCTCGAGGAGCACGACATTGTCATGCCGTAGCTTCTCTTGCTCTACTTCATCGTAGGCAAGTACTCGAGGTCACCCATATATGAGTTCCGTGGGGAGAACTGCTTCCGGCCCATACACAAGGGAGAAGGGTGTTTGGCCGGTAGTTCGATTTGGTGTCGTTCTGAGGGACCAAAGAACCATCGGAATCTCATCAATCTAGTGTCTGCCGCACCTTTGGAATCTATCAAAAGTTCTCGTCTTGATCCCACACAACACTTCAGCGTTCATCCTCTCAACTTGCCCATTACTTCATGGATGAGCAACAGAGGCGAAGGAGAACTTGCTCCCAAGGTTTTGGATGTACTGCATAAAGGTGTGGCTCATGAACAGGGTGCCATTATCAGTGATTACCCTATTGGGCACTCCAAAACGGCAGACCAATCCTTCCAAGAACTTGACAGCTAATTGCGCGGTCACCTTCCTCACTGGTTCCACCTCGGGCCAGTTTGTAAACTTCTCGATTGCCAGGTACAAGAATTCAAAGCACCCAATGCCACGGGGGAAGGGGCCCAAAATATCAAGCCCCCAGACCGAGAATGGCCAGGATAAAGGAATCGTCTGGAGAGCTTGCGCTAGTTGATGAATGCTCTTGGATGGAACTGGCAAGCTTCACACTTGGTGACCAGCTCACTTGCATCCTAGAAGGCAGTGGGCCAACAGAAACCCCGCCGAAATGCTTTTCCGACAAGGGATCTTGATCCAACCCGAGAGCCACACATGCCCCCGTGTATCTCTGCCAACAGTTTCACCCCATCTTCCAGGTAGATGCACCTCAATTTCACACGGTTTCGTCTTTTTCTGTACAGTGTGTCGTCGACAAATGGTATATATTAGACTGGCAGGCTACTTTTTTGGCTTCTACTTGCTCTTCAGGAAGCTCTCCTGTTTGAAGAAAATGGACTATATGTTGCGCCCAATTTGGAGCATGTGGCTCGACAACAAGGACTAAAGGCATCTCTTCACTTGTCGCAGCACTCACCTCGACCGCAAGTACCCGGGGTTCGGCAGGAGGGTGTTGCTCACCAACCGAAGTGAGGCGATTCCCGGTAGCCTCTCGACCAGCGGCTCTAGGAAGCTTTGCCGAGAAATGCTTGCCGGAGTTCAACTTTATCTTTTTCCTAGTCATCGTTGACGGGGAGACAGACGGCTAAGTTAGGTGGAGGACAAGAGTCCCTAGTTCCACAGGAAGCTTTTTCGCGACGCACTTTGATAAGTGATCAGCGATGCGGTTTTCTATGCGTGGCACATGCTCTACTTGTAATCCATCAAAGTGCTCTTCCAGCTTTCTCACCTCCTCCACGTAAGCCTCCATGTCGGGGCCGGATTTCGGGAACACGATATTCCAGAAATTAACCCCTAGTGTCATCACCAACCCAGGATTACTGTTACTGGTGGACACATCCTTGTCACAGATTACCAAGCATTTACAAGAATTTGATACAAGACCATATAGGTCTACTGATACAATAATGACTCCGGTGGTGGATGAAGGAATTGGCTTGTGGATCTCCACATCGATGGGGCTCCATTCCAACAAGAACAGCTGACCCGGATAACTCCTATCCTCCGTGGCTGCACTCCTAGGCTTCGCACGGACGTCGCTGGGTTCTTCTCGTAGAACTTCTAACCTGGCCAAGTAAATAGCCAGGGACAAGCCTGTGAGTACGTTTGAATGTACTCGCAAACATCATGGACAAATGATATAACAAATGTAGCAAACAATTATATGGTCATGGTGAATTAAACTATATGCACATGCTCATGATATACTTATATTAACTGCATGCTGACAGGAATTAAAACATGGCATGATGAATAATATTTAGTGCAGAAAATAAATATTAGCATCAATAAAATATAAAAGAAATGCCGATCGGGTGTCAAGTGACACCACGGTCGGTCTTGAAAAGAAATGCCAGTCGGGTGTCTAAAAGAGAAATCGGACGATACCATCCGAGAACTCAGGCGACGCCACGAAAGGACTTGAAAAGAAATGCCAGTCGGGTGTCCACAACAGTAGTGGCGTGATAAACCGCCTGACACTC
This sequence comes from Secale cereale, assembly GCA_902687465.1. Taxonomy (NCBI): domain Eukaryota; kingdom Viridiplantae; phylum Streptophyta; class Magnoliopsida; order Poales; family Poaceae; genus Secale; species Secale cereale. Next base: position 292,318,489 of record LR738711.1, read on the forward strand.
GAGGGACGCCACAAAAGGACTTGAAAAGGAATGCCAATCGGGTGTCCACAAGAGTAGTGGCGTGATAAACCGCCTGACACTCGAGGGACGCCACAGAAAGGACTTGAAAATAAAGGCGAGTGTCCGGGGTAGTCTAGCCAGCCCCTGAGACACTCTGGAGAGTAAAAATAAGAGAATCGGGTTAGTCCACAATAATAATCATATCATCCATAATATTTATAACGATCACCAGTAGCAATAAAAAAATTATCCTGCATAATACACCGTGCTCAAATTTAAATTATTTCCTCCGGAGACCGACTCTAAGACCGACACTTGACCAACCCAGACTGTAGTCCTTAACCGCGGATACGGCTATTCGAATAGATACGACTCTGCAGAGGGTGTACTCTTTACCCACAAGTATAGGATTTCTTTAATCAGTATCGGGACACTGACTAATTCCCATTATGGTCTTTGGGTTGAAAACACACCTAACCAGCACACACCAGCTTAACTTTTCTGCTGCCAGGAGTCACCCAAAACAACAGTTAAGTAAAACTCTAAGTCGGAGAGGCTACAACCTCCATGAGCATGGGATCACTATTCATACGCGCGGATTACAAGGGTATACTCCCTCTCGGCATCATAACAGCCGGAAACACCCATGCCCCCTGACCCGATGACTGGATTTAGTCCAGGGCCCTGGAAACCCTCATCGTGGCCCTCTGTACGATGTGTGCTTGGAAAGGGGTTAACAACTTACTGAACCATACCCTACCCTAGGCAGGGACAAGTGGTAGCACGAGACAAGTATGGGGGTTACCGTAACAAGACTCGATCTATGGTCGACTCAGGAGGCTTATGTTTCCTGCAATGGTTAGCACAACAAGATTATTCTTCCAACCATATCATCAGGACAGGGCCACAACCCTTGTCTGCTTCCACATATATCTCATGACACCACCGTGTCAAATATGGCCCGTGCCCACCGGCACGTCCAAAACAAGAGCACATTCCTGGGTTCTCACAACTTATGCATGTTATAGATTTGAAGGGAATGCATGCAAGAGAAAATATATTCATGACCATGCATGCATGCAATATTCCTATCCATATGCCAAACCTATTAAAAGTATCAAACATGCCCTAAATATTCTAGCATGCAAACATTCACCATATCAAGTGTTCAAAAAGCTTGCCTTAGATATGAAAAGGTGCTGGTTACTATGCAAGGAATCATCTCCCCTCCAAATCCTATTTTCAAAAATATCTAAATTACCACACAATTCAAAAACAGCACTAAAAAGTATTTCAAAATATTTTTGTAATAAATACTAAAATAAACTAGAGGATATTTAAAGAATAACAGAAAAAGAATTAATTTATTTAGAGCACATTTGAATTAGTCATGGAATTACTAAGTTGGAAAACATGATTAAAAGCAATATTAAAATCATTAAACAGAAACTATGCATAGTAGAAATGTTCACTTAATTTAAATAAACAGAGCATGATTTTCGAAACCTACAGAAATTTGAAACATCGAAATAGGATCTGAACTGGTGGCTGAGGAATTATTTGAAGATTTGTTGAAAAGGAAGAGGGAAAGGTCAGAGAAGCGCCCTGAGCGCTACTTAGCCGAGCGCGTCACTGGGCCGAGCCCAGCTGCTTCGGCAGTGTGGGACGCGTCGATGCCGAAGGCGTACTAGCGGAGTACGCCTCCACTTACGCCGAGCTGGCGCGGCCTGTGGTCACTGACAGTGGGCCCGCCTGGCCCACTGGTCAGGTTCGACCAGGTCCACGCGCGCGTCTCCTCGTGGCAGAGCAGGGGCGGCGCTCCGGCGGAGCTCGCCGGCGAACGGCAGGGCCCCACGGCGAGCCGAGCTCACCGTTGAGTCCAGGAGACCGAGGCGGTCCCATGGGTACCCTCCTTGGTCGCCGGAGTGGGCGGTGTCGTCAACGGCGAGCGCACCCGAGAAGCTCCGGCGGAGGCGAGTTGGGCGTTTCGCCCATGGACCATCTCCGGTGAAACTGAGAGGGGGAATGGATGTTCGGGAGCTCCAGGAGGCCAGTGGTGGAAGAGTTGGTGGTGGGGAGGCCGTGGTTGGCTCGGAACCATCCGAGGAAACGGCGGCGGCAGTGGTCATCGGAGATGAAGAAGAAGGCCTTCTCCGGTTGTCTTGCTTGCTTGGGGAGGCTTGGGGTGGTTTTGCTGGAGGAGGGGGGAGGTGGAGATGAGGAGCCGGGTGCTCGGGGCCCCTTTTATAGGCGGGGAGAGACCATGCCGCGGCTTCCCGAACGCGGACACGGTGGCAACGCCATTACTGCGCCGGCGAGGTCGTTGGGTGGCCGGTGAGGTTCGTTGAGGACGGTGGCCGGCCGAAGTTACTATGGGAGTGTGCTGGCGGCTCGGGAAGGTGCCAGGTAGTTTTGGACGGCGCCGTCCACGGCATACAGTGGCGACGGCCATTAATGGCAGACGCGGCCGGTGGCGAGGCCGGCGGGGTTTGGTGAGGACGGTGGTGGCTTGCAGTGATGGCGGGCGTCGTGTTTGGCTCGGGGGCGAGCCATGCGTCCAGAGCGTTGACGGTCGGTGCGACGTGGCGATGCGGGACTCGTCGGGCGGCGGCTCCGGTCGGCGTGGACGGTGGTGGCCGGCGCAAGCGGCCAAGGGAAGGTGTCGGGGAAGTAAATGGAGGTCGAGTTGATCCAGAGGAAGACTCGGGCGAGCAGGGGAGGCAGTAGAGTGGCGACAGGAGCTTGATGCCAGCGGCTGCAATACGCGTGCTCTGGCCACGCTCTACGCACGCACGCCACTTGTTTGCTGAAATGTCAATGGCATCTACAGGCGTTCGAACATGTTGCAACTTAGCAGGATGGTGCTTTAGGGCATGAGAGAGATCGTGGACATGCTGGTTTGGCCAAAAGTGCAAGTCTCTAATGCAGTTAAGAGAGAGGCCAATTTCCTTCCATGCCCACAGGGTGTTTGATGAAATGATAGGGCTATGTAGGAAGTTGTGTTGGGTGTGAAAGTTGGCAGGATGGGGTCTCTTTAGATGATAGAGATGATGGTGGAGTTAGTTTGGGAAAAGGAAATACTTGCTAGTGCAAGTTGTACTGGAATTCAGTTCTGGACAGAATATTCAGAGGGGTGTTTGGTGGGTCTAAAAGATGCTAATGGATCTGATCTTCTGGAGTTAAGGGTTTGGTAGGAGGAACTAGAAGATGGCCAAGGCTCAGAAGTTTTGGAGCAAGAAATAATAGGGTTGTAGTAGAAACCTAGAAGATGGACAGAACAAAAAAAAGTGGATGGTTCACTCAAATTTTGCAAAACACCAAGTTGGGTTTTTGCACCAATGTGACATATAGGCATCACATGACCTCCCAGAATTATGGTGGAATTTTTAGAGAATTATTTAAAATAGAAGTAGTGCAACAGAAGCATTTAAAACACTGCAAAAGCTATTAAAAGAAATTTCTAAGGCAAAATTTTATTATGAAAATAATTTCTAATGTTATCAAACAAATAATGAAATGACCCAAGATACAGTCAGAGCCCACAAAAATATTTCCAAAAAATTTTCTATATGTAAAGAAGATTTTTGAAGGACAGGTATAGAAAAGGCTAAAAAATTATTAAAGAACCTAATATAATTCAAAATTTTATTTCTAGCCAAATTTTTAATTCATGAAAAAGTAATTAAATTTTTGGGGTGTTACAAATTCTAACCCCCTTAAGAAAAATCTCGTCCTCGAGATTTGTTAAGGGCGGAAGAATTAAAAAGCATACCACACAAAGAAAACACTCATATGCAACATGCAAACAGGGCAATACATTCATGACATCCAAACAAAACAAGATCACATCATGCAAACAAGCACTACATGCTACGCAAACGCATTCACGACCGTCTATGGTCCGAAAGCGGGATCTACGGGATCAAGTGGGAGGCTTCCCGGTGTTGGAACACATCCATCTTCTTCCGGAGGGAGTGGAGGAAGTGGAGGGAGTAAACGAAGAACGTGTCCCCTCTGAGTTGGCAGAGGGGGTCCGCCAATGGCGATCCGGGGATTCAGAACAGCAAGGTAGTGGAGATACTCCAGTATTTGCTGGGTGAAACGCTCCTGGGCCATCACATACTGGATGAGATAGACCAGGGCTGGATCGCTCTCCGCACGTCCACAGCGGAACGTAGCTTCTGCTCCAAAAGCAGCGCGGTTTGGGAAATAGCAGTATTCCCTTGTGTTGGCACAAGGTACCGCAAATCGAAGACGGGTGACTGCTTCATACGCAGCAGACTCAATGGCCATGCCTGGCGTTGGCATGGATCTCCCGATGAAAATCACATAGGGAGGTCCTTGGTTTAAATCTGCTGGTGGAATATGTACAGCTGCCCAGTATTTCGAGAGATCAGGAGTGATCCTCGATTTGAAAAGCTCATACAAGGGTGGATGGGTGGAGCCAAGGGTATTGCGGGTAAAATCCCACAATAACATAACAAAACTACCAGGTCTTGCATCGGGGTTCCTCAGATAAGCTCTGGGGTGAGACATGTGTGGATGAAAGGGAAAAGGCAGTGCTTGATGTTGATGGTTGCTGGTGTGGAAAAATGAGCGTGGCCTCTTATAGAGAGCCTGGGTCATGAAACATGAAATGGTGTCGGTTCGACCGAGACACCGACTCCGGCGCGGGGCTGTCTGAGTCAAAGTCTCAGCCCTCAATCCCCAAAAGGAAAGTGACATGTTACTGTGCGTGTGGTTAGGGGTCACGTCCAGAATTTACTCTGCAACCACTCATCAAGCAATTCATGCCAGATCACACATACTATTAGATGGTGACACACAGGGGTCTACAAACTCACTACGCCACACACCAGCTACTGCAGAACTAAAGGAAAAACCGAGCCACTAGGGCTTGATAACAATTCTGGTGGACTCAGTCCACCTGGTTGATATCTATCCTCGCGCGTCTTGCGGATGCCGAGTCGTCTCCGTGCGCTTCCGCGTCGGAGCTGGCCGGAGTAGGATGGGGAGCTACAGGGCTGGAGTAGCGGTGGTGGCCTTCGCGGGGTGTCGAGGTCACCGTCCCATTGGAGTAGGCCTCCAAGAGACGACGGAGATTTCCGGGTGAGGCAAAGGCATTGCCCGGGTAGATGACATGGTCAGAGCTTGGGGGCTCAACCGGCCTTCCAAGCAGCATTATCGGGGCGTCGGTGGCGGGTGCGACTTCACTCCTTGCTGGGGTCAGGAGAGCGAGCGTCCTGCGGGTCTCAATCAGGTCAAGAGTGACCTGATCAAATAGTGCCTCTTGCGCTTTCAGGTAGCGCACCAGATGCACCAGGGCAGGATCCGACTCATGGTCTCCGCTGGCGACCTGGGTCGGGCTACCATAGCCTTCACGGCTAGGGTAGTAGTAGAAAGAGCGGCAGTTAACCCTCGGCGACAGATGCCGAAGTTGAACTATAGCCTCTCGGGCTGCAAGTTGGATGGCTTGGGGCTCGTCGGAGGTCGTCCTCCCGGTGAATCGGTAGGGACGTTCTGATGTGGTGCCCCTTCCGTAGATGTGCACCGTGGCCCAGAAGTGATGGATGGAATTACTCGTGTGCTCTTGGTACACGACATATTCCGGCGGCTCGTCGATGCTAAAAACACGACGGGTGAGATTGGCGAGGATGGTTACAAAGCCTTCAAGCTCGACTGCGGTGGTCTCGTTGTGCACGAGGGGGCCTGGCATCTTGGTGGTTGGATACTGAACTGGGAATGAGGCTGTGATGTGCTGAGTTTGGGGGTAAGGCTTCCTTTATAAGTCAGTCGAGTCTTCCATCGCACGCTTCTGGATGGGAAAGCTCAGGTGTTGGCACAGGCACACGGCCTATGGATAGACTGATAGGTTGGGCACCGGCTATCAAAAGATGTCGGTTGCCACTGTGGATGGGATAGACTTGTCTGTGGACAGGAAAAGATGTGGATGGTGTGGAAACCTAGGGATGGTGACCAGGCTAAGATAGGATTAGCCAATGGTCAGCCTGGCTCTGATACCAAGGCTGTCGGGGCCGGATTTCGGGAACACGATATTCCAGAAATTAACCCCTAGTGTCATCACCAGCCCAGGATTACTGTTACTGGTGGACACATCCTTGTCACAGATTACCAAGCATTTACAAGAATTTGATACAAGACCATATAGGTCTACTGATACAATAATCACTCCGGTGGTGGATGAAGGAATTGGCTTGTGGATCTCCACATCGATGGGGCTCCATTCCAACAAGAACAGCTGACCCGGATAACTCCTATCCTGCGTGGCTGCACTCCTAGGCTTCGCACGGACGTCGCTGGGTTCTTCTCGTAGAACTTCTAACCTGGCCAAGTAAATAGCCAGGGACAAGCCTGTGAGTACGTTTGAATGTACTCGCAAACATCATGGACAAATGATATAACAAATGTAGCAAACAATTATATGGTCATGGTGAATTAAACTATATGCACATGCACATGATATACTTATATTAACTGCATGCTGACAGGAATTAAAACATGGCATGATGAATAATATTTAGTGCAGAAAATAAATATTAGCATCAATAAAATATAAAAGAAATGCCGATCGGGTGTCAAGTGACACCACGGTCGGTCTTGAAAAGAAATGCCAGTCGGGTGTCTAAAAGAGAAATCGGACGATACCATTTGAGAACTCAGGCGACGCCACGAAAGGACTTGAAAAGAAATGCCAGTCGGGTGTCCACAAGAGTAGTGGCGTGATAAACCGCCTGACACTCGAGGGACGCCACAAAAGGACTTGAAAAGGAATGCTAATCGGGTGTCCACAAGAGTAGTGGCGTGATAAACCGCCTGACACTCGAGGGACGCCACAGAAAGGACTTGAAAATAAAGGCGAGTGTCCGGGGTAGTCTAGCCAGCCCCTGAGACACTCTGGAGAGTAAAAATAAGAGAATCGGGTTAGTCCACAATAATAATCATATCATCCATAATATTTATAACGATCACCAGTAGCAATAAAAAAAATTATCCTGCATAATACACCGTGCTCAAATTTAAATTATTTCCTCCGGAGACCGACTCTAAGACCGACACTTGACCAACCCAGACTGTAGTCCTTAACCGCGGATACGGCTATTCGAATAGATACGACTCTGCAGAGGGTGTACTCTTTACCCACAAGTATAGGATTTCTTTAATCAGTATCGGGACACTGACTAATTCCCATTATGGTCTTTGGGTTGAAAACACACCTAACCAGCACACACCAGCTTAACTTTTCTGCTGCCAGGAGTCACCCAAAACAACAGTTAAGTAAAACTCTAAGTCGGAGAGGCTACAACCTCCATGAGCATGGGATCACTATTCATACGCGCGGATTACAAGGGTATACTCCCTCTCGGCATCATAACAGCCGGAAACACCCATGCCCCCTGACCCGATGACTGGATTTAGTCCAGGGCCCTGGAAACCCTCATCGTGGCCCTCTGTACGATGTGTGCATGGAAAGGGGTTAACAATTTACTGAACCATACCCTACCCTAGGCAGGGACAAGTGGTAGCACGAGACAAGTATGGGGGTTACCGTAACAAGACTCGATCTATGGTCGACTCAGGAGGCTTATGTTTCCTGCAATGGTTAGCACAACAAGATTATTCTTCCAACCATATCATCAGGACAGGGCCACAACCCTTGTCTGCTTCCACATATATCTCATGACACCACCGTGTCAAATATGGCCCGTGCCCACCGGCACGTCCAAAACAGGAGCACATTCCTGGGTTCTCACAACTTATGCATGTTATAGATTTGAAGGGAATGCATGCAAGAGAAAATATAATCATGACCATGCATGCATGCAATATTCCTATCCATATGCCAAACCTATTAAAAGTATCAGACATGCCCTAAATATTCTAGCATGCAAACATTCACCATATCAAGTGTTCAAAAAGCTTGCCTTAGATATGAAAAGGTGCTGGTTACTATGCAAGGAATCATCTCCCCTCCAAATCCTATTTTCAAAAATATCTAAATTACCACACAATTCAAAAACAGCACTAAAAAGTATTTCAAAATATTTTTGTAATAAATACTAAAATAAACTAGAGGATATTTAAAGAATAACAGAAAAAGAATTAATTCATTTAGAGCACATTTGAATTAGTCATGGAATTACTAAGTTGGAAAACATGATTAAAAGCAATATTAGAATCATTAAACAGAAACTATGCATAGTAGAAATGTTCACTTAATTTAAATAAACAGAGCATGATTTTCGAAACCTACAGAAATTTGAAACATCGAAATAGGATCTGAACTGGTGGCTGAGGAATTATTTGAAGATTTGTTGAAAAGGAAGAGGGAAAGGTCAGAGAAGCGCCCTGAGCGCTACTTAGCCGAGCGCGTCACTGGGCCGAGCCCAGCTGCTTCGGCAGTGTGGGACGCGTCGACGCCGAAGGCGTACTAGCGGAGTACGCCTCCACTTACGCCGAGCTGGCGCGGCCTGTGGTCACTGACAGTGGGCCCGCCTGGCCCACTGGTCAGGTTCGACCAGGTCCACGCGCGCGTCTCCTCGTGGCAGAGCAGGGGCGGCGCTCCGGCGGAGCTCGCCGGCGAACGGCAGGGCCCCACGGCGAGCCGAGCTCACCGTTGAGTCCAGGAGACCGAGGCGGTCCCATGGGTACCCTCCTTGGTCGCCGGAGTGGGCGGTGTCGTCAACGGCGAGCGCACCCGAGAAGCTCCGGCGGAGGCGAGTTGGGCGTTTCGCCCATGGACCATCTCCGGTGAAACTGAGAGGGGGAATGGATGTTCGGGAGCTCCAGGAGGCCAGTGGTGGAAGAGTTGGTGGTGGGGAGGCCGTGGTTGGCTCGGAACCATCCGAGGAAACGGCGGCGGCAGTGGTCATCGGAGATGAAGAAGAAGGCCTTCTCCGGTTGTCTTGCTTGCTTGGGGAGGCTTGGGGTGGTTTTGCTGGAGGAGGGGGGAGGTGGAGATGAGGAGCCGGGTGCTCGGGGCCCCTTTTATAGGCGGGGAGAGACCATGCCGCGGCTTCCCGAACGCGGACACGGTGGCAACGCCATTACTGCGCCGGCGAGGTCGTTGGGTGGCCGGTGAGGTTCGTTGAGGACGGTGGCCGGCCGAAGTTACTATGGGAGTGTGCTGGCGGCTCGGGAAGGTGCCAGGTAGTTTTGGACGGCGCCGTCCACGGCATACAGTGGCGACGTCCATTAATGGCAGACGCAGCCGGTGGCGAGGCCGGCGGGGTTTGGTGAGGACGGTGGTGGCTTGCAGTGATGGCGGGCGTCGTGTTTGGCTCGGGGGCGAGCCACGCGTCCAGAGCGTTGACGGTCGGTGCGACGTGGCGATGCGGGACTCGTCGGGCGGCGGCTCCGGTCGGCGTGGACGGTGGTGGCCGGCGCAAGCGGCCAAGGGAAGGTGTCGGGGAAGTAAATGGAGGTCGAGTTGATCCAGAGGAAGACTCGGGCCAGCAGGGGAGGCAGTAGAGTGGCGATAGGAGCTTGATGCCAGCGGCTGCAATACGCGTGCTCTGGCCACGCTCTACGCACGCACGCCACTTGTTTGCTGAAATGTCAATGGCATCTACAGGCGTTCGAACATGTTGCAACTTAGCAGGATGGTGCTTTAGGGCATGAGAGAGATCGTGGACATGCTGGTTTGGCCAAAAGTGCAAGTCTCTAATGCAGTTAAGAGAGAGGCCAATTTCCTTCCATGCCCATAGGGTGTTTGATGAAATGATAGGGCTATGTAGGAAGTTGTGTTGGGTGTGAAAGTTGGCAGGATGGGGTCTCTTTAGATGATAGAGATGATGGTGGAGTTAGTTTGGGAAAAGGAAATACTTGCTAGTGCAAGTTGTACTGGAATTCAGTTCTGGACAGAATATTCAGAGGGGTGTTTGGTGGGTCTAAAAGATGCTAATGGATCTGATCTTCTGGAGTTAAGGGTTTGGTAGGAGGAACTAGAAGATGGCCAAGGCTCAGAAGTTTTGGAGCAAGAAATAATAGGGTTGTAGTAGAAACCTAGAAGATGGACAGAACAAAAAAAAGTGGATGGTTCACTCAAATTTTGCAAAACACCAAGTTGGGTTTTTGCACCAATGTGACATATAGGCATCACATGACCTCCCAGAATTATGGTGGAATTTTTAGAGAATTATTTAAAATAGAAGTAGTGCAACAGAAGCATTTAAAACACTGCAAAAGCTATTAAAAGAAATTTCTAAGGCAAAATTTTATTATGAAAATAATTTCTAATGTTATCAAACAAATAATGAAATGACCCAAGATACAGTCAGAGCCCACAAAAATATTTCCAAAAATTTTTCTATATGTAAAGAAGATTTTTGAAGGACAGGTATAGAAAAGGCTAAAAAATTATTAAAGAACCTAATATAATTCAAAATTTTATTTCTAGCCAAATTTTTAATTCATGAAAAAGTAATTAAATTTTTGGGGTGTTACAAATTCTAACCCCCTTAAGAAAAATCTCGTCCTCGAGATTAGTTAAGGGCGGAAGAATTAAAAAGCATACCACACAAACAAAACACTCATATGCAAAATGCAAACAGGGCAATACATTCATGACATCCAAACAAAACAAGATCACATCATGCAAACAAGCACTACATGCTACGCAAACGCATTCACGACCGCCTATGGTCCGAAAGCGGGATCTACGGGATCAAGTGGGAGGCTTCCCGGTGTTGGAACACATCCATCTTCTTCCGGAGGGAGTGGAGGAAGTGGAGGGAGTAAACGAAGAACGTGTCCCCTCTGAGTTGGCAGAGGGGGTCCGCCAATGGCGATCCGGGGATTCAGAACAGCAAGGTAGTGGAGATACTCCAGTATTTGCTGGGTGAAACGCTCCTGGGCCATCACATACTGGATGAGATAGACCAGGGCTGGATCGCTCTCCGCACGTCCACAGCGGAACGTAGCTTCTGCTCCAAAAGCAGCGCGGTTTGGGAAGTAGCAGTATTCCCTTGTGTTGGCACAAGGTACCGCAAATCGAAGACGGGTGACTGCTTCATACGCAGCAGACTCAATGGCCATGCTTGGCGTTGGCATGGATCTCCCGATGAAAATCACATAGGGAGGTCCTTGGTTTAAATCTGCTGGTGGAATATGTACAGCTGCCCAGTATTTTGAGAGATCAGGAGTGATCCTCGATTTGAAAAGCTCATACAAGGGTGGATGGGTGGAGCCAAGGGTATTGCGGGTAAAATCCCACAATAACATAACAAAACTACCAGGTCTTGCATCGGGGTTCCTCAGATAAGCTCCGGGGTGAGACATGTGTGGATGAAAGGGAAAAGGCAGTGCTTGATGTTGATGGTTGCTGGTGTGGAAAAATGAGCGTGGCCTCTTATAGAGAGCCTGGGTCATGAAACATGAAATGGTGCCGGTTCGACCGAGACACCGACTCCGGCGCGGGGCTGTCTGAGTCAAAGTCTCAGCCCTCAATCCCCAAAAGGAAAGTGACATGTTACTGTGCGTGTGGTTAGGGGTCACGTCCAGAATTTACTCTACAACCACTTATCAAGCAATTCATGCCAGATCACACATACTATTAGATGGTGACACACAGGGGTCTACAAACTCACTACGCCACACACCAGCTACTGCAGAACTAAAGGAAAAACCGAGCCACTAGGGCTTGATAACAATTCTGGTGGACTCAGTCCACCTAGTTGATATCTATCCTGGCGCGTCTTGCGGATGCCGAGTCGTCTCCGTGCGCTTCCGCGTCGGAGCTGGCCGGAGTAGGATGGGGAGCTACAGGGCTGGAGTAGCGGTGGTGGCCTTCGCGGGGTGTCGAGGTCACCGTCCCATTGGAGTAGGCCTCCAAGAGACGACGGAGATTTCCGGGTGAGGCAAAGGCATTGCCCGGGTAGATGACATGGTCAGAGCTTGGGGGCTCAACCGGCCTTCCAAGCAGCATTATCGGGGCGTCGGTGGCGGGTGCGACTTCACTCCTTGCTGGGGTCAGGAGAGCGAGCGTCCTGCGGGTCTCAATCAGGTCAAGAGTGACCTGATCAAATAGTGCCTCTTGCGCTTTCAGGTAGCGCACCAGATGCACCAGGGCAGGATCCGACTCATGGTCTCCGCTGGCGACCTGGGTCGGGCTACCATAGCCTTCACGGCTAGGGTAGTAGTAGAAAGAGCGGCAGTTAACCCTCGGCGACAGATGCCGAAGTTGAACTATAGCCTCTCGGGCTGCAAGTTGGATGGCTTGGGGCTCGTCGGAGGTCGTCCTCCCGGTGAACCGGTAGGGACGTTCTGATGTGGTGCCCCTTCCGTAGATGTGCACCGTGGCCCAGAAGTGATGGATGGAATTACTCGTGTGCTCTTGGTACACGACATATTCCGGCGGCTCGTCGATGCTAAAAACACGACGGGTGAGATTGGCGAGGATGGTTACAAAGCCTTCAAGCTCGACTGCGGTGGTCTCGTTGTGCACGAGGGGGCCTGGCATCTTGGTGGTTGGATACTGAACTGGGAATGAGGCTGTGATGTGCTGAGTTTGGGGGTAAGGCTTCCTTTATAAGTCAGCCGAGTCTTCCATCGCACGCTTGTGGATGGGAAAGCTCAGGTGTTGGCACAGGCACACGGCCTATGGATAGACTGATAGGTTGGGCACCGGCTATCAAAAGATGTCGGTTGCCACTGTGGATGGGATAGACTTGTCTGTGGATAGGAAAAGATGTGGATGGTGTGGAAACCTAGGGATGGTGACCAGGCTAAGATAGGATTAGCCAATGATCAGCCTGGCTCTGATACCAAGGCTGTCGGGGCCGGATTTCGGGAACACGATATTCCAGAAATTAACCCCTAGTGTCATCACCAGCCCAGGATTACTGTTACTGGTGGACACATCCTTGTCACAGATTACCAAGCATTTACAAGAATTTGATACAAGACCATATAGGTCTACTGATACAATAATGACTCCGGTTGTGGATGAAGGAATTGGCTTGTGGATCTCCACATCGATGGGGCTCCATTCCAACAAGAACAGCTGACCCGGATAACTCCTATCCTGCGTGGCTGCACTCCTAGGCTTCGCACGGACGTCGCTGGGTTCTTCTCGTAGAACTTCTAACCTGGCCAAGTAAATAGCCAGGGACAAGCCTGTGAGTACGTTTGAATGTACTCGCAAACATCATGGACAAATGATATAACAAATGTAGCAAACAATTATATGGTCATGGTGAATTAAACTATATGCACATGCTCATGATATACTTATATTAACTGCATGCTGACAGGAATTAAAACATGGCATGATGAATAATATTTAGTGCAGAAAATAAATATTAGCATCAATAAAATATAAAAGAAATGCCGATCGGGTGTCAAGTGACACCACGGTCGGTCTTGAAAAGAAATGCCAGTCGGGTGTCTAAAAGAGAAATCGGACGATACCATCCGAGAACTCAGGCGACGCCACGAAAGGACTTGAAAAGAAATGCCAGTCGGGTGTCCACAAGAGTAGTGGCGTGATAAACCGCCTGACACTCGAGGGACGCCACAAAAGGACTTGAAAAGGAATGCTAATCGGGTGTCCACAAGAGTAGTGGCGTGATAAACCGCCTGACACTCGAGGGACGCCACAGAAAGGACTTGAAAATAAAGGCGAGTGTCCGGGGTAGTCTAGCCAGCCCCTGAGACACTCTGGAGAGTAAAAATAAGAGAATCGGGTTAGTCCACAATAATAATCATATCATCCATAATATTTATAACGATCACCAGTAGCAATAAAAAAAATTATCCTGCATAATACACCGTGCTCAAATTTAAATTATTTCCTCCGGAGACCGACTCTAAGACCGACACTTGACCAACCCAGACTGTAGTCCTTAACCGCGGATACGGCTATTCGAATAGATACGACTCTGCAGAGGGTGTACTCTTTACCCACAAGTATAGGATTTCTTTAATCAGTATCGGGACACTGACTAATTCCCATTATGGTCTTTGGGTTGAAAACACACCTAACCAGCACACACCAGCTTAACTTTTCTGCTGCCAGGAGTAACCCAAAACAACAGTTAAGTAAAACTCTAAGTCGGAGAGGCTACAACCTCCATGAGCATGGGATCACTATTCATACGCGCAGATTACAAGGGTATACTCCCTCTCGGCATCATAACAGCCGGAAACACCCATGCCCCCTGACCCGATGACTGGATTTAGTCCAGGGCCCTGGAAACCCTCATCGTGGCCCTCTATACGATGTGTGCATGGAAAGGGGTTAACAATTTACTGAACCATACCCTACCCTAGGCAGGGACAAGTGGTAGCACGAGACAAGTATGGGGGTTACCGTAACAAGACTCGATCTATGGTCGACTCAGGAGGCTTATGTTTCCTGCAATGGTTAGCACAACAAGATTATTCTTCCAACCATATCATCAGGACAGGGCCACAACCCTTGTCTGCTTCCACATATATCTCATGACACCACCGTGTCAAATATGGCCCGTGCCCACCGGCACGTCCAAAACAGGAGCACATTCCTGGGTTCTCACAACTTATGCATGTTATAGATTTGAAGGGAATGCATGCAAGAGAAAATATAATCATGACCATGCATGCATGCAATATTCCTATCCATATGCCAAACCTATTAAAAGTATCAGACATGCCCTAAATATTCTAGCATGCAAACATTCACCATATCAAGTGTTCAAAAAGCTTGCCTTAGATATGAAAAGGTGATGGTTACTATGCAAGGAATCATCTCCCCTCCAAATCCTATTTTCAAAAATATCTAAATTACCACACAATTCAAAAACAGCACTAAAAAGTATTTCAAAATATTTTTGTAATAAATACTAAAATAAACTAGAGGATATTTAAAGAATAACAGAAAAAGAATTAATTCATTTAGAGCACATTTGAATTAGTCATGGAATTACTAAGTTGGAAAACATGATTAAAAGCAATATTAGAATCATTAAACAGAAACTATGCATAGTAGAAATGTTCACTTAATTTAAATAAACAGAGCATGATTTTCGAAACCTACAGAAATTTGAAACATCGAAATAGGATCTGAACTGGTGGCTGAGGAATTATTTGAAGATTTGTTGAAAAGGAAGAGGGAAAGGTCAGAGAAGCGCCCTGAGCGCTACTTAGCCGAGCGCGTCACTGGGCCGAGCCCAGCTGCTTCGGCAGTGTGGGACGCGTCGACGCCGAAGGCGTACTAGCGGAGTACGCCTCCACTTACGCCGAGCTGGCGCGGCCTGTGGTCACTGACAGTGGGCCCGCCTGGCCCACTGGTCAGGTTCGACCAGGTCCACGCGCGCGTCTCCTCGTGGCAGAGCAGGGGCGGCGCTCCGGCGGAGCTCGCCGGCGAACGGCAGGGCCCCACGGCGAGCCGAGCTCACCGTTGAGTCCAGGAGACCGAGGCGGTCCCATGGGTACCCTCCTTGGTCGCCGGAGTGGGCGGTGTCGTCAACGGCGAGCGCACCCGAGAAGCTCCGGCGGAGGCGAGTTGGGCGTTTCGCCCATGGACCATCTCCGGTGAAACTGAGAGGGGGAATGGATGTTCGGGAGCTCCAGGAGGCCAGTGGTGGTAGAGTTGGTGGTGGGGAGGCCGTGGTTGGCTCGGAACCATCCGAGGAAACGGCGGCGGCAGTGGTCATCGGAGATGAAGAAGAAGGCCTTCTCCGGTTGTCTTGCTTGCTTGGGGAGGCTTGGGGTGGTTTTGCTGGAGGAGGGGGGAGGTGGAGATGAGGAGCCGGGTGCTCGGGGCCCCTTTTATAGGCGGGGAGAGACCATGCCGCGGCTTCCCGAACGCGGACACGGTGGCAACGCCATTACTGCGCCGGCGAGGTCGTTGGGTGGCCGGTGAGGTTCGTTGAGGACGGTGGCCGGCCGAAGTTACTATGGGAGTGTGCTGGCGGCTCGGGAAGGTGCCAGGTAGTTTTGGACGGCGCCGTCCACGGCATACAGTGGCGACGGCCATTAATGGCAGACGCGGCCGGTGGCGAGGCCGGCGGGGTTTGGTGAGGACGGTGGTGGCTTGCAGTGATGGCGGGCGTCGTGTTTGGCTCGGGGGCGAGCCATGCGTCCAGAGCGTTGACGGTCGGTGCGACGTGGCGATGCGGGACTCGTCGGGCGGCGGCTCCGGTCGGCGTGGACGGTGGTGGCCGGCGCAAGCGGCCAAGGGAAGGTGTCGGGGAAGTAAATGGAGGTCGAGTTGATCCAGAGGAAGACTCGGGCGAGCAGGGGAGGCAGTAGAGTGGCGACAGGAGCTTGATGCCAGCGGCTGCAATACGCGTGCTCTGGCCACGCTCTACGCACGCACGCCACTTGTTTGCTGAAATGTCAATGGCATCTACAGGCGTTCGAACATGTTGCAACTTAGCAGGATGGTGCTTTAGGGCATGAGAGAGATCGTGGACATGCTGGTTTGGCCAAAAGTGCAAGTCTCTAATGCAGTTAAGAGAGAGGCCAATTTCCTTCCATGCCCACAGGGTGTTTGATGAAATGATAGGGCTATGTAGGAAGTTGTGTTGGGTGTGAAAGTTGGCAGGATGGGGTCTCTTTAGATGATAGAGATGATGGTGGAGTTAGTTTGGGAAAAGGAAATACTTGCTAGTGCAAGTTGTACTGGAATTCAGTTCTGGACAGAATATTCAGAGGGGTGTTTGGTGGGTCTAAAAGATGCTAATGGATCTGATCTTCTGGAGTTAAGGGTTTGGTAGGAGGAACTAGAAGATGGCCAAGGCTCAGAAGTTTTGGAGCAAGAAATAATAGGGTTGTAGTAGAAACCTAGAAGATGGACAGAACAAAAAAAAGTGGATGGTTCACTCAAATTTTGCAAAACACCAAGTTGGGTTTTTGCACCAATGTGACATATAGGCATCACATGACCTCCCAGAATTATGGTGGAATTTTTAGAGAATTATTTAAAATAGAAGTAGTGCAACAGAAGCATTTAAAACACTGCAAAAGCTATTAAAAGAAATTTCTAAGGCAAAATTTTATTATGAAAATAATTTCTAATGTTATCAAACAAATAATGAAATGACCCAAGATACAGTCAGAGCCCACAAAAATATTTCCAAAAAATTTTCTATATGTAAAGAAGATTTTTGAAGGACAGGTATAGAAAAGGCTAAAAAATTATTAAAGAACCTAATATAATTCAAAATTTTATTTCTAGCCAAATTTTTAATTCATTAAAAAGTAATTAAATTTTTGGGGTGTTACAAATTCTAACCCCCTTAAGAAAAATCTCGTCCTCGAGATTTGTTAAGGGCGGAAGAATTAAAAAGCATACCACACAAACAAAACACTCATATGCAAAATGCAAACAGGGCAATACATTCATGACATCCAAACAAAACAAGATCACATCATGCAAACAAGCACTACATGCTACGCAAACGCATTCACGACCGTCTATGGTCCGAAAGCGGGATCTACGGGATCAAGTGGGAGGCTTCCCGGTGTTGGAACACATCCATCTTCTTCCGGAGGGAGTGGAGGAAGTGGAGGGAGTAAACGAAGAACGTGTCCCCTCTGAGTTGGCAGAGGGGGTCCGCCAATGGCGATTCGGGGATTCAGAACAGCAAGGTAGTGGAGATACTCCAGTATTTGCTGGGTGAAACGCTCCTGGGCCATCACATACTGGATGAGATAGACCAGGGCTGGATCGCTCTCCGCACGTCCACAGCGGAACGTAGCTTCTGCTCCAAAAGCAGCGCGGCTTGGGAAATAGCAGTATTCCCTTGTGTTGGCACAAGGTACCGCAAATCGAAGACGGGTGACTGCTTCATACGCAGCAGACTCAATGGCCATGCCTGGCGTTGGCATGGATCTCCCGATGAAAATCACATAGGGAGGTCCTTGGTTTAAATCTGCTGGTGGAATATGTACAGCTGCCCAGTATTTCGAGAGATCAGGAGTGATCCTCGATTTGAAAAGCTCATACAAGGGTGGATGGGTGGAGCCAAGGGTATTGCGGGTAAAATCCCACAATAACATAACAAAACTACCAGGTCTTGCATCGAGGTTCCTCAGATAAGCTCCGGGGTGAGACATGTGTGGATGAAAGGGAAAAGGCAGTGCTTGATGTTGATGGTTGCTGGTGTGGAAAAATGAGCGAGGCCTCTTATAGAGAGCCTGGGTCATGAAACATGAAATGGTGCCGGTTCGACCGAGACACCGACTCCGGCGCGGGGCTGTCTGAGTCAAAGTCTCAGCCCTCAATCCCCAAAAGGAAAGTGACATGTTACTGTGCGTGTGGTTAGGGGTCACGTCCAGAATTTACTCTGCAACCACTCATCAAGCAATTCATGCCAGATCACACATACTATTAGATGGTGACACACAGGGGTCTACAAACTCACTACGCCACACACCAGCTACTGCAGAACTAAAGGAAAAACCGAGCCACTAGGGCTTGATAACAATTCTGGTGGACTCAGTCCACCTGGTTGATATCTATCCTGGCGCGTCTTGCGGATGCCGAGTCGTCTCCGTGCGCTTCCGCGTCGGAGCTGGCCGGAGTAGGATGGGGAGCTACAGGGCTGGAGTAGCGGTGGTGGCCTTCGCGGGGTGTCGAGGTCACCGTCCCATTGGAGTAGGCCTCCAAGAGACGACGGAGATTTCCGGGTGAGGCAAAGGCATTGCCCGGGTAGATGACATGGTCAGAGCTTGGGGGCTCAACCGGCCTTCCAAGCAGCATTATCGGGGCGTCGGTGGCGGGTGCGACTTCACTCCTTGCTGGGGTCAGGAGAGCGAGCGTCCTGCGGGTCTCAATCAGGTCAAGAGTGACCTGATCAAATAGTGCCTCTTGCGCTTTCAGGTAGCGCACCAGATGCACCAGGGCAGGATCCGACTCATGGTCTCCGCTGGCGACCTGGGTCGGGCTACCATAGCCTTCACGGCTAGGGTAGTAGTAGAAAGAGCGGCAGTTAACCCTCGGCGACAGATGCCGAAGTTGAACTATAGCCTCTCGGGCTGCAAGTTCGATGGCTTGGGGCTCGTCGGAGGTCGTCCTCCCGGTGAACCGGTAGGGACGTTCTGATGTGGTGCCCCTTCCGTAGATGTGCACCGTGGCCCAGAAGTGATGGATGGAATTACTCGTGTGCTCTTGGTACACGACATATTCCGGCGGCTCGTCGATGCTAAAAACACAACGGGTGAGATTGGCGAGGATGGTTACAAAGCCTTCAAGCTCGACTGCGGTGGTCTCGTTGTGCACGAGGGGGCCTGGCATCTTGGTGGTTGGATACTGAACTGGGAATGAGGCTGTGATGTGCTGAGTTTGGGGGTAAGGCTTCCTTTATAAGTCAGCCGAGTCTTCCATCGCACACTTGTGGATGGGAAAGCTCAGGTGTTGGCACAGGCACACGGCCTATGGATAGACTGATAGGTTGGGCACCGGCTATCAAAAGATGTCGGTTGCCACTGTGGATGGGATAGACTTGTCTGTGGACAGGAAAAGATGTGGATGGGGTGGAAACCTAGGGATGGTGACCAGGCTAAGATAGGATTAGCCAATGGTCAGCCTGGCTCTGATACCAAGGCTGTCGGGGCCGGATTTCGGGAACACGATATTCCAGAAATTAACCCCTAGTGTCATCACCAGCCCAGGATTACTGTTACTAGTGGACACATCCTTGTCACAGATTACCAAGCATTTACAAGAATTTGATACAGGACCATATAGGTCTACTGATACAATAATGACTCCGGTGGTGGATGAAGGAATTGGCTTGTGGATCTCCACATCGATGGGGCTCCATTCCAACAAGAACAGCTGACCCGGATAACTCCTATCCTGCGTGGCTGCACTCCTAGGCTTCGCACGGACGTCGCTGGGTTCTTCTCGTAGAACTTCTAACCTGGCCAAGTAAATAGCCAGGGACAAGCCTGTGAGTACGTTTGAATGTACTCGCAAACATCATGGACAAATGATATAACAAATGTAGCAAACAATTATATGGTCATGGTGAATTAAACTATATGCACATGCTCATGATATACTTATATTAACTGCATGCTGACAGGAATTAAAACATGGCATGATGAATAATATTTAGTGCAGAAAATAAATATTAGCATCAATAAAATATAAAAGAAATGCCGATCGGGTGTCATGTGACACCACGGTCGGTCTTGAAAAGAAATGCCAGTCGGGTGTCTAAAAGAGAAATCGGACGATACCATCCGAGAACTCAGGCGACGCCACGAAAGGACTTGAAAAGAAATGCCAGTCGGGTGTCCACAAGAGTAGTGGCGTGATAAACCGCTTGACACTCGAGGGACGCCACAAAAGGACTTGAAAAGGAATGCTAATCGGGTGTCCACAAGAGTAGTGGCGTGATAAACCGCCTGACACTCGAGGGACGCCACAGAAAGGACTTGAAAATAAAGGCGAGTGTCCGGGGTAGTCTAGCCAGCCCCTGAGACACTCTGGAGAGTAAAAATAAGAGAATCGGGTTAGTCCACAATAATAATCATATCATCCATAATATTTATAACGATCACCAGTAGCAATAAAAAAATTATCCTGCATAATACACCGTGCTCAAATTTAAATTATTTCCTCCGGAGACCGACTCTAAGACCGACACTTGACCAACCCAGACTGTAGTCCTTAACCGCGGATACGGCTATTCGAATAGATACGACTCTGCAGAGGGTGTACTCTTTACCCACAAGTATAGGATTTCTTTAATCAGTATCGGGACACTGACTAATTCCCATTATGGTCTTTGGGTTGAAAACACACCTAACCAGCACACACCAGCTTAACTTTTCTGCTGCCAGGAGTCACCCAAAACAACAGTTAAGTAAAACTCTAAGTCGGAGAGGCTACAACCTCCATGAGCATGGGATCACTATTCATACGCGCGGATTACAAGGGTATACTCCCTCTCGGCATCATAACAGCCGGAAACACCCATGCCCCCTGACCCGATGACTGGATTTAGTCCAGGGCCCTGGAAACCCTCATCGTGGCCCTCTGTACGATGTGTGC
>LR738711.1:292339924-292485000 GCA_902687465.1 Secale cereale
ACGCCTCCACTTACGCCGAGCTGGCGCGGCCTGTGGTCACTGACAGTGGGCCCGCCTGGCCCACTGGTCAGGTTCGACCAGGTCCACGCGCGCGTCTCCTCGTGGCAGAGCAGGGGCGGCGCTCCGGCGGAGCTCGCCGGCGAACGGCAGGGCCCCACGGCGAGCCGAGCTCACCGTTGAGTCCAGGAGACCGAGGCGGTCCCATGGGTACCCTCCTTGGTCGCCGGAGTGGGCGGTGTCGTCAACGGCGAGCGCACCCGAGAAGCTCCGGCGGAGGCGAGTTGGGCGTTTCGCCCATGGACCATCTCCGGTGAAACTGAGAGGGGGAATGGATGTTCGGGAGCTCCAGGAGGCCAGTGGTGGAAGAGTTGGTGGTGGGGAGGCCGTGGTTGGCTTGGAACCATCCGAGGAAACGGCGGCGGCAGTGGTCATCGGAGATGAAGAAGAAGGCCTTCTCCGGTTGTCTTGCTTGCTTGGGGAGGCTTGGGGTGGTTTTGCTGGAGGAGTGGGGAGGTGGAGATGAGGAGCCGGGTGCTCGGGGCCCCTTTTATAGGCGGGGAGAGACCATGCCGCGGCTTCCCGAACGCGGACACGGTGGCAACGCCATTACTGCGCCGGCGAGGTCGTTGGGTGGCCGGTGAGGTTCGTTGAGGACGGTGGCCGGCCGAAGTTACTATGGGAGTGTGCTGGCGGCTCGGGAAGGTGCCAGGTAGTTTTGGACGGCGCCGTCCACGGCATACAGTGGCGACGGCCATTAATGGCAGACGCGGCCGGTGGCGAGGCCGGCGGGGTTTGGTGAGGACGGTGGTGGCTTGCAGTGATGGCGGGCGTCGTGTTTGGCTCGGGGGCGAGCCACGCGTCCAGAGCGTTGACGGTCGGTGCGACGTGGCGATGCGGGACTCGTCGGGCGGCGGCTCCGGTTGGCGTGGACGGTGGTGGCCGGCGCAAGCGGCCAAGGGAAGGTGTCGGGGAAGTAAATGGAGGTCGAGTTGATCCAGAGGAAGACTCGGGCGAGCAGGGGAGGCAGTAGAGTGGCGACAGGAGCTTGATGCCAGCGGCTGCAATACGCGTGCTCTGGCCACGCTCTACGCACGCACGCCACTTGTTTGCTGAAATGTCAATGGCATCTACAGGCGTTCGAACATGTTGCAACTTAGCAGGATGGTGCTTTAGGGCATGAGAGAGATCGTGGACATGCTGGTTTGGCCAAAAGTGCAAGTCTCTAATGCAGTTAAGAGAGAGGCCAATTTCCTTCCATGCCCACAGGGTGTTTGATGAAATGATAGGGCTATGTAGGAAGTTGTGTTGGGTGTGAAAGTTGGCAGGATGGGGTCTCTTTAGATGATAGAGATGATGGTGGAGTTAGTTTGGGAAAAGGAAATACTTGCTAGTGCAAGTTGTACTGGAATTCAGTTCTGGACAGAATATTCAGAGGGGTGTTTGGTGGGTCTAAAAGATGCTAATGGATCTGATCTTCTGGAGTTAAGGGTTTGGTAGAAGGAACTAGAAGATGGCCAAGGCTCAGAAGTTTTGGAGCAAGAAATAATAGGGTTGTAGTAGAAACCTAGAAGATGGACAGAACAAAAAAAAGTGGATGGTTCACTCAAATTTTGCAAAACACCAAGTTGGGTTTTTGCACCAATGTGACATATAGGCATCACATGACGTCCCAGAATTATGGTGGAATTTTTAGAGAATTATTTAAAATAGAAGTAGTGCAACAGAAGCATTTAAAACACTGCAAAAGCTATTAAAAGAAATTTCTAAGGCAAAATTTTATTATGAAAATAATTTCTAATGTTATCAAACAAATAATGAAATGACCCAAGATACAGTCAGAGCCCACAAAAATATTTCCAAAAATTTTTCTATATGTAAAGAAGATTTTTGAAGGACAGGTATAGAAAAGGCTAAAAAATTATTAAAGAACCTAATATAATTCAAAATTTTATTTCTAGCCAAATTTTTAATTCATGAAAAAGTAATTAAATTTTTGGGGTGTTACACTCCATCAACAGACTCTAAAAGTCTTTGTATACTTTCTTCACCACGAGTTGAGAATCTCCAAGAATAGTCACTTTCTTGATTCCCAACTCCACCGCGATTCTGAGCCCGGCAAGGAGCCCCTCATATTCAATGTTGTTGTCTGTTGCCTTCACCCGAGGAAAGTTCATTTGAACCACGTATTTGAGAAGCTCTCAGGTGGGCATGATAAGGAGTACTCATGGTCTGGCGCCCTGTAGCAAGAAACCACCATCAAAATACACTATCCATTCCTTAGGTGCTTCCTTGCCGCGGAGAATTGTCTCTGATACTTCTTCGTCTGGCGTGGGGGTCCATTCTTCAATGAACACCACCAACACTCTGCTCTGAATTGTTAAAGTGCTCTCATATTTTGAACCGAAGCTTTACAACTCTAGGGCCCATTGGACTACTCTATTTGTGGCTTCGGGGTTCCTCAATATACGTTGCAGTGGAAAACATGTAACAGTTGTGATCTAATGGGCCTGGAAGTAGTGGCGCAGTTTCCTTGAGGGCATAACAAGGCCGCAGATCAACTTCTGCACTCAAGTGTACCTTGATCTGGCCCCTTGCAACAAAGAGCTCACAAAGTACACTAGCAGCTAAACCACTTTCTTCATTGCCACTACCTTGGGACCGCCTTCACTTGCTTGCCTAAATTTCACTTGGTTTGTGCCAGATCCTGCCACAGATGCCTCGGTTTCATCTCCGGCGAGGTCAGTCACATCGGCTACATCTTCATCCACTTCTCGCTGTGCCACCATGTTGTACTAACCACTAGATTCGCCGCTGCTAAATATAGCAACAACGGTTCTTGTGGTTTAAGCGCGACTAAGGTGGGAGCAAAGGAAAGGTAAGCTTTCAAGTCTTATAGCGCTGCTTCTGCTTCCGGGGTCCACCTCATCGGGCCATCCTTTTTAAAAAATTTGAAGAAGTGTAAGGCGCGCTCGACAGACCTGGAGATGAACCTGCTCAACGGACCAATGCATCCGTCCAAGCGCCTTACGTCCTTGGCAGTTTTGGGCACTTGTATCTACTCGATTGCTTTGATCTTGTTGGGATTGGCTTCTATTTCCCGTTGAGACACAAAGAAACCAAGGAGCTTGCTGGATGGGACACCAAACACACACTTCTCAGGGTTGAGTTTCAAATTAATCTTGTGCAAATTCACAACGGTTTCTTCCAAGTCATGAATGAGTGTTGATTGATCCCTGGTTTTGACCACTATATCATCCATGTAAACTTCCATGTTTTTGTGAAAAGAGGCTCAAACCCGATCTGTACAGCCATTGCAAAGGAAGAACAATTGCTCTTCAATCTGAAAGGCATACGTACAAAGTTGTACATGCCACATGGAGTTATGAATGCGGTTTTCTACTCATTTCCTTGGCCATGAATATATTGTGGTACCCAGAGTACGTGATGTCTACTACACAACTTGTTCTTGTAGACTCGTGTTAGGCCTCCAAGCATAGAGTTTTGTAGGAAAGTAGAAATTTTTCCTCAAGTGGATGACCTAAGGTTTATTAATTCGTGGAAGGTGTAGGACGAAGATGGTCTCTCTAAAACAACCCTACAATAAAATAATAAAAAGTCTCTTGTGTCTTCTTCATTCCTCTTATATCACGGTTTCCCTAAATCTTAAAAACTTCATCCACACAAAAACTCAACAATAACTTGTGAGATAAGTTAGTATAAACCAACGCAATAACCTTATCATCATCTACTGTAGAAAATCACTAAAATTATAATAACATTGCATACTAAATGCATCTGCATATTTAATAGTACTATCCTGAAATAAAATCATAAAACACGCAAACATATGCTAATAATGCAAAAATAAGAACAATCCGTCTAAACTGGACAATCTATAAAGAATGCAATAGGATCCATACTTACCTAACTCAATAAATTCTGAAATTTTAACATGTTGTAGGAAATTTATCATATCTTGTTGTGCAAAAGATTTCAATATTTCATCACATTCTGACTTTTCTTGGTAATTTTTCCAACAGAGATAAACTTTCTGCTTTCAAACAACAACATATAGACTTGCAAAATAAGCATGTCAAAGGCTATAATTGACATTTTTATTGAAATAAAGATGCAAAACATTATCATAAAAACCAAAAAGCAAATCCCAACAAATAAAATGACACTTCAAGCAAAACTCATATCATGTGATGAATAAAAATATAGCTTCAAGTGAGGTTACCGATAATGTTGGAGATGAAAGAGGGGATGCCTTCTGGGGCATCACCAAGCTTAGTTGCTTGGTTGTTCCTTGAATATTACCTTGGGGTGCCTTGGGCATCCCCAAGCTTAGTGTCTTGCCACTCTTTATTCTCCTCATATTGGTATCTCACCCAAAACTTGAAAACTACAATCACTCAAACATAATGGAACTTCGTGAGATGGCTTAGTATGACAAAACAAATCATTCACTTTGGGTAGTCTCAAAGACAAGATTAATAATTTTTCTCACACAATTCCTACTGTAGCATATCATTTCTATAATTTATATTGATCAATATAAGCCATAGAAACTAGAAAACAAACAAACTATGCATTGAAAACAGAATTTCTCAAAAACAGAACAATCTGTAATGATCTGGACAACCACCATAATTATACAACTCTATAAATTCTGAAACATTATGACAACGTAGGAAATTTGTATACCAATAATGTGTCAAAATATCAGCTAATTATCACATTCCAATGATTTATTGAATTTTCTGAACTGGACGCCAAAACTTTCTATTTTTCCACAGAAGCAAATCAACTATCATCCACACTATCCCAAAGGCTTTACTTGGCACTTTATTGAAACAAAAAATGTAAAACATGGTTACTACAGTATCTTAACCATGTGAACACACAAAAACAGTAGGTATAAGTGTTTGGTTGTCTCCCAACAAGCGCTTTTCTTAAATGCCTTTTAGCTAGGCATGATGATTTCAATGATGCTCACATAGAAGTAAAGAATTTAAATATAACAAGAGCATCATGAATCAAAAGTTCCTATCTCATAATAATTTTCAGTAGAATCAGGAATGGATTCATCATTATAACCGTCACACAAATCATTCTTTTCATGATCTACAAGCATAGAAATTTCAATACTCTCCTCATAAGCAAATTTATTCTCATGAATAGTAGTGGGAGCATCATAAGAAACTCGAATACTATAAATTGTTTCCTCATTAAAAGAGTGATGTTCAGTAAAAGGATATTCAAGAAGACAATAATTATCAATGCTTTTTATAACATAAGTACCATCACAATAATCATCATAAGTAGCAAGTTTGTTCTCATCATAGATAGGAGGCATGCAATCATCATAGCAAATTTGACCATCCAAAGTAGGGGGACTAAAAAGATCATCCTCATTAAGCATAACATCCCCATGCTTGGGACAAACATTAATTGCAGCAAATAAATTGTCAAACATGTAATTCTCATCAAACATAACATCCCCAAGCTCACGGCTTGGCATATCATAAGCTTAATCACTCTCATCATTAATAGTACGAATAGCACCAACGATATAACAATTGCTATCATCATAATTTCCCAAGTTGGTGCCAAAAAGATTTCCAAGATTATAAAAAGTATCATTATCTTCCCAATCATAATCATCACAACAAGTAATAGGCATAACAAGATCATCATCCATAGTGCTCTCGGACAGTGTGCCATAAGGCAAAGAAGCAATATCATCATCTAGTGCATCATCTTCTGAAATTATTTTTGATTCATTATCATGAGGCACAACAATAATAGGTGCAACATCATTTGGGAGTCATACCTTTTTACCTCCACTCTTTTTTCTTTTCTTCTTCTTCACCACATCATGTGTGGGTTTAATTCATTTTTTTGAGGTTCTTATTGATGAGGGTGGTTGAACTGGGGCTCCTCCTCGTCACCTATTACATCATGAGAGACAATATGAGGGAAAGTGGAAATATTTACCATTTCATTAGTATTCCTTTTATATTCTTTTGGTTTCCCATCTTTCGATAGTTGGCAATATAAGCATTTTCCTTGCAATTTACAACACAAAACATATATATTTCTTTCATGCAAGTTTCAACATGGTCCATGAGTATGAAGGCTTCAATCCAACTATTCTTATGTGTCAATTTTTCACACCCCAAATATAAACAAACTCATTATAAAGTTCAACGGTGATCAATTTATTGCAATATTTGGACATGATTCGATCATGAAAAAGCATGCATTGGAAATTAAGGTGACCAACTTTATTGCAAAGCTCACAAGTAATAGGAGAAAGAGAACATTATTTTGTAGCAAACTCATCAATCACTTTGAGCCATCGATTGGTTTGATCATGTTTAAGCTTCTTGCCAAATCTATCATCCCTATGAGGCATGTCTTCACAAAGTCTTTGCACACCACAAAAATTGACATGCTTAAAGAAACATTTTTGTCATGACTAGTACAATCATCATTAGCATTTTGGATACTCATAGAATTCACACTAACAACATTGCAATCATGCTCATCATTTATGCCAAACATTTTATAGCATTCTTCTTCTAACAATTAAGAACAATTTTCCTTTCCATCATTTTCACGAAAGACATTATAAAGATGAATAATATGATGCAACCTCAATTCCATTTTTTTATAGTTTTCTTTTATAAATCAAACTAGTGATAAAACATGAAACTAAAAGATTCGATTGCAAGATCTAAAGATATACCTTCAAGCACTCACCTCCCCGGCAACGGAGCCAGAAAAGAGCTTGATGTATAGTACACAACTTGTTTTTGTAGACTTGTGTTGGGCCTCCAAGCGCAGAGTTTTGTAGGACAGTAGCAAATTTCGCTCAAGTGGATGGCCTAAGATTTATCAATCCGTGGGAGGTGTAGGATGAAGATGGTCTCATTCAAACAACCCTGCAACCAAATAATAAAAAGTCTCTTGTGTCCACAACACACCAAATACAATGGTATATTGTATAGGTGCACTGGTTCGGTGAAGAGATGGTGATACAAGTGTAATATCGATAGTAGATATTGATATTGTAATAGGAACAATAAAAAGCATCAAGGTAGCAAGTAACGAAAGTGAGCACAAACGGTATTGCAATGCTTGAAAATGAGGCATAGGGTCCGTAATTTCGCTAGTGCAATCTCCCAACAATGCTAATATAATTGGATCATATAACCATCCCTCAACATGCGATGAAGAGTCACTCCAAAGATCCTATCTAGTGGAGAACATAAGAAGAATTGTTTGTAGGGTACAAAACCACCTCAAAGCTATTCTTTCCGATCGATCTATCCAAGAGTTTGTAGTAAAATAACACCAAAGAATTTCAGATTCATAATACTCAATCCAACACAAAGAACCTCAAAGAGTGCCCCAAGATTTCTACAGAAGAAACAAAGACAAGAACATGAATCAACCCCTATGCGTAGATTACCCCAATGTCACCTCGATAATCTGCTAGTTAAGTGCCAAAAAGTATATCAAGTGAATCAATACAATACTCCAAAGTCACCACGAGTATTCTTGTGCAAGACATATATCAAGTGCTCTCAAATCCATAAAAGTATTCAATCTGATAAAATGAAATCTCAAAGGGAAAACTCAATTCATCACAACAAGATAGAGAGGGGGAAACACCATATGATCCGACTATATTAAGAAAGCTCATGATACATCAAGATCATGACATCTCCAAAACACGGGAGAGTGAGTGAGAGAGAGAGAGAGAGAAAGAGATATTAAATACATAGCTACTCCTACAAACCCACTGCACCGAGGGTGGAGTACTCCCTCCTCATCATGGTGGCCGCCGGGGTGATGAAGATGGTCACCGGTGATGATTCCCCCCTCCGGCAGGGTGACTGAATGGGGTCTATTATTTTCTCATGGCTACAGAGCCTTGCGGTGGTGGAACTTCTAATCTAGGATTAACCCCGAAGGGTTTTGGAATATTTGACGGTTTATATGCCGAAAAGGAGGTGCGGGAGGCCGGTGACGTGGGCACAACCCACCTGGCCGCGCCTGGGCCCCCAGGCATGCCCTGGTGGGTTGTGCCTCCATCGGGGCACCCCTGGGTCTTTCTCTGGCCCACTAGATGTCTTCTGGTCCATAAAAATCCACAAAAAGTTTCGCGGTGTCTGGACTCCGTTTGATATTGATTTCCTGCGATGTAAAAAACAAACAAACAACAACAACTGGCACTGGGCACTTGGTCAATAGGTTAGTCCCAAAAAATGATATAAAGTTGCTATAGAATGATTGTAAAACATCCAAGAATGATAATAAAATAACATGAATACTTCATAAATTATAGATACGTTGGAGATGTATCAGTACGCATCCAAGAAGGAAAGAAAATCACTTTCGGAAGTAGAATCAACAATCTGATCAATGCACGACAAGGAAAAAGGGTCCTTCGGGCATGCTTTGTTCAAATCAGTGAAGTCAATGCAAAGCCTCCATTTACCATTCGCCTAGCGCACCACTAGTGGGTTTGCTAACCAAGTTGGATGCAACACTCCTCTGACCAGACCACCTGCCTCAAGTTTCTTCATTTCCTCAGTAATGAACTGTTGTCGCTCCAAGGCCTACTTTCTAACACTACCAAAAGACACACATCCCTAACATTTTTGGTCGAATGAATTATTTTCTGTCATGCTTATGATACTTCTATGATGAAAATTGTGACAAAAACCCGTATCATCATAGATGTGGTGGGCTCCTACTTCTATGACAAAAAGTCATGACAGAAAATGGGCTTTTCATCCTGGGCGGGCCGGAGACACAGCTGCATGACATTCTTTGGGCCGTCCATAACGGAAAAAACATGGTAGAAGCAAGGGCAGGGAAAATTTACGGGAGTTCCCGGTTACAGTGGGTGGTTGCGGCGGAGCGATGCACTGAGGTTTGAGCATTTCTCTCGTACACGTCACTTGTATGTGCGAGGCGTTGGGCTCTAACTGAACCCGAGCGAGGCGTTCGCTTACTTAACCCGAGCGATTGCACTAGCTACGTTACTGAACCCCATCGATCGACCCCTTGGCTGCTAACTGAACCCGAGCGATTCCTTCACTACCGCTGCTAACTGAACCCGCTAGATCGCTGCTGCTGCTTACTGAAGCCGATCGAACCTGCTACCTCTTGATGAACAGTGAACGTGGGGTTTGTTGAACGAGTCGAGATGTACGTGGTTGGGGTTAGATGAACAGGACACCGTGGGGGTTGGACGCTGCGGTTGCCGCAGGATGAACAGGACCCCGGGATGAGGCCTCCAGAGCCGAGGCGTTCGGGGTGGATGAACAGGACCCCGTGGAGGGTTGTTTGATTAGTAGCCAGTGGAGGGCTGGTAGGATGAACATGATCCCGTGGAGGGCTGTATGAACAGTAGCCGGTGGAGGTAGAGGAAGACGCCGTGGATGAACAGTGTAGGTGGAGGCTAGAGGAAGTCGATGGTGGGTGAAAAGTATCCCATGGAGTCCCGTTTTGCGGTACACCACACCCCTCCCGATGAACAGGACCCATGTTTCGTCCGTAGCACTCCAACACAAGTTTGTCTCCTCCGTTTTGTGATACGCCACACCCCTCCCGATGAACAGGATCCCGTTTCGACCGTAGCCGATCCAACAGAAGGTCGTTTCCTCCGTTTTGCGGTACGCCAGACCCTTCCCGATGAACATGACCCCATTTTGACCGTACGCGCTCCAGCAGAAGGCCGTTTCCCTCTGTTTTGAAGTACGCCACACCAGGTTTCTGTTCTTCCGTCCAAGCCATTTGCCTCCCGATGAACACGACGCTGTTTCTCCGTTCCGACACCACCGGTTGGCTGCCAATGAACACGACGTCATTGCTGCCATCCGCTGCCTCTCCATGTACACCAGCCCTCGCCGTATGTATGCACGAGTACGCATTTGAGACTCCGCGCGTATGTAAGTACGTAGCCATGTTTTTGGCCCTGTGGCTGTACGTACATGTACACGGTTTTGAAGGGACTGTATGTACGACATGTGCTGCTCCTTACTTCGCCGCGGTTCATTGCTGCAGAGAGACTGATCGACCACTATGTACATACATGTTCAACACCAGACATATAACACTACGTACACTACCATCGGGTGGGTCCCAGTTATCACGGAGGACAAGGAGGCACTTCCTGGCATGCGAAGATATAGCTGGCGGGTCCCAGCTGTCAGGGGCGAAATCATTTTTTTACTCATAATAAGGAGACACCTCCACTTGCGAAGATGTTGCTGGTGGGTCCATGTGTCAGGGGCAGGAAGAAGGAGGCACTTCCTTCCGTGCGAAGATATAGGTGGTGGGTCATAGCTTTTTTAGGGAGGAATAATTTTGTTTTCGCGTAATAAGGAGGCGGTTGCATGCGTGCGTCCATGGAACTGGTGCGTCCCCAATGTCAGCCTCTCCATGTACATTCTTCTTCCGATAACTCTTGTTTGTTGACCATGCTGCGTCATGCGCGGCGGTGGACGATGGCGAGGCCCCGAACGGTAACTAGCTAGAGATGGGAAGACGCGACAGTGGAGTCGTAGACGAAGAGGTGTACGAGGGCTAAGTAGTTCAGGTGCGGCGTGGTTTCGTAGTCGGCGGAGCTTGAGAGGAGGTGTGGAGGTGTTGGCCTGGCCGGCTGTGGGGTATCGCTTCACAGCAAAGCTTGCTAAGCAGAGCTGCTAGCAGCCGAAGGCGGGAGGAGGTGGCCCGACGGCACTGGAGGAAGAAGATGAGAGACTGAAGATGGATGCCGACCGTTCGATGTAAATCCAACAGCTAACGATGTCAGAATCATTTGTTGACTAAGTTGACAACGCCTTGCGTTGGCTTCGACCTAGTGGCCCACATTTGAGCCTCCAAAAATGTGGCACATATTCAATCCATTTTTTTAGAATTTACAGTCATTTGCTAGGCTGGGTGAACAAATAATGTACCATCCATGTGGACCAATTAGATTATTTCTAAAAAGCCCATTTGCACTTTCTTGAAATACACGAATTTGCTCGGCTGGGTGAACAAATAATGTTAGGTCCATGCTGCTCATTTAATTTTTCCTAAAAAATTACTGCCCATTTGCCCTTTCTCGAAATACACAAGTTTGCTGGGCTGGTTCTCATTATATTGTTTGGTTGGGCGCATCAATGTTAGCAAAAACTAAACAATGGCTGATCATTTTCTTATAAATATAATTAATAATAAGCGCTTTATTATCACATTGGTCCTCAAATCTTACCAAGCTTTGGTACACAATGACTAGCATTTTCGTTGCCTTAAAGTAAAAAAACAAAAGGATTTTAATGTTAAAAAACTAATTTTATAAGTTAATAAGACGTGGGATTTTTTGTTATGTATGTAAATATTTGTTAAATATATGATGATAATAACAATAATATATAAAATAGTATAAGTATATATAATATAGTAAAAAGGCATAAGTCGGACCTGGCGTTCCAATTCTTAAATAGAAAAATAGAACATACATCTGCGTTTTCTTCTTCGAAAAATACATAAGTTGAGCTGCGGATCTTTAAGAAAAAATAAAACCTAGGATTGGAGGCCCATAGGCCGGTCGATACATGACGGCCCTAAGAAATACAAACCGGCCTGTCATGGGCTCAGCATGTTAAAACCTAGACTAGTGGGTCCCGATTGTCGGCCTCTCCACGTACAGTCCTATCCAGATTCTCCTCGTTTGTTGAGCATGTTCACGATGACAGACAGCGGCGCCGCGATGAGCGCACAAAGGCGGAGGATGACGTCCAGGCCTCGGACGAGAACGTTCCGGAGCTGGTGAAGACATGCTACAGTAGTGGTAGAAGTAGTGTCAAACTTCTACGTAAAATTCTGAAGTATCCCAGTGGCAAGTTCAACTCCCCAACCCCTACTCCGCCCAAGTTCGATTCCACCTAATGCAGGGAAAATGTAGCCAATTGTTTGCCTCTGCCATTACTGACATGTGGGTCCCCATTGTCATCTACGCACACCACCTCCAACCCTTGGCAAAACTTCGTCCCTCATTTTCTCTATTTTTGCACACAACATTGTGTGGGCATACTCGAAAAGGGCGTGTTAATATAAATGCTTTGCCATCTGAAACTGAAACTTAGAGTTTCTTCTCTGAGAATCACATTGTCTGCACTTTTATATGAAACTACATGTTTGAAGTGCTAAAAATAGATCTCTAGATTTCAGAAAATACTTCATATGCTCAATACTGCAAGTCTAACATTCGTATCTGAAAGTACTCTGAAAATGCACAACACAAAACACAATTCACAACCTACGAATACTAACAACCCTAAGCTCCTCCTGAGATTATTGGGGGTGGGGGCACTCCCCTCCTATATCTCGATGGCAGATGCTACTCCTCGAGCTTGCGTTGTATTCCCTTGAAGAGGAAAGGGTGATGCATCACGGTAGCGTAAGTATTTCCCTCAGTTTTTGAGAACCAAGGTATCAATCCAGTAGGTGTCACGACTGGTCTTTTAGTAAAATAATTACCGGAAGACCGACCGTTTTATTTAAACCAGCGAGGAATATAATTCCTTGTCGGTAGATAATTCCTTGATACAGATATTCCAGTACACTGAATATTATACAAGGTTGAGCTAGGGGTTGCTCAACAAATTTTTTTACAAGCGCGCCAATATATTACATAGAGGCGGATATGACACAAGGCAGGGTGGCATACTACTGACTCGTAATAAAAGGTGGTGGAATATGTCACAGTGAAGTGGGTGGAGTGACTCCAATATTTTACAGTTCATCGAGTGTCGGAGTGAGACCCGATGATTTATTTTGGTGGTAGGCGGAAGCGGTTATGAAACTGTGATTAACTCCAGGATCGCAAGGGACTGACTAGGACTCCTCTAAGCGTCGGACTCGCTATCGAACTCTTCATCCATGAGATCGCCTTCGTCCACATCTGGCCAAATCAACAAGCTAGGTGAGTGCTTTGAATGTACTCGCAAGACAGTTCAGACTTAAGATATAACAAATGCCAACATGAATGCATATGAGTATTCCAGCAAAAATGTGACCGGAATAAAATATGAATGCGCTGAAGGTAAAGATGGAAGTCGGGCGGTAATCCTGCCGAAGTCCAAAAGATAATGGTAAAGAGACCAAACGAGGGTCTGGGAGACGCCTCGTAGGGAAAATAATAAATGACAACAGGCCACAGTCGGGCGTTTGTGCGACACCACATAAAGGGCTTATATCAAAATAAATAACAAGAATGCCTCAGTCGGACGTCTGAGCGACATTACATAAAGGGCTTATAAATAAAAGAATGCCGCAGTCGGACGTCTGAGCGACATCACATAAAGGGCATGTAAATAAAAGAATGCCGCAGTCGGACGTCTGAGCAACATCTCACAAAGGGCTTATAAATAAAAGAATGCCACAGCCGGACGTCTGAGCGACATCTCATAAAGGGCTTATAAATAACAGAATGTATAATGATGAAATACTTCTGGAAGTAAATGCACACAGAGATAGGGGTGAGTTCATTTACCAAATGAACTTGACGAAAATACTATTCTGGTTATCATCAAGCATGAACTAAAGACGGTCACCGGGTTGACATGGAGTTTTGACCCTAGGCGATAAACACGGTCTACTGAAGAAATTTAACTCTGCAGAGCTTGTACCATTAACTCATAGCCAACGGGTTCTACTAGCCACGTGGGCTAGTCCCGTCTATGGTGTTTTAGTAGAAACTCAACTAACCAGTACACACCCATTTAACATCCTGTCGTCCGGAATCACCCGCGACGGCATTCACGGAAAACTTTAAGACGGGGAGGCTACAACCTCGAATAGCATAGGATCAAATTTATATATGCGCGCTCTAAGGGGTGACCCCCTCTTGGTCCCAACCGGAAACACCCATGCCCCCTAACCGCATGACGGGCTTTAATCCTGGGCCATGGAACCCTCATCCCGGCCCCTCTACTTGGTGTGTACTCGGAAAGTAGTTTACAACTGACTAAACCGTAATCCCAACGGACGGCCTATGATAGTACCAAAAAGGAGACGAACGGAATCATGACATGATCTCCGTTGATACTGAGTTAACCAACTACTGGCATGCTCCAACAATACCAGCATTCCACCCCTCATATCACCATATGATCGAGGTAGTTCAACATTATCCTTCGGGACTCACCCGAAGCTTACTTGCATGAAATATGCCATACACATATGCCCATATGATGATGCTTATGACACGGACTACTCAAGCAACCATGCAACACACTCATCATATCAAGAGTTCAAACATGCTTGCCTAGTTCTGAAAAGTCGGAGCCTAACTCGGTGTGATTCGCGTCTCCGTCATGGCCTCCGGTATCTACGCATTCAAACAAATACATACTAACATAAATACCGCGCGTGCAAAAAAAGTTGCTCAAAATATTTCCACATAAATATGACCAGAAACTAGACAGAAAACCAAGGTGGACAGAAAAATAATCAACTAAAAATCACTTTTATTTAAAAAGATATTAAGGTTTCTGTATAGGGACCCATCTGTAATGAAACCGAAAAGATCCAGGGGCTAGGACAGAAAAGGACAAAGCGAATCGATATGCGGTACGCCAGCCGCAGAGGGAAGACGTATTTTGCCGATTGCGTTAACAGAAAATGATTCGAAGGGGGAGAGATGAGAGACTGATAGAGGGCCCCACGCGTCAGGTTTGAAAAAAGAAAGCAGAGTCGCACCGGCGCCGGTGTTGCGGTGATCGCCGGCGTCGATCCGCGGCGAGTTAGGGGAGGGAAGAGGTACCTATGGCTTCACGGTGGTCTTCCGCGTCGAACGGTGGTAGAGTTGGGTGTCGGCGAGCCCCACGTCGACGTTGAGCTTATCTCCGGCGGACGGCAGCTCGGGTGGTCGTGGACCTCGTCGGAGAAGGTTTCTGGAGTGAAATTGAGTTGGGGGTTAGGACTAGGTGGATGCTAGGGTGCTACGTTCAAGTTCACGGTGGTGCAGACGCCCTCACCGGAGTGAACGGAGCTGGAGCCCGAGGCGGAGGTAGCTGTCCAGAGCCGGGGAAGAAAAGCCTCTCGGGGCTCTTCCAGAGGTTGGGCGCGGCCTAGGGAAGTAGTGGAGGCGTGTATGCTCGAGCACGAGCTCGGGGGTGCCTTTTATAGGCGGCTCAAGGTGTCTGTCGCGAATGGATAAGTCCGGCGAGCCAATTACGGTGCTCCAGTGGTCGGACGGCGGGGCTATGGGCTTGAGCATCATCTATGATCTGTAGGAGCTCCATTCCCGCGCCTAACTCAGCAATAGAGGTGGAGTTACGGCCTGTCCTCGACGGAACGGCCGCGCAGCTTGTCGGCGACAGAAACGGCGCTCTGCGCGTGCCAGGCCACGGCGACGGCGTGCCAGGCGTGCGTTGGCTGTGGAGAGGGACACGCGGAGCACTGAGGTGGTCTGGGCGGCGCGAAATGGCGTGGAGCTGCGGCGTTGCTTCTGTCAGCCGCCACGGGCGGCGCTGTGGCCGTGGTAGTCGCCGGCGTGGTCGGGCCAGGGCGCCACCGACGCCGAGAAGCTGCCAAGCGACCGTGCGGCGCGTGGATAAGAAGAAGCTGCAGTGCAGCGTCGAGCCAAGGAAGATACAGACGAGGTTTTATCGCCGCGCCCGATGACTGTCGAAACTGACGAAACTGACGAAGTGTTGAACTGTCGACAGTTTCAGTTAACAGCAAACAGTTAAGTGTAGGCGGGGTGTTTGATGAAATGATTCTGTTATGTGTGCAATGTTTCAGGGGCTGATTTTTGGTGGAGTGGCCTCTTGATGCATCTAGAGGCTGCATGATTTTTCACAGAATTTTTGGATGAAGATAAATATGAATTTCACCAAATTTTGCAAATCTGATCCAAACTTGCAGCAGGTGGAATTTGAAAATTTTGAACTATGGACCAGTGAAACAAGATGGATCTAGGTTGTGGGTACTAAAGACCATCTAGGAGAGTTGGTTTGGAGTCAAACAACTAGATGGAGATGGTGGCTCCTTTTTAATTCACCAAGGTCCACTATAAAAGACAGAATTTGCTTTGGAGTGAAACAAATAGAAGAAATATTCCAATAAGATTATAACTTGCTGGAATTGATGAAATACATGTCCAAGGTGTGGAGAGGGTCTTGGAGAGGATTGTTTCTGTTGGGATCATGGCAAGATGAAGGATGGAGAGGGAGATAAGTCCAAGGTTAACTTGGGAGCTTTAAATCAAGAAGGGAAAATTCAAACCACTTCTTTTGAAACTCAACTAGTGTTAGAGCCAACCACAGAAGAAAAACCTCAAGGCCAAATTCAAACCACTTCTTTTGATCGTAATAGCTCTTTTGTCGGCTTTGGGCGGTCTTGAGTCGATCCCCTATCATTTTTACTTTCTCCTCAGCTTCTTTTAACATATCTGGGCCGAATATACGACCGTCCTCTGTTTCTGACCAGTTCCGCGGAGTACGGCATCTTCGTCCGTACAAGGCTTCGAAAGGTGCCATTTGCAGGCTAGCTTGGTAACTATTGTTGTATGCAAACTCGGCATATGGTAAGCTTTCGTCCCAACTGGTCCCATAGGTGAGTACACATGCCCTTAGCATGTCTTCAAGTATTTGATTTACCCGTTCCGTTTGTCCTCCAGTCTGGGGGTGGTAAGCCGTGCTGAACGTTAGTTGTGTCCCGAGGGCTTGCTGCAACTGGTCCCAAAATTTTGAGATGAACTGAGTGCCCCCGTCGGATATTATAGTCTTGGGAACACCATGTAGGCATACTATCCGGGCGAGGTAAAGCTTGGCGAGCTTTTGAGTGGTGTGCGTTGTCTTGACGGGTATGAAATGTGCCACCTTGGTCTGTCTATCTGTGATGACCCAGATGGCATCGTTACCGTGTTGTGACCGTGGTAGTCCAACAATAAAATCCATTCCAATATCGTCCCATTTCCATTCAGGTATCTTGTTTGGCTGTAATAGCCCTGTGGGTTTTTGGTGCTCGGCTTTAATGTGTTGACATGAATCGCTACATGCAATAAAAGTGGCTATATCTCTCTTCATGCCGTGCCACCAGAATCTTTCCTGAATAGCCTTATACATTTTCGTACCTCCAGGGTGGATCGAGTATGGAGCGGTGTGGCTTTCTGCTAGAATTTGCTGCTTAAGGTCGTTGCTATTCGGTACGCAAAGTCTGTCTCCGAACCATAATATTCCTTCACTGTCTATGGTGAATTATGATGCCTTGCCCTGACTTACTTTTCTTTTTATCCCTTCGATGATGGGATGTCCATGCTGAGCCTTCTTTATTTGCTCTATTAGCGTAGGCTGTATTTCTAGCTTGGATACTTCACCTTCCGTGACCATCATTAGGTTGAGCCTGGCGAATTCTTGCTGAAATTTGGGTCTCAGGTTCTGTATGCTGCCGTTGTTCGGGCTGGGGTAACGGCTGAGAGCATCTGCTACCACGTTTGCTTTTCCTGGGTGATAGTGGATGCCAACATCGTAATCTTTTACCAGTTCCAGCCAGCGTCGTTGTCGTAAATTGAGATCTGGCTGTGTGAAAATATAGCTGAGGCTCTTATGGTCCGTATATATTTCACAGCAATTTCCAAGCAAAAAGTGCCTCCACTCCTTGAGTGCATGAATGACTGCTGCCAACAAAAATCATGGGTAGGGTAATTTCCTTCATGTTTTCGCAGTTGCCGGGAAGCGTATGCGACTACTTTGCCTTCTTGCATTAGTACGCATCCGAGACCTTTCCGGGATGCGTCGCAATATACTTCAAAACTCTTGTGTATGTCCGGCACAATTAATACTGGGGTTGTTGTTAACCTCTTTTTGAGTTCTTGGAAGCTTTTCTCACATGCCTCGGTCCACTCGAATTTCTTATCCTTCTTGAGTAGCTGTGTCATTGGTTTGGCTATGGTAGAAAATCCTTCAATAAATCTTCTGTAATATCCGGCCATACCGAGGAAACTGCGTATATCCGTTACACTGGCAGGTGACTTCCAGCCAAGTACGGCTTTGACTTTATCTGGTTCCATAGCAATTCCTTCTTGTGTTAATACGTGTCCTAGGAAACCCACTTGTCTCAACCAAAATTCACATTTGCTGAATTTGGCGTAAAGTTGGTGTTTCCTTAATTCTCCCAGTACGAGGTGTTCAGCTTGTTCTTCCGATGTCTTGGAATACACCAAAATATCATCAATAAATACCACCACAAATTTGTCCATGAATTTCATAAATACCTTGTTCATGAGGTGGACGAAATATGCGGGAGCGTTGGTCAGTCTAAACGGCATTACTGTAAATTCGTAAAGTCCGTATCTTGAGGTGAATGTTGTTTTCGGGATATCCTCTGTGCGTACTTTCAGCTGATGATATCCTCACCTTAAGTCAACCTTTGACAAAACCTTGGCTTGCGCGAGCTGGTCAAATAAATCATTTATCCGTGGCATCGGATATTTATTTTTGATTGTGACCATGTTGAGTGCTCGGTAGTCTATACACAACCTCATGGTCCTATCCTTCTTTTTGGCAAATAATAACGGCGAGCCCCAAGGTGAGGAGCTGGCCCGTATAAATCCCTTGTCCAACAGTTCCTTTATTTGTTTCTTTAATTCAACTAACTCGGATGGCGCCATTCTGTATGGTTTCTTATATATGGGTGTGGTTCCCGGTGCTAGCTCAATAATGAATTCTATTTCTCTGTGTGGCGGCATGCCTGGTAATTCCTCGGGAAATACGTCCGGAAATTCACATACAACTGGAACCTTGCTTAACTCAGATGTATCAACTTTGTTTAATTTTGGTTGCCGAGATACTGGTCTCTCCTGAGCTGTGACTCTTATTGTTTTTCCATGATGATGAGTAAGAATCACTGTTCTGTTGAAGCAGTCGATAAATCCTTTATTGGTGGTCAGCCAGTCCATACCCAAGATAACATCCAGTCCTTTGTTTTCCAGCACGATGAGGTTTGTGTGAAATTTTAATCCCTTAATTTCAATGGTCAAACCTTGGCAGTAATTTTGTGTGATCTGCTTACTTCCGGGGGACTGGATAGTCATTGATTTTCCCAAGGGAAGCATTGAAAAACCATGTTGCAAAGCAAAACTCTTCGAAATGAACGAATGAGAAGCTTCAGAATCAAACAAAACCGTGGCAGGTATTGTGTTGACAGGAAACGTACCGGGTACGATATCTGGGGCATCCTGTGCTTGCTCCTTGGTCACATGGTTCAGGTGGCCTTTCCTGTGATTGTTATTGGGGTTGAAATTGTTACGCTTGGGCGCGGAATTGATTCCATTGTTGTTTGGCTTTGGCGCTGAGTTTCTTGGCTTAGGGCATTATTTAGCATAGTGTCCCTCTTCTCCACATGCGTAGCAGGTAACACCCGGGCGATAGGTGAAATCCTTGTCTCTTGCATGAAAATTCTTATTTGGACGTGTGTCATGGGTCGTGGGTCTGCTCTCACCATTCCTCTGGAAATTTATTTTATTCTTGTTGTTGCGGGGGTGGTTGGTCTGATCTCTTTTTCTCTTGCGAATATCTTCCAGGCTGCGACGTTCATTTTCCAGTGCAATGGCTTTGTCCACCAATGTCTTGAAATCTGGAAATGTGTGTACGACTAACTGGCATTTTAGTGCCGGTGCCAGTCCGTCCAGGAACTTCTCCATCTTTTTTTTCTGTCATTCGCTCTTCATTGGCATAACGTGATAATTGCGCAAACTGACTGTTGTATTCCTGCACTGTCATGCTTCTCTGCTTGAGGTCATCAAATTCTCTTTTCTTAATCTTCATAATGCTCTTAGGGATGTGTGCTCCGCGAAAGCCTTCCTTGAAATCTTCCCAGGTGATATTATTTGTGTCGGGATGCATAAGCAGGAAATTTTCCCACCAAGATGCGGCTGTGCGTACAGCACTTTTTCACGGTCTGAGCATTGTGCCACAATTAATTTCCTTTCAATATCTCGAAGCCAATCATCGGCCTCAAGAGGCTTGTCTGTGTGCGAAAATGTTGTGGGGCGCGTCTTTTGAAATTTAGACAATTTTGAGTGCTGTTGGTATGGTTCATAGTGATTTCCCTTGTTAATGACATGGTTCATCATTTCTTGGTGTTGTTGCTGACTTTGCTCGTAAAGACGGCACACTTGAGAAAATGATGTTTCACTGCCTTGCTGACTTGACTGCCCTTGTGAGAAATTGCTGTTTGTCTGTGTGCCATAATTTTCTTCCGGCGGACTTGGCATGGAGCGTGTCCAGGGACGAGTCATTTCTTACTCTGGGGTAACAAAGCAGAAATTATGGGAAGCACCGAGCAGCAAAATAAACTAAGATTTTGCAAAAAGCGATCAAACACGAGCTCAAAAAAGATTTTCGAAATAAACTGGTTGATTGCGCGCGGAGAAGGCTACTAGTACATATATTACACGCAGATTCTAATTATACATACATCACTCAGGGTGTGCGTACACATCCTGACATGTTATTTAAAGCTAGTGCACTCCTCCAAGATCCTACATGATGCGCAAACAGACTACTCCCATCGACCTATTTTACATAACATA
The DNA here is from genome assembly GCA_902687465.1 of Secale cereale. Taxonomy (NCBI): domain Eukaryota; kingdom Viridiplantae; phylum Streptophyta; class Magnoliopsida; order Poales; family Poaceae; genus Secale; species Secale cereale. The sequence goes on from LR738711.1 coordinate 292,360,536, forward strand.
CAAACATTACAAGCGGGCGCGGTGCGTCGCGGAATGACGCTCTAGTTGGAGATGTTGAAGATTTCCCTCGGCCTGCCGAGGGTAAGGCCCAGTGGTGCTGGAGACTCAACTTCCTCCTCACTGATGGGCTCCAGGCGCGGAGTGTGAGTACGAGGTGTTGAAGCAGGTGCAGCAGGCGGTGCAGCTCTGACTGGAGTAGGAGCAATGACTTGGTCAAACTCCTCAGTGGTAGGCAGACGGCGAGCGGTGGCGATGATGGAAGGTGCATAGGATGCGGCGAACGAGACAAAAGTCATTGGTGGTGTGGTATGGAGTAGCTCCCTTCTGTTGGCGGAGCCACTCTGGACCATCTCCATACGTGTGGCCACCAGGTCGTCCACCAGATTATCAAAGGCTGCCTCAAGAGCCTTGAGGTACTCAACCATTGATTCAATGGCCTCGTCACGCTCCCCATTTGCGCATGCAAATGCATAATGACACGTATAAGGCACGTGGCATGGGAGGTAACGGAAGCGACGAGTCTTCATCAAAGGAAGGATGTCCCGGAGACGAGCTATCGCCTCACGGGCAGCCATCTGCATGGCATGCCTCTCCGTAGGCATGGCTCTGCACACAAATCCAAGGCGGCGCGCTTCAGAACGCCCACCTTTGAAGTGTACCACAGCCTGATGCATAGACACGCTGTCGTTGTGCTTGTGAAGGTAGAGTGTAAATTCAGGACGAGTGGATGGCCCGATCGCGACTTTGGTGATGGCGAAGAGGAGCTTGACAAACCCCTTAGGAATGTTGGCAAACACCTGTGCATCACAGTCTTTGCTGGCCATCTACAAAAGTAGACAAAAATTCCGAATGATCAGGCCATAAATTTATGCTGGCCAACAGAAAATTGCTACAGATGTAAAAATGCTGAAAAGCAAATTTTCGCTAATAACCGATTAGTGAGCGCACCTAGTGGCTTCCTACAGTCAGCCTGACTCTGATACCAAGGTTGTCACAACCGGTCTTTCAGTAAAATAATTACCGAAAGACCGACCATTTTATTTAAACCAGCGAGGAATATAATTCCTTCCCGGCAGACAATTCCTTGATACAGAATTTCCAGTACACTGAATATTATACAAGGTTGAGCTAGGGGTTGCTCAACAAATTTTATTACAAGCGCGCCAATATATTACATAGAGGCGGATATGACACAAGGCAGGGTGGCATACTACTGACTCGTAATAAAAGGTGGTGGAATATGTCACAGTGAAGTGGGTGGAGTGACTCCAATATTTTACAGTTCATCGAGTGTCGGAGTGAGACCCGATGATTTTTTTTGGTGGTAGGCGGAAGCGGTTATGAAACAGTGATTAACTCCAGGATAGCAAGGGACTGACTGGGACTCCTCTAAGCATCGGACTCGCTATCAAACTATTCATCCATGAGATCACCTTCGTCCACATCTGGCCAAATCAACAAGCCAGGTGAGTACTTTGAATGTACTCGCAAGACAGTTCGGACTTAAGATATAACAAATGCCAACATGAATGCATATGAGTATTCCAGCAAAAATGTGACCGGAATAAAATATGAATGCGCTGAAGGTAAAGATGGAAGTCGGGCGGTAATCCTCCCTTAGTCCAAAAGATAATGGTAAAGAGACCAAACGAGGGTCTGGGAGACGCCTCGTAGGGAAAATAATAAATGACAACAGGCCACAGTCAGGCGTCTGAGCGACACCACATAAAGGCCTTATATCAAAATAAATAATAAGAATGCCTCAGTCGGACGTCTGAGCGACATCACATAAAGGGCTTATAAATAAAAGAATGCCGCAGTCGGACGCCTGAGCGACATCACAGAAAGGGCTTGTAAATAAAATAATGCCGCAGTCGGACGTCTGAGCGACATCTCATAAAGGGCTTATAAATAAAAGAATGCCACAGTCGGACGTCTGAGCGACATCTCATAAAGGGCTTATAAATAACAGAATGTATAATGATGAAATACTTCAGGAAGTAAATCCACACAGAGATAGGGGTGAGTTCATCTACCAAATGAACTTGACGAAAATACTATTCCGGTTATCATCAAGCATGAACTAAAGACGGTCACCGGGTTGACATGGAGTTTTGACCATAGGCGATAAACACGGTTACTGAAGGAATTTAACTCTACAGAGCTTGTACCATTAACTCATAGCCAACGGGTTCTACTAGCCACGTGGGCTAGTCCCGTCTATGCTATTTTAGTAGAAACTCAACTAACCAGTACACACCCATTTAACATCCTGTCTTCCGGAATCACCCGCGACTGCATTAACGGAAAACTTTAAGACGGGGAGGCTACAACCTCGAATAGCATGGGACCAAATTTATATATGCGCGCTCTAAGGGGTGCCCCCCTCTCGGTCCCAACCGGAAACACCCATGCCCCCTGACCGGATGATGGGCTTTAATCCAGGGCCATGGAACCCTCATCCCGGCCCCTCTACTTGGTGTGTACTCGGAAAGTAGTTTACAACTGACTAGACCGTAATCCCAACAGACGGCCTATGATAGTACCGAAAGGAGACGAACGGAATCATGACATGATCTCCGTTGATACTGAGTTAACCAACTACTGGCATGCTCCAACAATACCAGCATTCCACCCCTCATATCACCATATGATCGAGGTGGTTCAACATTATCCTTCGGGACTCACCCGAAGCTTACTTGCATGAAATATGCCATACACATATGCCCATATGATCATGCTTATGACACGGACTACTCGAGCAACCATGCAACACACTCATCATATCAAGAGTTCAAACATGCTTGTCTGGTTCTGAAAAGTCGGAGCCTAACTCGGTCTGATTCGCGTCTCCGTCAAGGCCTCCGGTATCTGCGCATTCAAACAAATATATACTAACATAAATACCGCGCGTGCAAATCAAGTTGCTCAAAATATTTTGACATAAATATGACAATAAACTAGACAGAAAACCAAGGTGGACAGAAAAAGAATCAACTAAAAATCACTTTTAGTTTAAAAGATATTAAGGTTTCTGTCTAGGGACCCATCTGTAATGAAACAGAAAAGATCCAGGGGCTAGGACAGAAAAGGACAAAGTGAATCGGTATGCGGTACGCCAGCCGCAGAGGGAAGACGTGTTTTGCCGATTGTGTTAACAGAAAACGATTCGAAGGGGGAGAGATGAGAGACTGACAGAGGGCCCCACGCGTCAGGTTTGAAAAAAGAAAGAAGAGCCGCGCCGGCGCCGGTGCTGCAGTGATCGCCGGCGTCGATCCGCAGCGTGTTAGAGGAGGGAAGAGGTACCTACGGCTTCACGGTGGTCTTCCGCGTCGAACAGTGGTAGAGTTGGGTGTCGGCGAGCCCCACGTCGGCGGCAAGCTTATCTCCGGCGGACGGCGGCTCAGGTGGTCATGGACCTCGTCGGAGAAGGTTTCTGGAGTGAAATTGAGTTGGGGGTTAGGACTAGGTGGATGCCAGGGTGCTACGTTCAAGTTCACGGCGGTGCAGAAGCCCTCACCGGAGTGAACGGAGCTGGAGCCCGAGGCGGAGGTAGCTGGCCGGAGCCGGGGAAGAAAAGCCTCTCGGGCCTCTTCCAGAGGTTGGGCGCGGCCTAGGGAAGTAGTGGAGGCGTGTGTGCTCGAGCACGAGCTCGGGGGTGCCTTTTATAGGCGGCTCGAGGTGTCTGCCGCGAATGGATAAGTCCGGCGAGCCAATTACGGCGCTGCAGTGGTCGGACGGCGGGGCTAGGGGCTTGAGCATCATCTATGATTTGTAGGAGGTCCATTCCCGCGCTTAACTTAGCAGTAGAGGTGGAGTTACGGCTTGTCCTCGACGGAACGGCCGCGCGGCTTGTCGGCGGCAAAAACGGCGCTCTGCGCGTGCCAGGCCACGGCGACGGCGTGCCAGCCGTGCGTTGGCTGTGGAGAGGGACACGCGGAGCACTGAGGTGGTCTGGGCGGCGCGAAACGGCGTGGAGCTGCGGCGTTGCTTCTGTCAGCCGCCACGTGCGGCACTATGGCCGTGGCAGTCGCCGGCGCGGTCGGGCCAGGGCGCCACCGATGCCCAGAAGCTGCCAAGCGACCGTGCGGCGCGTGGATAAGAAGAAGCTGCAGTGCAGTGTCGAGCCAAGGAAGATACATACGAGGTTTTGTCGCCGCGCCCGACGACTGTCGAAACTGACGAAACTGACGAACTGTTGAACTGTCGACAGTTTTAGTTAACAGCTAACAGTTCAGTGTAGGCTAGGTGTTTGATGAAATGATTCTGGTATGTGTGCAATGTTTCAGGGGCTGATTTTTGGTGGAGTGGCCTCTTGATGTATCTAGAGGCTGCATCATTTTTCACAGAATTTTTGGATGAAGATAAATATGAATTTCACCAAATTTTGCAAATCTGGTCCAAACTTGCAGCAGGTGAAATTTGAAAATTTTGAACTATGGACCAGTGAAACAAGATGGATCTAGGTTGTGGGTACTAAATACCATCTAGGAGAGTTGGTTTGGAGTCAAACAACTAGATGGAGATGGTGGCTCCTTTGTAATTCACCAAGGTCCACTATAAAAGACAGAATTTGCTTTGGAGTGAAACAAATAGAAGAAACAATCCAATAAGATTATAACTTGCTGGAATTGTTGAAATACTTGTCCAAGGTGTGGAGAGGGTCTTGGAGAGGATTGTTTCTGTTGGGATCATGGCAAGATGAAGGATGGAGAGGGAGATAAGTCCAAGGTTAACTTGGGAGGTTTAAATCAAGAAGGGAAAATTCAAACCACTTCTTTTGAAACTCAACTAGTGTTAGAGCCAACCACAGGAGAAAAACCTCAAGGCCAAAAACCAAGCTTGAGAAAACCCAAAAACTTTGGCCCAAAGGGATTTTAGAAGGGCAAAAGAAAAGATCAAACAATCCCCCTTCCAAAAAGGCCAAAAGTTTGAAAGAAAAACCAACTCAAAAATTTGTGGTGTTACAACACCTACCCCCTTAGGAAAAATCTCGTCCCCGAGATTTCAACTGATCCTCAAATAGGTGTGGGTGTTCTGTCCGAAGGAAATCTTCTCTTTCCCATGTTGCCTCATCCTCTATGTGATTACTCCACTGAACCTTGAGAAATTTAATAGTTTTCTGATGGGTCCTCCTTTCAGACTCCTCCAAAATCTTTACTGGGTGTTCTCGGTAGGTGAGATCCGGTTGCTCGTCAAGGTTTTCATGTGACACATGCTTCTCTGGGTTGCTTACACACTTCCGTAGTTGCGAGACGTGGAACACGTCGTGGACGTCGGACAGTTCCTTGGGAAGGTCCAGTTGGTAAGCTATTGTGTCTCTCCGTGCAACTATACCGAAGGGTCCGATGAATCGTGGTGCTAGTTTCCCTTTGACTTCGATAAGCAAATTACTGGCGAGCAATTGATAGAAAAGCGAATAATTATGAAACTATCTAGGCATGATCATTATATATAGGCACCACGTCCGAGACAAGTAGACCGAAACGATTCTGCAACTACTACTATTACTCCACACATCGACCACTATCCAGCATGCATCTAGAGTATTAAGTTCATAAGAACAGAGTAACACCTTAAGCAAGATGACATGATGTAGAGGGATAAACTCAAACATAGTGATATAAACCCGATCTTTTTAACCTCGATGGCAACAATACAATACGTGCCTTGCTGCCCCTAATGTCACTGGGAAAGGACACCGCAAGATTGAACCCAAAGCCGAGCACTTCTCCCATTGCAAGAACTATAGATCTAGTAGGCCAAACCAAACCAATAATTCGAAGAGACTTGCAATGATATTACAATCATACATAAAGAGTTCAGAAAAGAACCAAATATTTCTCATAGATAATCTGGATCATAAACCGACAATTCACCGGATCTCGAATAACACACCTCAAAAAGAGATTACATCGAATAGATCTCCTCGAAGACCGAGGAAAACTTGGTATTGAGATCCAAAGAGAAAGAAGAAGCCATCTAGATACTAGCTATGGACCCAAAGGTCTGTGGTAAACTACTCACAACTCAAGGTGAGGCGATGATGATGATGTAGAAGCACTCCATGGAAGATCCCCCCGCCGGCGGAGCTCCGGAACAGGCCCCAAGATGGGATCTCACAGGAACAGAAGGTTGCAGCGGTGGAACTAGGGTTTTCTCTGTCGTTCTGATGGTTTCGGGGTACGTAGATATATATAGGAAGAAGGAGGGCACCGGGGGCCAGACGGGGTGCCCACGAGGCAGGGGGCGCGCCCCCCACCGTCGTGGACGCCACGTCAGCCCTACTTGGTGGTTCTCAAGTCTCCCGTGCGTATTTTGCTCCAAAAATATCTCTCTCGAAGGTTTCATTCCGTTTGGACTCCGTTTGATATTCCTTTTCTGTAAAACCCTGAAATAGGCAAAAAACAACAATCTGGACTGGGCCTTTGGGTTAATAGGTTAGTCCCAAAAATAATATAAAAGTGTATAACAAAGCCCATTAAACATCCAAAACATCATAAATAATAGCATGGGACAATAAAAAATTATAGATACGTTGGAGAAGTATCAGCAGAGAGTCGCCCCGTGAGACGAGGTGAACGGTGAGGGAGAGGATGGCGGGGAAGCATCATCGCGCCAACTACTTTTCTCCTCTTGAAGTTGGGTACGGTCGAGGAAGACTCTACCGGCTCGCTCTGCCATGACACCCTCACAAACAGCATCGTGTAGATGCTCGATCCTTTAATCTCTAGTGGATGCTCCATCTTGAATTGATACTCCCACCACCACGGCCTCACGTTCGGATTCGGTGAATCTGTTTGCTCCTTGGCCCAGAGGAGCAACTCTATGTACTCCCGCGCGACTCCCTCCCGATGTATCGCCTCCTTTTCGCTCTTTTCCAGATATTTGGCCATCTCTTTCACCATTGCCGCTAATTGCTCCGGGGTGTCAAACCAAGACTGTATCTCCAACATCCTGGCTAGCTTCACAGGGTTGTCGTCTACGATCCTCACATATCGGTTGTACTCCTCCATCGATCTACTTCTCAACATTACCTTCACTCACCAGTGGTTGTTTTTGAATGGAAGAGGATAGGAGCAACGCTGGTTTTGGATTAGAAAAGGAGAGGAGCGGCGGTGGTTTTGAAATGGAAGACGACATGAGCAGCGCAGGTTTTCGATTGGAACAAGATAGGAGCGGCGGTGGTTTAAGAGGAGATGAGTGGCTCTGGTCTTGGAAGTATTTTATTGTTTTGCGTATTTTGAGGTCAAAGTTTGACCACCTACTGTATTTGACAAGAAAAATGTGAATGCATGTTATCAAAAATTGTATCATTTGGTTCGTATCTGAATGTACTTCCAAATTATATTAATTTTGCAACGTATAACATATATTTTATTTCTGAAAATCATAGTCAAATATGACCCATAATACATGGGAGACTAGTTAATGTGGGGTCACTTTCTTAATTGAAGGATAAATTTGTTTTGATTTTGATCCAGTCACAGCGCGCCGGCCCTCTCGTCCAATCCTAAATCGCAGCCGCATGCTCCATTGCAAAACCGGGTTGAGATCATCTGCAATACTATATGGTGATGTACTGCGGATAACATGTGGGGTCGGGTCCACACGACAGTGACCGTACTGCATGGTGCGCTACTGCAGAGGATCCCAACCCTACAAAACCACCCCCTCTCCTCTCTGTCATCTCCATTCCAAAACCACTGTCTCGCCTCTCCCTCTTCTCCATTGCAAAACCACCCCCACTCCTCTCCGTCTTCTCCATTGCAAAACCACAGTCTCGCCTCTCCCTCTTCTCCATTGAAAGACCACCGTCTCTCATCCCATCTTCAAAAGCTAGCACCGGACCTCTCAGAAGGACATCTATGGAGAGAATGCATCAGCGAATCAGGCAGATCGCTGGCGGCGACCAGGCGATGTTAGCCAGGTTGAAGGAGATCCTTACTTGGTTTAACAACAAGTGGGAGATTTCGTGGACGGTGAGGGCCATGTGGCAATATATGTGAAAGAGCGAGACGGCCACGATGAGGGCGGCGATGTAGTCCTCGGTGGCAGTCACGCCATAGTCCTTAGAGATCATTGAGTATCTCCTCTGGGCGATGGAGCAGCCAGATTCGCTCGTTGAGAAAGTCAGGCAGATGTGGTGGGTATACAGGTCGAAGATCGAGCATCTAGAGGATAGCGAATCGATCGAGTATGGTGTGCCGTTCGTGAGGGTGCGGTGCCAGCCGGAGCCACAGGAGTATTCGTTCTTCCACCGCAGGAGGAGGCCGGATGGCACGGCGTCGCATCCCCGCCGTTCTCCACGGTTCCCTCGCCGCTCGCCTCGTTTCAACGGTGGCGGTAGGGTGTAAGGTAAGATTCGCACTAACCTAATCTTCCATCCGCTCATGCTTACAATCAGTGGGACAACTAATGAAAATCATGCTTACAATCAGTCTCCGAGTATTACACCAATCACCTTAAAATAGCTCTGGACCAAAAATAAACACCGTGTACAAATAAAGATAAATTGATTGGTGCTTCTTTCATAAAAGACTACACCGTAGAAAAGTGCCAATATAAGCTACTAGTTTTGGATTAGAGGATTTGCTGCCGAGAAAGATCCGTCCAAAGATAGCGCCAAAGCTTGGATGGAGCATGGTCAGTGTCGGTAATTTTTACTTTGCACCTCGCACTCTGCATATATGATGGTTCCATCCGTACATCTGTGCAGTTCCACCAAAATGCAGCTGAATAACCATGTTTGCACAGATAATGAACAAGCGTGATTACGTTATAGTAGCACTGGTTCATGAAACATACACTAATAAATAGAAGAAACTGCATTTTCTTAATGTGGAAATATTGCGATAGTATAACAGTATGTGCTGGTGCGAGGGCGAGATGGGCCCTGCGACGCCTCATACGGTTGGCCGCATACTGGAAATTGACCCAATTCTCCCTGATACACCTTATGCCAGTGCTGAACATCAGTGTACAGCGGTAGTGCAAGGAGGGGCCTTGAGACATTCCAATCTCTATTTTTGTTCAGATCAACTAAAATTAAGCTGCCCAGTTTGCAGAAACACTTAAACATTAACAATGCGACTAGTTGATGAAACATATACTAACAAAGAGGAGCACTTTCTTTATCTACATTTGAAATGAAATGATAGAGAGGACACTCGCTCTATTTTGACTGTATTATTACTTCATTTTATCAGTGGCACTAGGGTCGAGCTGGTGGCAAGCGAGGTGTACCATGCGTCGCAAGGATGGAGGCCGGGGATGCTTAGACTGCAATGTTGAAGCTAGCTCTTTCAGTCTCTATCTTCCCCCCTGATGTTTCGATGGTAGCATTTGGGTTGTAATCCAAACTTGGTCGAGCTGGTGCTGCGTCCCCCTACCTTCCGAGTTTATGTGGCGAACATGTCTGCTACTAGTACTCAGTCAGTTCTAGTAGTAGTTGCATAACTGCCCGTTTACACTGAAATGTTGTCCGAGAATGGTTTTCTATGGATGGTTATATTTAATGAAATAGGAGGAAACCCCTCTTTTGATATAAACAAATCAGTGGCACTAGCAGTGCCAAAACATTGCCTCAAATTAGTAGTGCTACTAGATAAAGGTGAAAAATAGTAACATTAGTTCTTATCATGGCAGTGCCAAAATAGTAGCACAAGAGGAGAGTCAACATGCAGGATCTCTAGTAAATGGTCGGACCAAAAAGGAACATACCTCGTGATGGGAACCATATCTGTAGTCAACGCCATCATAGAAGAGATGACACCAGTCACCAACATGGATGATTCAATTCATGGGACCTTTTTGTGCAATTCACCTAAAATGAGGCAATGTTTACATCATGCAGTTAGCAAGTACTTGGTCCCATGAGCTAGCAACTTCTTCTTCATTAGTCGCAATAAAACTGAGCAACATCAAGGTTGGTCGTGAAGCTGCTAGAATATTCAACTATAATTTGGATATCATTTTGTGCAGTTCAACTAAGATCAAGCGTGAAATGTATATCTCCATTTGCACAAAAAGGTGGAAAGGAGGGTGCCTAATAAGTGATGAAACATACATCAAATGAAAAGAATCATGTTCCTTATCTGAATGGCGATCCTACAAGGACAGTAGCAATTTCTAAATCAGCAGCATAGCTAGATATTTTTGTGGGCATTAAGATTAACTATGACAACCATTAAATAAGACATTACATTAATGGTGTCGTTGCTTCATTTTACTTGCAACATTGCATTAATAGCTGCTAAAGAGTTGGTATTTGGGCACGGGATAGTAGGCGGACCAGGACAATTGCATTTCTAACGAAAATAAGCAACTTATCTTAATGCAGAATTTAGAAGGACATGAAAAACAGTGCCATTGATTCATATTACTGGAGGCGTTACATTGAAAACAACATTGATTTAACGTGTCATTACTTTAACAGTGGGACTGCTACATTTTACTAGTGGCATTACATAACAGGAGCTTGGGGCAACAAACATCAAAACAGGATATCTCGGTTGGTCCCATTTTGTAGCCACCTTATATAGCGTGAGGCTAGCAAATCTAGTGCTGGTCATACTCTGTTGACTTGTCGCCCAGTCCCCACTTTCTTTCCTTTTTGAACCAATAGATCGGTTTATATTGAGTGTACTGCGTTTCCCTTTATTTCCCTATTAGACCAAGAGACTAGTTGAATAGCCAGTCTCTGCTATGAAGGAAATATGCCCTAGAGGCAATAATAAATTGTTATTTATATTTCCATATATCATGATAAATTTCTATTATTCATGCTAGAATTGTATTAACCAGAAACTTGATACATGTGTGGATACATAGACGAAACATAGTGTCCCCCGTATGCATCTACTAGACTAGCTCGTTAATCAAAGATGGTTATGTTTCCTAACCATAGACATGAGTTGTCATTTGATCAACGGGATGGCATCAGTAGGAGAATGATGTGATGGAAAAAGACCCATCTGTTAGCTTAGAAACTTGATCGTTTAGTTTTACTGCTATTGCTTTCTTCATTACTTATACATGTTCCTATGACTATGGAGGAACACCTTGTGTGCTATCAAACGTCACAACGTAACTGGGTGATTATAAAGATGCTCTACAGGTGTCTCCGAAGGTGTTTGTGGTGTTGGCATAGGTTGAGAATATGATTTGTCACTCCGAGTGTCGGAGACGTATCTCTAGGCCTTCTCGGTAATACACATCGTAATAAGGCATGCAAGCAAATGACTAATGAGTTAGTCACGAGATGATGTATTACGGAACGAGTAAAGAGACTTGACGGTGACGAGATTGAACTAGGTATGATGATACCAATGATCGAATCTCGGGCAAGTAACATACCGATGACAAAGGTAACAATGTATGTTGTTAGGCGGTTTGACCGATAAAGATCTTCGTAGAATATGTAGGAACCAATATGAGCATCCAGGTTCCGCTATGTATTATTTACCGGAGATGAGTGTCGGTCATGTCTACATAGTTCTCAAACTCGTAGGGTCCGCATGCTTAACGTTCGATGACGATCGGTATTATGAGTTTATGTGTTTTGATGCACCAAAGGTAGTTTGGAGTCCCGGATGTGATCACGGACATGACGAGGTGTATCGAAATGGTCAAGACATAAAGATTGATATATTGTAAGGTTATATTCGGACACCGGAAGGGTTCCGGGGGTAACCGGATAAATACTGGAGTACCGTGGAGTTACTGGGACCTCCTCCTTGGCCGCCTCCTCCTCACCTCCCTCCTTTATATACGTGGGGAGAGGGCACCCCATAGACACAAAAGTTGATTTGCAAGCCGTGTGCGGTGCTCCTCCCCACAGTTACACACCTCGGTCATATCGTCACAGTGCTTAGGCAAAGCCCTGCACCGGTAACTTCATCATCACCGTCACCACGCCGTTGTGCTGATGAAACTCTCCCGTGACGCTCAACTGGATCAAGAGCTCGTGGGACGTCATCGAGTTGAACGTGTGCTGAACGCAGAGGTACCGTATGATCGGTGCTTGGATCGGTTGGATCGCGAAGAGGTTCGACTACATCAACCGCGTCACTAGACACTTCCGCTTTCGGTCTACGAGGGTACATGGACACGCTCTCCCCACTCGTTGGTATGCTTCTCCTAGATAGATCTTGCGTGATCCGAGGAATTTTTTTAAAATACTACGTTCCCCAATAGTGGTATCAGAACCAGGTCTATGCATAGATGATATGCACGAGTAGAACACAATTAGTTGCGGGCGATAATAGTCATACTTCTTACCAGCATGCCATACTTTGATTCGGCGGTGTTGTGAGATGAAGTGGCCCGGACAGACATTACGTGTACGCTTACGCGAGACTGGCTTCACCGTTACGAGCACTCGTTTCTTAAAGGTGACCGGCGGGTGTCTGTCTCTCTCACTTTAGTTGATTCGAGTGTGGCTATGCCCAGTCCTTGTGGTTTTGTATACGTAGGTAAGAACGGTTCTTGCTAAGCCCGTAGCTGCCACGTAAAACTTGCAACAACAAACTAGAGGACGTCTAACTTGTTTTTGTAGGGCATGTTGTGATGTGATATGGTCAAAATGTGATGAGTTATATGTTATTGTATGAGATGATCATGTTTTGTAAATTACCGGCAACCGCTAGGAGCCTTATGGTTGTCTCTTTATTGTATGAATTGCGAAGGCCATGTAATTGCTTTACTTTATCACTACGAGTTAGCGATAGTAGTAGTGGAAATAGTTGGCGAGACGACCACGACGCTACGATGAAGATCATGGTGTCAAGAGGGTGACGATGGAGATCATGACGATGCTTTGGAGATGGAGATCAAAAGCACAAGATGATGATGGCATATCATGTCACATATTTTGATTGCATGTGATGCTTATCTTATTATGCTTCTTATTTTGCTTAGTTCGGTGGTAGAATTATAAGATGATCCCTTACAAAATTTCAAGGTACAAGTGTTCTCCCTGAGTATGCGCCGTTGCGAATGTTTGTCATGCCGAGACACCATGTGATGATCGTGTGTGATAGGCTCTACATTCAAATACAACGGGTGTAGGACATTTTTGCGCATGCATAATACTCGGGTTAAAATTGACGAGCCTAGCATGTATAGACAAGGCCTTAAACACTAGAGAACGAACGGTTGAGCGTGAATCATATAGTAGATATGATCAACATAAGATGTTCACCATTGAAAACTATTCCATCTCACGTGATGATCAGACATGGTTTAGTTGATTTGGATCACGTGATCATTTATATGACTAGATGGATGTCTATCTAAGTGGGAGTTCTTCAGTAATATGATTAATTGAACTTTAATTTATCATGAACTTAGTCCTGATAGTTTTTTCATATCTATGTTGTTGTAGATTAATGGCACGTGCTACCGTTCCGTTGAATTTTAATGCATTCCTAGAGAAAGCTAAGTTGAAAGATGATGGTAGCAACTACACAGACTGGGTCAGTAACTTGAGGATTATCCTCATTGGTGCACAGAATAATTATGTCCTGGAAGCACCGCTAGGTGACAGGCTTCTGTAGGAGAAACTCCGGACACTATGAAAGTCTGGCAAGCTCGTTCTGATGACTACTCGATAGTACAATGTGCCATGCTTTACGACTTAGAATCGGGACTTCAAAGACGTTTTGAACGTCATGGAGCATATGAGATGTTCCAAGATTTGAAGTTAATATTTCAAGCAAATGCCCGAATTGAGAGATATGAAGTCTCCAATAAGTTCTATAGCTGCAAGATGGAGGAGAACAGTTCTATTAGTGAACACTTGCTCAGAATGTCTGGGTACTACAATCATACGACTCAACTTGGTTGCAAAGTTGACGAAGATAGTGTTATTGATAGAGTTCTTCAATCACTGCCACCAAGCTATAAAGGCTTCGTGATGAACTATAATATGCAAGGGATGCGGAAGACAATTCCCGTGCTCTTCTCTATGCTCAAAGCTGCAGAGCTAGAAATCAAAAAGGAGCATCAAGTGTTGATGGTTAACAAGACAACTAGTTTCAAGAAAAAGGGCAAGGGAAAGATGGGGAACTTCGAGAAGAATAGAAAGACAGTTGCTACTCCAGCGAAGGAACCCATGTCTGGAGCCAAGCCTGAAACTGAGTGCTTCTACTACAAAGGAACTGGACCCTGGAAGCGGAACTGTCCCAAGTATTTGGCAGATAAAAGGATGGCAAAGTGAACAAAGGTATATTTGATATACATGTTATTGATGTGTACCTTACTAATGCTCATAGTAGCTCCTGAGTATTTGATACTCGTTCGATTGCTAATGTAACTCGAAACAGGGGCTACGGACTAAACGAAGATTAGCTAAGGACGAGGTGACGATGCACGTGGGGAATGGTTCCAAAGTCGATTTGATCGCCGTCGGCACGCTACCTCTACATCTACCATCGGGATTAGTTTTAGACCTAAATAATTGTTATTTGGTGCCAGCGTTGAGCATGAACATTATATCTGGATCTTGTTTGTTGCGAGATGGTTATTCATTTAAATCAGAGAATAATGGTTGTTCCATTTATATGAATAATATCTTTTATGGTCATGCACCCTTGAAGAGTGGTCTATTCCTGTTAGATCTCGATCGTAGTGATACACATATTCATAATATTGAAGCCAAAAGATGCAAAGTTGATAGTGATAGTACAAATTATTTGTGGCACTGTCGTTTAGGTCATATTGGTGTAAAGCGCATGAAGAAACTCCATGCTGATGGACTTTTGGAATCACTTGGTGCTTGCGAACCATGCCTCATGTGCAAGATGACTAAAACTCTGTTCTCCGGAACAATGAAGCGAGCAACTGATTTGTTGGAAATCATACATACTGATGTATGTGGACCGATGAGTGTTGAGGCTCGCGGCAGGTATCGTTATTTTCTGACCTTCACAGGTGATTTGAGCAGATATGGGCATATCTACTTGATGAAGCACAAGTCTGAAACATTTGAAAAGTTCAAAGAATTTCAGAGTGAAGTAGAGAATCATCGTAACAAGAAAATAAAGTTTCTGTGATCTGATCGTGGAGGCGAATATATTTGTTACGAGTTTGGTCTTCATTTGAAACAATGTGGAATAGTTTCACATCTCACGCCACCCGGAACACCATAGTGAAATAATGTGTCTGAACGTCGTAACCGTACTTTATTAGATATGGTGGAATCTATGATGTCTCTTACCGGTTTACCACTATCATTTGGGGGTTATGCTTTAAAGATAGCTGCATTCACATTAAATAGGGCGCCATCTAAATCCGTTGAGACGGCGCCTTATGAACTGTAGTTTGGCAAGAAACCAAAGTTGTCGTTTCTTAAAGTTTGGGGCTGCGATGCTTATGTGAAAAAGATTCAACCTGATAAGCTTGAACCCAAGTAGGAGAAATGTGTCTTCATAGGATACCCAAAGGAAACTGTTGGGTACACCTTCTATCACATATCCGAAGGCAATATTTTCATTACTAAAAATGGATCCTTTCTAGAGATTGAGTTTCTCTCGAAAGAAGTGAGTGGGAGGAAAGTGGAACTTGATGAGGTCATTGTACCTTCTCCCGAATTGGAAAGTAGTACATCACGGAAACTAGTTCCAGTGATTCTTACACCAATCAGCTGTAACATCCCAAATTTTCTATTTGGAATGTTATACATTAGATCATCATGCATATCATATTTTCTTGCTTTTGGTGGATCCAAGAAAATCCAAAGCAACTCAAGGACCCTCGGAGAGAGTTGGGGATTTCAATATTTTCATATTCGAGGTTTCTCAAATTTTGAAAATAGGATCATTTGATTTTATTTATTTTATCTTCAAGTATTTCAATCATAAAAATATGAAAGAGGGAGTAAAATGACTCTCCCAAAATTAAAGAAATACGGAAGATTTAATTAAAAAATCAAATAAGTTTTATTTGAATTAGGAAAAATTGCATGTTTTCAAAAATGCATTTTAGTGCCAAGAAAATGTTCATCTTGTTCTAAATAATCTATTTAGACGGTGAAAATTTGTTTTGGCAATTTTTAGATTTTTTTATTTCTTTTTTTTGAGTTCTTTTCATAGCGCAAGCTAATTAGAAAAAATAGAGAGAGAGGACCCGACCCGACTGGGCCGAAGCCCAGCCGAGCCAGGCCCAGCGCCCCGCACCGCCTTCCCCGCCTGCGCCGTTCGTCGTGGCCGAGCCGGACTCGCCGCCGCCACCGTTTTGCTTGCCCCCTCCCCAAGCCTCCAAGCCCCCCTATATATATAGCACCGCTGCCTCTGCCGCACACCGCCGCCGTCGCCGCCGTTAGCCGCCGCCGCCGTGGTTAGCCGCAGCCGCCACCGCTGCACGCCGCCGCCGTTGCTGCATGCCGCCGCTGCCGCTGCTGCCCACCACCACTACCACCGTAGCCCCGCCGCCCGCCGTCGCCAATGCCGCCGCCCGCCGGCCGTTCGACGAGGTAGCCGCCCGCCGGCCGGTTCTCGGTAGAAAACCATTGGTTTTTTTCTTTTAGAACCCTAGTTCGTTTTTAACTAGATCGGTTTTTATTTTCTTTTCTGGTTTAGTTAATTAGAGAGCGTTCACCCGTTCGTTTGTTTTAACGAACGAGTTTGTCGTTTAGTTTCAGCTGACGAACATCCGTTCGTTAAGCTGTTTTAGTTTTCTTTTTCGTAGTTTATTTTCTGATCGCGATCTCTGATCCGATCTTCATTTTAGTTTATCTTTTCGCTCGTTTATCGGAATCGGGTGATTCAAGCACCTAGAGTTTCATCTCGAAATTATCTTTCTGTTTAACCTAGTCACTCAAGCGTTTGCCTCTGTTAAATTTGGACTTAGATCCAGATTGGTTCGGTAGTTGTTTCTCTTTCGCCGTTTGTCTTTCGTTGCTTTTATTTTGTCGTTTCTTTTGCAAACCGGAGTTCTTAAGTTGAACCTTCTGCTTAGATCTCTTATTTGAGTTTTGCTCGTGCATTAGTTAAGTACTTATTGTGTGCTTGATTGTTTGCGATAGAGTACCCGGAGTGCGCCGCTTACTACTTTGAATCTCTAGGTTTTGCGGATCATCAGCAAGGCAAGTAACACTTTGATCATATTTTCAAATTACTCAGTTTTCATTGCATTAGTCAAACCCTCACACATTGCATGAGTAGGAGCTATAACTTGTGGGACTGGAAAGTAGATTGAGGTAGAACCTATTACCTGCATTACATTCAAACCTTTGGGAGTTACTTCTACGTTTGCAAATAGGTCATGCCATGCTCGTAGACGTGGATTGGGTGAGTGTATCCATGACAGATGTGAGATTTTTAATTAATGGTTCAACTTAAGGTGGCAACTTTAACACACATCTGGGTGGATTGAGGCACCTGGGTATTCCAGCGATTGCCTGTTTTCTTTTGAACCGCCACCCAGGCTCAAAAGGATCATGAGATTATTCATACTAGAAACTTCTGTGTGCAGCCACATGCCAATATGGGCTCTGGCATAGTTGAGTAAGTTGTGGGAAACCTTTCCGTGATGGGCTAGCAGATGTAGAGGGATTGTAGGTGTACCGGCCTATCTATCCGGTTAAGGGGACCTCTTCGGAAAGACTGTGTCTCGGTCATCCATTTCTCAAACACCATGTAGTGCGAGAAACCAAATGGAGGCGATCGAGTCTTGTCGGGAAAAGTGCACAAACCTCTGTAGACTGTACTAACTGATCAT
Source organism: Secale cereale (assembly GCA_902687465.1). Classification (NCBI taxonomy): domain Eukaryota; kingdom Viridiplantae; phylum Streptophyta; class Magnoliopsida; order Poales; family Poaceae; genus Secale; species Secale cereale. Next base: position 292,378,257 of record LR738711.1, read on the forward strand.
GATTAGCCGTGTCCCCGGTTATGGATGTCTCGAGTATCTAGTACTTGGATATCATGTGAATCTCATCATGTTACTCTAATTAATATTGTTGGGTTTAATGATGATTAATAATTGGGGTTGAGAGGATGTCTATCTTCTCAACGATGTTTCAACTACCATGATAGTTAATTAAAATCTATTCCTCAGCAGTAGGAGAAAATTGGCTTTACGCAAAAACTGTAACCATAGAGCTTACCACCAGCCATATTGCATATCGTATATTTTTACTTTTGTTACTCTCTATGTGTTACTTTGCCAGCATATTCGATGTGCTGACCCGTTTTCGGGCTGCAACGTTCATGTTGCAGACTTTTCAGACGACGAGTAAGGTGCCTTATAGGTCGTGGTTCTATACTCAGTGATGCCGTTGGAGTTGATGGACTCACTTATCTTCCAAGCCTTCCGCTGTTATCGTGTTAGATGGCCTTAAGCCATTTTTATTGTAATAAGTTTATCGTTGGAACTATCGATTTAATAAGTGTGTGATTGCTACTCTGTTATAAATCCTTCAAGTACTGTGCGTGTCAGCATTACTGATACAGGAATGACACTGATGCACAGAGATTAGACTGTTTGAGGTCTGGTCGCTACAAGATGGTATCAGAGCACACGACCACTAAGCTGAAACCCTAGAGCACTATTCACTCTTCTCTTTTCTGACTCCTCGTCTTTTCTACTCTTTTAGGATGGTGGATGCAAGGAACAAGTTCACGCAACCTGATGAAGATACACCATTTGGACGATACCTGAAGGAAGTCACCAGATATCTAAACATCGGACTACCAAGTTTCATCGGAACCTACATCGCCACTTTACCTGAAGAGGAGCGCTGGTTGATTCAAGCTCAAGTCCCAGGAAGAAAGTTCAAGCCCGTCACCGCACCCATAGAATTTTCCTTTAATGCGCCTATATGGAGACTAGGCAGAAGCATGGCAGCCCACATCACTATGGGAAGGATTGGAGAAATCTACAAGCATGAGCTAAAGGACACCATCTACCAGATCTGTGGACGCTGAGATGAGAGTTGGGATATGATCAACACCCGGACGGACAGGTCCATTGCCTCGTTCATTCAGGAGTTGAACCAGCACATTCGTCGCCAAGAGCACCAGATGTGTGCAGGGATGATAGATTTGAAGAAAGCACTAACCAGAAACTTGGAGTTAGAGGAAGAACTCAAGACGACACGCGACGGATATGAGGAGGAGATGTTAATACTTGTGGAGAAGAATGTTGATTTGACACGGAAGTTAGGGATACTCAAGGGAGAAGAAGAAGAGGAAGAAGAACCCAAGGAGATTCCACCTGAAGATTACATCATCATTGACGACACGGACTCAGACCCCGATGATAGTGATGATGAGGACTATGAAGATGAAGCTGGAGCGGACATCATGGAATCCTCTGTCGATCAAAATTTTTAGAAGACCTTCCTATGACTAGTAGTTTTCCCATTTAGTAGACTTAGAGCACTTTTGTAACGTTAGATCCGTGTAAGCCATTGATTGAAATTGATATTGGTGTGATAATGTTTGTGTTTTGCCTCATGTGCATTGGGTAGTGATTTCCCTTAGACCTCTTTTCTATTCTAATCTCTTCCCTCTACAACCATCAGATGCCACCAAGACGTGAGCCTGGATTTGAGTTTCCCTGTGAGCTCACTCAGTTGATCCAGCAGCAGAACACTTTGATGCAACTTCTTGTCTAGAACACTCAGAACAACCATAACAACAACAACAACCCTCCACCACCACCCGTGGATAACCTGACCCGTTTCTTAAGGTTACAACCACCGGTGTTTGCTAGCAGCATTGAACCAATAGTCGCTGATGACTGGCTGCACAAGATTGGAAGGGATTTGACCACCGCTAACTGCTCAGATGCTGAGAAGGTGCGATTTGCTACACACCAGTTGTCTGGACCAGCCGCAACATGGTGGGAGAATTACACAGCCACTTTTCCCATAGCCAATGTGACTTGGGATCAGTTTTAGCAAGCTTTTCGTACCGCCCATGTCTCAAATGGAGCTATGAGTATGAAGAAGCATGAGTTTCGCAATTTGCGCCAAGGCAACCGTACAGTGGCTCAGTACGTGGATGAGTTTAGTACCCTATCTCGTTATGCCCCATATGATGTGGCCACAGATGCCGCTAAGCAGGAGAGATTTATGGAAGGGCTGAATGATGAGATGAGTGTACATTTGATGGTGGCAACTTTCAATAACTACTAGGAGCTGGTTGATCGTGCTCTAATGATTGAAAGGAAGCACCAACAGATTGAAAGTCGCAAGAGGAAGTATGGACAAGGAAAGTATAATTCTGGAGCTCAGCAGAAGCCTCGTTTTACCCCTAAAACGGTTGGACAATTCCAACATAACCATGGAGGAGGTAGCTCACACAATCATAATGGCCCCAAGAATGGAAATGGGAATGGAGTAAGTAATAACCAGAGCTGCCCTACCCCGTCCACACCCACCAAGAAGGATTTCAGCCATGTCACCTGTTACACGTGCGGGAAGTATGGAAATTATGCCAATGACTGCCCAGAAGCTAAGAATGGGAACGGAAATGGAAGCGCCGCTAAGAACCCGAACCCGTTCAACAAAGGACAAGTGAACCACGTGACTGTGGAGGAGGTAGAAGAGCAACCAGATATTGTTGTCGGAAGTTTTTGGTTAAGACATTTACCGCAATAGTTCTTTTGATACTGGTGCATCACATTCATACATTTCAAGGGGATTCGTAAATAGACATAGGATGTCCACCCGAGTTCTTAAGACCCCTATGTTAGTAGGTTCACCAGGAGCAGAGTATATGGCACACCAAGGATGTTTTCAGACACCATTGACCATAGGACGCCACATTTTCCCCTCTGACCTAATAGTCCTGGAGTCACAAGGATTGGATGTGATATTAGGTATGGATTGGCTATCGAAGTATGGAGTTAACATTGACTGTGCCAGTAAGTCTATTTTTCTCACCACCCTAGAGGGAAAAAGGATTATGTATGTATCTAGGCATTTGCCTATAAGGACTCAAGTACATTCTCTCAAGGGAGTTGTTCAGGAGGAAGTGCCAGTAGTGAAGGATTATCCGGATGTGTTCCCAGAGGAGTTACCTGGCATGCCACCGGATAGAGATATATAATTTTTGATTGAGCTTTTGCCAGGCACAGGGCCAATTTCTAAGAGACCATATAGGATGCCCGCCAAGGATTTGGAGGAGATTAAGCAACATATTAAGGAGTTACTGGATAAAGGTTACATATGCCCAAGTTCTTCGCCTTGGGGTTCACCAGTACTTCTAGTGGAAAAGAAGGACGGATCGTTAAGAATGGTTGTTGATTACCGAGCACTGAATGAAGTAACGATCGAGAATAAGTACCCACTGCCGATGATCGATGATCTGTTTGTTAGATTGCAAGGAGCTAAGGTATTTTCCAAGATCGATCTGTGATCAGGGAACCACCAATTGAAGATTCGAGAGCAGGATATACCTAAGACGGCCTTTACCACCAGGTATGGGTTGTACGAGTATACCGTTATGTCTTTTGGTCTGACTAACGCACCAGCATACTTTATGAACTTGATGAACAAAGTGTTTATGGAGTACTTGGATAAGTTCATCATAGTGTTCATAGATGATATATTGATTTTCTCAAAGGATGAAGAGGAACATGCAGAGCATTTGCGTTTGGTATTGGAGAAACTCAGAGAACATCAGTTGTATGCCAAGTTTAGCAAATGCGAGTTTTGGTTGAAGGAAGTTGGATTTCTCGGACACGTTATATCCGGAGAAGGAATAACAGTAGACCCCGTCAAAGTGCAGGCAGTCACGGAGTGGTTGGCACCCACTACAGTTGGAGAGATCCAGAGTTTTCTTGGACTTGCAGGATACTACCGGAGATTTATTGAAAATTTCTCGAGGATTGCAAAACCAATGACGGAGTTGCTAAAGAAGGATACTAAGTTCAATTGGACCGAAGAATGTGAGGCCAGTTTTTAGGAATTAAAGAAACGGATGGTCTCATCACCTTTGTTGATTCTGCCAGATCAACATAAGGACTATGAGGTGTACTGCGACGCTTCACGTCGAGGACTTGGAGCAGTTCTTATGCAGGAAGGTAGAGTTGTTTCGTATGCTTCACGACAACTGAAACCTCACGAGTTGAACTATGCCACTCATGATTTGGAGTTAGCAGCCGTAGTTCATGCATTGAAGACTTGGAGACACTTTCTCATCGGAAATCATTATGAAGTATATACGGATCACAAGAGTTTGAAGTATATATTCACTCAGAAGGAGTTGAATCTCAGGCAAAGGAGATGGCTGGAACTCATTAAGGACTATGACATGAGATTGCATTATCATCCCAGAAAGGCTAACGTAGTAGCCGATGCGCTAAGCCGTAAAACCATGTCAATACCCTAATGACGGAGGATTTACCAAGGGAGTTAGCCGAGGACCTACAAGAACTATGTGTGGAGATAGTTCCGAGAGGCTATGTAGCAACACTAGAGATCCAGTCTTCCCTGATGGATAAAATCAGAGAAGCTCAGAAAACTGACAAGGAGGTTGCCTCTATAAAGGAGAGGATGAATGAAGGAAATGCTAAAGGATTTCGTGAGGATGAGCACGACACCTTATGGTTTGAGGACCGCATTTATGTGCCTAACGACCCAGGGATCAGGAAGTTGATTCTACAGGAGGCCCATGATTCACCATACTCAATTCACCCAGGAAATACTAAGATGTATTTGGATTTGAAGGATATTTTCTGGTGGACCGGTATGAAGAAAGATATTGCGGAGTATGTAGCAGTTTGTGATGTATGCGAGAGAGTGAAGGCAGAACATCAGAAGCCGGCAGGATTGTTACAACCATTGCCAATACCCGAATGGAAGTGGGGTAAGCTAGGTATGGATTTTATTACGGGATTACCCAGAACTCGTTCTGGCTATGACTCGATTTGGGTAGTAGTCGATCGTTTGACGAAGGTAGCTCATTTCATCCCCGTAAAGACTACTTATACCAGTGCAAAGTTGGCAAAGATATACATGACCAGAATCGTATGTCTGCATGGAGTTCCGAGGAGCATCGTATCAGACAGAGGAACCCAGTTTACCTCAATGTTCTGGAATCAGTTACACGAAACTTTGGGTACCAGGCTAGAGTTTAGCACAGCTTTTCATCCGCAGACAGATGGACAAACTGAAAGAGTCAAGCAGATTTTGGAGGATATGCTGAGAGCCTGTGCGCTAGATTATGGATCTAGTTGGGACGACAATTTGCCGTATGCCAAATTTTCTTACAACAACAGTTATCAATCTAGTTTGAAGATGGCCCCTTTCGAAGCGTTATACGGAAGGAGATGTAGAACTCCGTTGTCGTGGGACGAAGTTGGAGACCGCAAGTTGTTTGGGCCAGATTTGATCAAGGAATCGGAGCAGAAGGTGAAGTTGATTCGCGATAGGCTTAAGATAGCTCAGTCCAGGCATAAGAGCTACACGGATTCAAAACGCAAGGAGATCGTTTATGAAGTCGGAGACAGGGTTTACCTTCGAGTATCTCCACTTCAAGGAGTTAAGCGCTTTGGAGTTAAGGGAAAACTAGCGCCACATTTTGTAGGACCATATAAGGTTATGGAACGTATGGGAGAAGTAGCCTACAAGTTGGAATTGCCCGAAGGATTGTCAGGAGTTCACGACGTATTCCACGTTTCGCAGTTGAAGAAATGACACGCAGAGATGGCTGAGATACCGCTGAGGGATTCTGTGTCATTGGAAGCTATTCAGCTGGACATCGATTTGACCTATGAAGAGAAAGCAGTCAAGATTCTTGAGTATGCCAGCCGAGTCACCCGCAGCAAGGTTATCAAGTTTTGCAAAGCTCAGTGGAGTCACCACACCGAGGATGAAGCCACCTGGGAAAGAGAGGAAGACCTGCAGAAGGACCACCCTCACCTATTTTCTAGCCACCCCGAATCTCGAGGGCGAGATTCATCTTAAGGGGGGTAGGTTTGTAACATCCCAAATTTTCAATTTGGAATGTTATACATTAGATCATCATGCATATCATATTTTCTTGCTTTTGGTGGATCCAAGAAAATCCTAAGCAACTCAAGGACCCTCGGAGAGAGTTGGGGATTTCAATATTTTCATATTTGAGGTTTCTCAAATTTTGAAAATAGGATCATTTCATTTTATTTATTTTATCTTCAAGTATTTCTATCATAAAAATATGAGGGAGTAAAATGACTCCCAAAATTAAAGAAATACGGAAGATTTAATAAAAAATCAAATAAGTTTTATTTGGAGTTTTATTTGAATTAGGAAAAATGGCATGTTTTCAAAAATGCATTTTAGTGCCAAGAAAATGTTCATTTTGTTATAAATATTCTATTTAGATGGTGAAATTTTGTTTTGGCAATTTTTAGATTTTTATTTCTTTTTTTGAGTTCTTTTCGTAGCGCAGGCGTAATTAGAAAAAAAAAGAGAGAGAGGACCCGACCTGACTGGGCCGAAGCCCAGCCGAGCCAGGCCCAGCGCCCCGCACCGCCTTTCCCACACGCGCCGTTCGTCGTGGCCGAGCTGGACTCGCCGCCGCCATTTTTCTTGCCCCCTCCCCCAAGCCTCCAAGCCCCCCTATATATATAGCCCCACTGCCTCTGCCGCACACCGCCCCCGTCGCCGCTGTTAGCCGCCGCCGCCGTTGCTGCACGCCGCCGCCGCCGTTGCTGCACGCCGCCGCCGCCGCTGCTGCCCACCACTACTACCACCGCAGCCCCGCCACAGCCCCGCCGCCACCCGTCGCCAACGCCGCCGCCCGCCGGCCGTTCGACGAGGTAGCCGCCCGCCGGCTGGTTCTCGCTAGAAAATCGTCGCTTTTTTTCTTTTAGAACCCTAGTTCATTTTTTGTACTTGATCAGTTTTTTTCTTTTCCGGTTTAGTTAATTAGAGACCGTTCACCCGTTTGTCCGTTTTAACGAACGAGTTCGTCATTTAGTTTCAGCTGACGAACGTCTGTTCGTTAAGCTGTTTTAGTTTTCTTTTTCGTAGTTTATTTTCTGATCGCGATCTCTGATCTGATCTTCATTTTAGTTTATCTTTTCGATCGTTCATCTGAATCAGGTGATTCAAGCACCTGGAGTTTCATCTCGAAATTCTCTTTCCGTTTAACCTAGTCACTCAAGCGTTTGCCTCTGTTAAATTTGGACTTAGATCCAGATTGGTTCGGTAGTTGTTTCTCTTTCGTCGTTTGTCTTTCGTTGCTTTTCTTTTGTCGATTCTTTTGCAAACCGGAGTTCTTAAGTTGAACCTTCTGGTTAGATCTCTTATTTGAGTTTTGCCCGTGCATTAGTTAAGTACTTATTGTGTGCTTGTTTGTTTGTGATAGAGTACCCGGAGTGCGCCGCTGGCTACTTTGAATCTCTAGGTTTTGTGGATCATCAGCAAGGCAAATAACACTTTGATCATATTTTCCAATTACCCAGTTTTCATTGCATTAGTCAAACCCTCACACATTGCATGAGTAGGAGCTATAACTTGTGGGACTGGGAAGTAGATTGAGGTAGAACCTATTACCTGCATTACATTCGAACCTTTGGGAGTTACTTCTACATTTGCAAATAGGTCATGCTATGCTCGTAGACGTGTATTGGGTGAGTGTATCCATGACAGATGTGAGATTTTTAATTAATGGTTCAACTTAAGGTGGCAACTTTAACACACATCTGGGTGGACTGAGGCACCTGGGTATTCTAGCGATTGCCTGTTTTCTTTTGGACCGCCACCTAGCCTCAAAGGGATCATGAGATTATTCATACTAGAAACTTCCGTGTGCAGCCACATGCCAATATGGGCTCTGGCATAGTTGAGTAAGTTGTGGGAAACCATTCCGTCCTGGGCTAGCTGATGTGGAGGGATTGTAGGTGTACCGGCCAATCTATTCGGCTAAGGGAACCTCTTCGGAAAGACTGTGTCTCGGTCATCCGTTTCTCAAACACGATGTAGTGCGAGAAACCAAATGGAGGCGATCGAGTCTTGTGGGGAAAAGTGCACAAACCTCTGTAGAGTGTACAAACTGATCATGATTAGCCGTGTCCCTGGTTATGGACGTCTTGAGTATCTACTACTTGGATATCATGTGAATCTCATCATGTTACTCTAATTAATATTGTTGGGTTTAATGATGATTATTAATTGGGGTTGAGAGGATGTCTATCTTCTCAACGATGTTTCAACTACCATGATAGTTAATTAAAATATATTCCTTTGCAGTAGGAGAAAATTGGCTTTACGCAAAAACTGTAACCATAGAGCTTACCACCAGCCATATTGCATATAGTATAGTTTTACTTTTGTTACTCTCTATGTGTTACTTTGCCAGCATATTCCATGTGCTGACCCGTTTTCGGGCTGCAATGTTCATGTTGCAGACTTTTCAGACGACGAGTAAGGTGCCTTATAGGTTGTGGTTCTATATTCAGTGATGCCGTTGGAGTTGATGTACTCACTTATCTTCCAAGCCTTCTGCTGCTATCGTGTTAGATGGCCTTAAGCTATTTTTATTGTAATAAGTTTATCGTTGGAACTATCGATGTAATAAGTGTGTGATTGCTACTCTGTTATAAATCCTTCAAGTACTGTGCGTGTCAGCATTACTGATCCAGGGATGACACTAATGCACAGAGATCAGACTGTTTGAGGTCTGGTCGCTACAGCGAAGAAGCCAATGATGATGATCATGAAACTTCAGATCAAGTTACTACTGAACCTCGTAGGTCAACCTGAGTGTGTTTCACGTCAGATTGGTCGGTAACCCGGTTCTGGAAGTCATATTACTAGACCATGATGAACCTACGAACTATGAGGAAGCGATGATGAGCCTGGATTCAGCAAAATGGCTTGAGGCCATGTAATCTGATATGGGATCCATGTATGAGAACAAAGTGTGGACTTTGGTTGACTTGCCCGATGATCGGCAAGCCATTGAAAGTAAATGGATCTTTAAGAGGAAGACTGACGCCGATGGTAATGTTACTGTCTACAAAGCTCGACTTGTTGCGAAAGGTTTTCGATAAGTTCAAGGAGTTGACTATGATGAGACTTTCTCACCCGTAGTGATGCTTAAGTTTGTATGAATCATGTTAACCATTGCCGCATTTCATGATTATGAAATCTGGTAAATGGATGTCAAAACTGCATTCCTTAATGGATACCTCAAAGAGGAATTGCATATGATGCAACCAGGAGGTTTTTTCCATCCTAAAGGTGCTAACAAAGTATGCAAGCTCTAGCGATCCATCTATGGACTGGTGCAAGCACCTCTGAGTTGGAATATACGCTTTGATGAGGTGATCAAAGCATATGGTTTTATACAGACTTTTGGAGAAGCATGTATTTACAAGAAAGTGAGTGGGAGCTTTGTAGCATTTCTGATATTATATGTAGATGACATATTGTTGATTGGAAAAGATATATAATTTCTGGATGGCATAAAGGGATAGTTGAATAAGAATTTTCAATGAAAGACCTCGGTGAAGCTGCTTATATATTAGGCATCAAGATCTATAGAGATAGATCAAGACGCTTAACTGGACTTTCACAAAGCACATACCTTGATAAAGTTTCGAAGAAGTTAAAAATGGATCAATCGAAGAAAGGGTTCTTGCATGTGTTACAAGGTGTGAAGTTGAGTAAGACTCAATGCCCGGCCACTTTAGAAGATCGATAGAAAATGAAAGTCATTCCCTATGCCTCAGCCATAGGATCTATGATGTATGCAATGCTGTCTACCAGACCTGATGTGTGCCTTGCCATAAGTTTAGCAGGGAGGTACCAAAGTAATTTAGGAGTGGATCACTGGACAACGGTCAATAACATCCTGAAGTACCTAAAAAGGACAAAGGATATGATTCTCGTTTATGGAGGTGACAAATAGCTCGTCCTAAACGGTTACGTCGATTCCAGCTTTGACACTGATCCGGATGACTCTAAGTCACAAACCGGATATATAGTTTTGTTGAACGATGGAGCTGTCAGTTGGTGCAGTTCCAAGCAGAGCGTTGTGGCGAGATCTACGTGCGAAGCGGAGTACATAGCTGCTTCGGAAGCAGCAAATGAAGGAGTCTGGATGAAGGAGTTCATATCCGATCTAGGTGTAATACCTAGTGCATCGGGTCCAATGAAAATCTTTTGTGACAACACTGGAGCAATAGCCTTGGCGAAGGAATCCAGGTTTCACAAGAGAACCAAGCACATCAAGCGATGCTTCAATTCCATCTGCGATCAAGTGAACGAGGGAGACATAGAAATTTGCAAGATACATACGGATCTGAATGTTGTAGATCCGTTGACTAAGCCTCTACCACGAGCAAAACATGATCAGCACCAAGACTACATGGGTGTTAGAATCATTACTATGCAATCTAGATTATTGACTCTAGTGCAAGTGGGAGACTGAAGGAAATATGCCCAAGAGGCAATAATAAAGTTATTATTTATATTTCCTTATCTATCATGATAAATTTCTTTTATTCATGCTAGAATTGTATTAACCAAAAACTTGATACATGTGTGCATACATAGACGAAACAGAGTGTCCCTAGTATGCCTCTACTAGACTAGCTCGTTAAACAAAGATGGTTATGTTTCCTAACCATAGACAAGAGTTGTCATTTGATCAACGAGATCACATCATTAGGAGAATGATGTGATGGACAAGACCCATCTGTTAGCTTAGGAACTTGATCGTTTAGTTTTACTGCTATTGCTTTCTTCATGACTTATACATGTTCCTATGACTATGAGATTATGCAACTCTCGAATACCGGAGGAACACCTTGTGTTCTATGGAATGTCACAACGTAACTGGGTGATTATAAAGATTCTCTATAGGTGTCTCCGAAGGTGCTTGTGGTGTTGGCATAGATCAAGAATAGGATTTGTCACTCCGAGTGTCGGAGAGGTATCTCTGGGCCCTCTCGGTAATACACATCGTAATAAGCCTTGCAAGCAAACGAATAATGAGTTAGTCACGAGATGATGTATTACGGAATGATTAAAAAGACTTCTCGGTGACAATATTGAACTAGGTATGATGATACCGACGAACGAATCTCGGGCAAGTAACATACCGATGACAAAGGGAACAACGTATGTTGTTATGCGGTTTGATCGATAAAGATCCTCGTAGAATATGTAGGAACCGATATGAGCATCCAGGTTCCGCTATTGGTTATTGACCGGAGATGAGTCACGGTCATGTCTACATAGTTCTTGAACCCGTAGGGTCCGCACGCTTAACGTTCGATGACGGTCGGTATAATGAGTTTATGTGTTTTGATGCACCGAAGGTAGTTCGGAGTCCAGGATTGATCACGGACATGAAGAGGAGTCTCGAAATGGTCGAGACATAAAGATTGATATATTGGAAGGTTATATTCAGACACCGGAAGGGTTCTGTGGGTCATCGGATGAATACCAGGGTATCGGGGAGTTACCGGAACCCCCCGGGGGTTAATGGGCCTCATGGGCCTAGATGTGGAAGAGAGGAGGCATGCCAAGGTGGGGCGCACGCCTCCCCTAGGTCAAACCGAATTGGACTAGGGGGCGCCCCCCTTTCCTTCTCTCCTCCCTCTCCTTCCTTCTTCTCCTAATATGAATAGGAAAGGGGGGGGCAAACCTACTTGGAGTAGGATTGCCCCCCCATGGCGCGCCTCCTCCTCCCCTCCCTCCTTTATACACCCCATATGTGATACCTTCCATTTATGGCAATATATGCAATGTTGAGTTCATCAATTCCATTATGGGCTATTCCTTCATTTCGGGTTTCTTCGTTTTTGTCGTGTGCGTGTGTACATTTCATCCATGTCATTTTATCATGTGCATTGCATTGCATTCGTGTTGTCACTTGCACCCGATCATGCTCGTCTCTTCCCGTTGTCCGTTTCAAGTTCTGACACTCACACACGTGCCCGTGGCGCCTCCGAGTCCTTCTTTTGTATGTGGCCATGAAACGTTCTCGGAATGAGGTGAGACTTGTCGTACGTTGTTGTTTTAGTACGTGTAGGCCGCCTGTCAAGTTTCATCGCGTTTGGAGGTCGTTTGATACTCCAACGTTTAACCTAGTGGGCTAAAAGCTCCTCCTCCATTTGGCCCAAGACCCCCTCCCCAACAGCCCACTAACCCATCACAACCACTCCCATCCTCTCGGTCGTCGGATCGTGATCGTGTGGGCGAAAACCGCTCCTCATTTGGAGTCTCCTAGCTCCCTCTATCTATAAAAACGTCCACCACGTCCAAATTGGGGACGAAACCCTAGCCTCCTCCTAGCTCCAGCCCCGCTTCGGAATTCGCGCTAGGCGGACGTGTCCACCCTGCGCTGGACAGCTCCTCGCCCGCTAGATCCCGCCGCGCCGCTGCTCCGCGCGAGGCCACCGGGCCCGAGGCCGGCCCCCGCGGCCCACTTCGCCCTACCGCCCGGGCTCCCTCCGCGCCTCCACGCCCCCGCGCCCTCGCGCCGGCCAGCGACCGCCGCGCCGCCGAGGCCCGGCTCCGCCGGTGACCGCCGCGCCGCCGCGGCCCGGCTCCGCCGGCGACCGCCGCCTCCTCGGGAGGTCCACTCCGCCGCCACCTCCGCCGGCCGGCCCCGCCTAGCCACCTCGCCGTCGGCAACGCCATCCTCTGCTGCCGGCCCCGACCTCGGCGACCGCCGCGCCACCCGCTGCCGGCCACCTCGCCGCCGGCACTGCTTCCGCCACCGCCTCCAACTCCGGCCGGCCCGGCTGCCGCCGGAGCATCGGACCCGTCCCGATCCGGATCTGGGCGGGTGGATGAGATCCACCCGTCCCACGTTCCAAGCGGCCAGCTCCATCCCGCACCGGCTCATCCCGCTCCGATCCGTCCAGTTGACTTTCGGAGGGTATAATTTTTCCCTAAGTCCCCAGATCTTCTAAGTTTGTTGCCTCCTTCTCCATGTGATAACTTCGTGTTCGGTGCCCCGTTTTGCGCGTACGATATGCCGAAATGTTCGTCTCGTCGTGCTCTACATGTTAGTATCAGTTTCATGCATGTTAGAGTTCATCTAGTTGACTCAATCTTCGTGGAAAGAGTGCTTCGTGCTGAACTATTTCAGCACTAGTTGTCTTTGTAAATTTGTTGGCATGTTCGTGAGCTAGTAACTTTGTGCATGTTGGTCCGAATGGAGTGAATGCTTTGTCCAGATCTTTATTGTGAAGTGCTCTACGTGATGGTTGCTGTAGAATTCATGTTAGGTGTCATATTGCCATGTTTATCTCTGTTGCAAAAGTTCATTTGGCTGATAAGTTTCTGAACTTGTTATGAGATGATGTTTTGTCTTGTTTGTGCTTATTTATCCATGTGTCATATGAGCTAGGTGTCAACATGAGTTTTGATCTTGGGAATGTGCTCTACATGTTAGATTCATTTTCATGCCATGATATGTCTTTAAATTAATGCAACAATCTTGTTAACATGTGATCATGTTGTTAAATTTCTGCTAAGTGTGAATCTGTTAATTTTATTGCCATGTATCCATGATGCCACCGTCTTTGTTGTGCATGTTTAGAGTTGTCCAGTGGGTGTTCCTTGATGTATATGTTATGCTCTAGATATCCATGCATTTGTTTGCCATGATGCCATGTTGTAGCTTGTCATTATGAGGCCCTCAAGTTGCTATAAAATGTTTCTGACAGCATGCCCGGATTTTGCTAAGTCTGGATAAACTTTTGCACTTTTTCCATGGTGTTTGGGACATGTTCTATTATGTTGTAGAAGTAGCCATGTGGTTATTCTTGAAGAGCATGTTATGTATGTTATAGCCATGCATTTTTCTTGCATGATGGCTAGTTGTAGCTTGTTGTTTTCATGCTCTCAAGTAGCTATAAAATGTATCTGTCAGCATGTTATCAACAAGTTCAGTTTTGCCACGAGTGTAGCTAGTGTTCTATGCATCCTATGAGCATGTTATTGCCATGAGTAGCTTCTCAAATATGTCTTCTTGCTGTAGGTTACCTTAAGTTGCCATTCTATGCCTTGAGTTGAGTTGCACAAACTTGTAAACATGCCTATTCGTTGTAATTCTGCCATGCCTTGTAATTTTCGCTTCTGTAATTTATTGCAACTTGCCATGCTTGTTTAATTGTGTTCCAGCAAGGTTTTGGGTGTGCTCTAAGTTCATGCTTGTTAAGTATCATGTCTATTTCACATCCATGCCCTTTGTCTCCATGTTTGGGTGTTGTAGCATAATTATTTCTTGCTCCTAATATGCCATGTTGCTGTAAACTGCAATTTTGCTTGGATCTTGTTTTGCTTGCCATTTGCAAACCATGCATCCGTTTCCGGTGATCTTTATGTCGATTACAACCGAAATCTTCCCCTCTATCCAGTGGCTTGCTTAGTTTCCCATGATGAAGCCTTTTTCCATCATCTTCTCCTTAGGCTCGAGAGCATCCTCATGCATACACACATCATACTCGCATCCCTTGATATGACTTGCATCATGTTGATTGTGCATTGCACAGTGTTTGATATTGTGTCGTTGTTGTGTTCTTGTGTTGGGTAGAGCTGGGAGCCGATTCGGAATTCGAGGTTCCTTACGAGGCTGAGTTTAAGGAGCAAGGTTACGATCCCTCTGTGGAATCAACAGGCAAGATGACTATTCCCCGATATCACTTCTATCTTTTCCTATTCTAGATGTCTCGCTCTTTAGATATTGCCTCGATGCCTATTCCTGTTTGCCAGCCCTCCTATTGTTGCCATGAAACACTCTAACCCCCTTCCTAGAAAATCGTTGTTTGGCTAAGTACGCATCGCTCAGCCCATCTTATAGCATTGTTAGTTGTAGGTGAAGATTGAAGATTGCTCCATGATGAACTTGTTATTGGGATATCACAATATATAATACCCGTTAAACTAATTCACCTATATATTGGTAATGGATGGAAGGCTAAGCCTTTCTGCTTGGTATTTTTTTCCACTCATGCCACCCTAGGAACCGATAAACCGGTGTTATGTTCCTTGATTTTGCGTTCCTAACATGGTTGGGGTTTATGGGCCCCATTGATAATTCGCTCTGTGTTAAAGCTTTTCCAGCAAGGCCTAACATTGGTTTTACATTGTCTATCAACTAAAAACTTGCATAGGGAGTTATAAACCTGAGTTCTTAATCAACAACCCGGGCCAGTGCTCCTCATGAGTGTTGGTCCAACCGGGCAGACTGCGGGGCCACTAGGAGGAAACTCGAGGATTGATATTTTCCTCTACGCTATCCCATCCGGTCGTGGCGTGCGACGAGATAGGCGCGGCTACTATCCGGGTGTCGGCACGCCGGGAGGTCTTCCTGGATTAGTTTTACCTTTGTCGAAATATCTTGATCACATGATTCCGAGAATACTTGGGTCTTCCCACTTTGGAGTTGCGACTCCGCAGATCGTGAGCTTGTGATGGGCTAAGTTGGGACACCCCTGCAGGGTTTGATCTTTCGAAAGCCGTGCCCGCGGTTATGTGGCTGATGGGAATTTGTTAATATCCGGTTGTAGATAACTTGACACCTTATTCATGAACACACTACCTGCGTGAGTAACCGTGATGGTCTCTTTCCGAAGGGCTTTGTGAAGTGAACACGGTGGAGTTATGTTTGGTCATGAGTAGCTAGGATCACTTCTTGATCAACTTGGCGATCGTTGGCACTTGTTCTCTTCTTGCTCTTAACTCGTAAGCTAGTGCTTAGTGCTTGCTACAACCTTTGTTTAAAGCATTTCCACACCTAAGGCATTGGTAGTTTTGATACCCGAGAATGGGATTGCTGAGTCCTCTGTGGCTCACAGATTCAACAAACACCAGATGCAGGTATCATTCACAAGTATGCAGGAGATGGTTCAGAGCTGTACTAGGAGTTTGACGAAGAGCGTGGACGTTACTATGTGTCTTATCCCGATGATGAGTAGTGGTTCTTACTAGGAGGATCCAGGCTTGTGTTATTTATGGTATCTTTTCGTTTGGATTTCGTCCGTAGTCGGAGTCTTATGTTGTTTGGATGATGTATGCTATTGTATTCATTTGTGTGATGTGGCGAGTGTAAGCCAACTATCATTTTACTCTTTCATCCCTGAATTTTACATGAGTTGTGCAAAGGTACCATTCTTGAGATCATTCTATTATGCGTTTTTGTCCTTAAGTTGTGCCTCGACACGTGGGGGACATAACCGCATACTGGGCATTACAAGTTGGTATTCAGAGCCTTCTCCGACCTAGGAGCCCCCTGATTGATCAAATTGTTGACGGTTGAGTCTAGGCACACACATAAAATGTTTTGAGTCCTATATATATTTCGGAGAGTAGGATTTCTTTTTACTCCTCATCCTCTTCATCGCTCTACTCTCAAAAATTGTTCTATCTCCTCTACTCTCAAAATTCACTAAAAATTTGGATTGTTCTGATATCTTTGTGACGAGAGTAGGATTTCTTTTCGGAGAGTAGGACTACTGACATTGTTCTATCTCCTCTGCTGTCAATATTCACTAAAACAAATTTAGGATCACGCGAGTATTGTTTGGATTGTTCCGATATCTTTGTGACGAGAACATTGTTCTCGATGCCTCTTGTCATTTAGGGGTTGTGGCAGTGTCCCGGGGAGTTGAGCTCCGAGGTGTTGTCATCACAAATGTATCGTAGCGGTTCTAGAATACTTAAGACCGCCGACATCGAAAACTCTTCTATGCGGTTAGTGGTGAGATAACCACGACGTCACCCAGTACTGGGGAGATAGTTCGGGAGTATTGCCACATCTAGTATAGCGGATCCGTTTTGAAGGTCTGAGGTAAACAGTTTCCGAGGATGACTGGTTATGTGTTGACAGATAGATACAACTGGATGTAGGTTTAGAGTTGAGTGTGCGGTGCTTCCCTTGTATCCCCAACACTAGATTGCATAACAGGAAACCTTCGGGAATTAATAGGTGGGTTCTTCAAGTAGCTCGTAGGCATTCTTCCAACGAGTGCATGGTTTGAGGTTTGGGGTTCAGCATCGAGTGAAGAGGTTTCATGGGCGTTGTTCCAATTGGGAGTTGCATCTTAATGGGTCCTTGGCTATGCTGAACCCGGGATTGCAACACCCTTTGTAACACATTCCATGGGGCATTCAACACGAACATGTGGGACGAACCTTGTGTCATGTATTTGTTCCATCTGCACCTTGTTGTTTTTATTTTATCTTTTGTTCTCCCAACTGGCTTCTTGAGAAGATTGTTGTACCATTAAACTGTGGAATTCATTCGTTCATTTTGTTTGAATGTTTATTGTGAAGACTTATATTGAAATTTTCTAGCCATTGATTCACCTTATCTTTTGCATCAATGGCTCACGGTTGTCATCATATTCAGGATGGCTCCCAAGAGGGTTCCCAACCCTAACCAAGAGGGTGAAGAAGAGCGTCCTCCTTCCCCTCCTCCTCCGTCTGAGGCATGGAGAGCAATTATGCAAGCAACCAACCAGAACACTCAGATGCTCATGCAGATGATGCAGGATTTTCAAGCTAACTAAGCAAATCAAGGCAATCATGGGAACCAAGGCCAAGGCAATTTGTTCAATCAACCTCACTTTGCGACACTGAACCAATTCCTAGCAAACCAACCAAAGTCGTTAAGTTACTGTGTGGACCCGCTAGATGCTGAAGATTGGATCACAGACATCAAAAAGCACTTTGAATGCAGTAACGTGAGGCCTGAGGATTATGTCAAGTTTGGCACTTTCCAACTCAAAGATCAAGCTTCTGATTGGTGGCAACAGTACAAAGATACCAGAGGTTTTCGTGAGATCTCGTGGACTAACTTATGCAAAGATTTCCGCTCTCACCACATTCCAACCAGTGTCATTGAAGGCATGTGTGAGCAATTCTGCAACCTGAAGCAAGGCACCATGTCCGTCTATCAATACAATGTCAAGTTCCAGAATCTTGCCCGTTATGCGAAGCAAGACATCCCCGATGCCAAGAGCAAGATATATTAGTTCCGAGGTGGTTTGAAACATGAACTCCAACTTGCTCTCACCTTGTTCGAGCCGGATGAATTTGATCAATTCTACAATATGGCTCTCAAGCAAGCGGTAGCTCAGCTCAAGTGTGAAGCTTCCAAAAAGAGGATAAGAGATGATGTCCACTCCTCCTCTTCCTCTCAAGTGGTTGCCAAGCAGCAGAACTTCTGGCTACCGCCTCCTCCAGTGCTCCGTCCTCCAAGCAACAACAAGCACTCAGGTGGTCGTGGTTTCTCCCACCCACCCAACCCTAGCAACCAGTCCAAGTCGCAGTACCAAGCTCCAAGAATAAGTGTTTCTCCTCCTCGTCCAGTTTCTGAGGTCACTTGCTACAAAAGTCGTCTGAAGGGTCATTATTCCAACAAATGCACCAACCAGAGGCACCTTCCGCATCCTCCACCTGTTAGCAATGCTATTGTCAAGCACAATCCCAAGCATGCAAGAGTGGACCTGATGAGTGCAGCTCAAGCAGAGAATTCTTCTGATGTGATAATTGGTAATCTTCCAGTTAACTCTATTCCTGCAAAAGTATTATTTCATTCTGGTGCATCACTTTCCTTCATGTCATGTCCATTTGCATCCAAGCATAACGTGGGTACGGTAGACTTGCCAAATAAGTTATCAATTATTTCTTCAGGCAAACATATGACTTCCAACTCAGTGGCTCCGGATGTATCTATTCATATGGGTGATTACAGTTTTCTGGTTTCCCCGGTTATTCTCGCTAACTCGGACATTGATCTTATTCTTGGGATGGATTGGCTCTCCAAGCATGATGCAAACATTTATTGTGCAAATAAGGAGGTCAAGCTAACTCATCCTGGCGAAGATGTGATTATCTTCGCAGCTCGAGATAACACAATCAGGCTATTCTCTCTCAATGACAAGGGCGAGATTAATGCCATTTCTTAGATTCCGGTGGTTCATGTATATGAGGATGTATTCCCTGAAGAGCTTCCGGGCATGCCTCCCCATCGTCAAGTTGAATTTTTCATTGAACTTGAACCCGGTACCAAGCCAGCATGTCGGCGTTTGTACAAGCTTTCTCCTGATGAGTTGAAGGAGCTGAAGAAACAACTCGATGAGCAAGAACGTATGGGTCTAATCAGGCCTAGTACTTCTCCTTGGGGCTGTGGTGTTCTATTTGTCAAGAAGAAGGATGGCACGGAACGCCTTTGCGTTGATTACCGGCCATTGAACAAGAAGACAATAAAGAATAAGTACCCGCTCCCTAATATCAATGAATTGTTCGAGCAGCTCAAAGGAGCAAAGGTGTTCTCGATGCTCGATCTCCGGATGGGTTGCCATCAGATTCGTATCCGTGAAGAGGATATTCTCAAGACCGCATTCAGAACAAGCTATGGCTCCTATGAATACACGGTCATGTCTTTCGGCCTTTTAAATGCTCCACCCACCTCTCGGATGATGCACTTCATATTTAACCCCTACACCAATGAATTTGTTCTCGTCAATCTGGATGATATCTTGGTATTCTCCAAGAATGAAGAAGACCATGCCAAGCACCTCCGTTTGGTCCTTGACAAGCTCCGTGAACCCAAGTTCTATGCGAAGTTCTCCAAATGTGAATTCTAGCTGGATAAAGTCCTCTATCTTGGCCATATTATCTCTGCCGAGGACATTTCTGTGAACCCCGAGAAGGTTGAAGCTATTGTCAACTAGGAACCTCCGTAGAATTTCAAGCAACTCCGAAGCTTCCTTGGTCTCGCTAGCTATAGCAGAAGGTTCATTGAGAACTTCTCCAAGATTGCCAAGCCTCTTTCCAACTTGCTGTAGAAGAATGTCAAGTACTCGTGGACTCCTGATTGTGATGTGGCATTCAATACCCTCAAACAGAAGTTCATTTCTGCTCTGGTCCTTACTCCTCCGGATGAGTCCAAGCCTTATGAAGTCTTTTGTGATGCTTCATTGCAAGGTCTAGGTGGTGTTCTCATGCAAGACAAGAAGATCGTTGCATACACTTCATGTCAGCTGAAACCAAATGAGAAAAATTACCCCACACATGATCTTGAGCTAGTAGTGGTTGTTCATGCCTTGATCACATGGAGACACCTTCTGTTGGGCAGAAAAGTGGACATCTTCACCGATCACCAGAGCTTGAAGTACATCTTCACTCAGCCAAACCTTAACCTTCGCCAGACTCGTTGGGTTGAGATGATTCAAGAGTACGATCCAAGCATTGAGTACAATCCTAGCAAGGCCAATGTCATTGCAGATTCCTTGAGCCGAAAGGCGTATTGCAAAAGTCTCCTTCTCAAACCGTTCCAGCCTGAACTTTGTGAATCACTCAGGAAGCTCAACCTCCAAGTCGTTCCGCAAGGCTTTCTTGCATAATCTTCAAGTTGCTCCTACCTTGGAAGATCAAATCCGTGAGGCCCAACTCAGTGATGCTATGGTGCATAAAGTGAAACATGGTATTGCTAAGGGTACTCCCAAGTACAAGTGCTATCGCGTTGATGAGAAAGACACCTTGTTCTTTGAGGACAGGATTGTGGTTCCCAAACGTGATCTAAGGAAGCTCATAATGAACGAAGCACATGACTCCCTCCTCTCGATACATCCAGGAAGTTCCAAGATGTATCATGACCTCAAGAAATCATATTGGTGGACTCGCATGAAAAGGGAGATTGCCCAATTCGTGAATGAATGTGATGTCTGTAAGAGAGTGAAGGCAGAGCGTCAACATCCAGCCGGACTCCTTCAACCTCTACCTATTCCCGAGTGGAAATTCGATCACATTGAGATGGATTTCGTCATCGGTTTTCCCAAGTCCAAGAAGGGAAATGATGCTATCTTTGTGGTGATTCACAAGCTAACTAAAGTAGCTCATTTTCTTCCCATCAAAGAATCCATCAACGCAGCTCAGCTGGCAGAGCTGTACAACTCCAGAATTGTTTCTTTGCATGGTATTCCTCAAGTGATCTCCTCAGACCGTGGAAGCTTGTTCACATCCAAGTTGTGGGATTCTTTTCAGTCAGCCATGGGCACAAAGATTCGCTTCAGCACTGTGTTTCACCCTCAGACCAGTGGTCAAGTCGAAAGAGTGAACCAGATCCTCGAAGATATGCTAAGATCTTGTGTCATCTCCTTCGGTATGAAATGGGAAGATTGCCTTCCATTTGCCGAATTCTCCTACAACAACAGCTTCCAAGAAAGTGCCGGCAAAGCTCCTTTTGAAATCCTCAATGGTAGAAAGTGCCGTACCCCACTCAACTTGTCCGAGGCTGGTGAACGTCAACTCCTTGGAAATGATTCGATCTCAGAAGCCGAAGAAATGTGCAAAGTCATACGTGAGAACCTCAAAGCCGCGCAATCGCGTCAAAAGAGCTACTATGACGGCAAGCATCGTGACTTGGCTTTCGACATTGGAGACCATGTCTATCTCCGTGTTTCTCCCATGAAGGGCACTCAGAGGTTCAGTATCAAGGGCAAGCTTGCTCCAAGATACGTGGGCCCTTTCAAGATTCCTGGCAAGAGAGACGATCTAGCCTACCAACTGGAACTTCCCTCCAACTTTGCAAATGTGCATGATGTGTTTCACGTGTCTCAACTCCACAAGTGCTTCAAGACGCCTGAATGCACCATTCCCTTAGAAGAGATTGATCTTCAACAAGACTTGTCTTATCATGAGCACCCCGTTGCTATTCTTGAAGAAACTGAGCGCAAAACCCGCAACAAGTCCATCAAATTCTTGAAAGTGAAGTGGTCACACCATACCGTTCGAGAGGCTACATGGGAACGAGAAGACCATCTCCGTTCTGAGTATCCTGCCTTCTTTTAGTCCTAGATCTCGGGACGAGATATTTTTGTAGTGGAGGAGAGTTTGTAACACCCCATATGTGATACCTTCCATTTATGGCAATATATGCAACGTTGACTTCATCAATTCCATTCTAGGCTATTCCTTCATTCCGGGTTTCTTCGTTTTTGTCGTGTGTGTGTGTGCATCTCATCCATGTCATGTTATCATGTGCATTGAATTGCATTCGTGTTATCAGTTGCAACCGGTCAGGCTCGTCCCTTCCCGTTGTCCGTTTCGAGTTCCGACACTCACACACGTGCCCGTGGCACCTCAGAATCCTTCCTTCGTATGTGGCCATGAAACGTTCTCGGAATGAGGTGAGACTTGTCGTACGTTGTTTTTTTAGTACGTGTAGGCCACCTGTCAAGTTTCATCGCGTTTGGAGGTCGTTTGGTACTCCAACGTTTAACCTAGTGGGCTAAAAGCTCCTCTTCCTTTTGGCCCAAGACCCCCTCCCCAACAGCTCACTAACCCAGCACAACCACTCCCATCCTCTCGGTCATCGGATCGTGATCGTGTGGGCGAAAAGCACTCCTCATTTGGAGTCTCCTAGCTCCCTCTATCTATAAAACCGTCCACCGTGTCCAAATTGGGGACGAAACCCTAGCCTCCTACTAGCTCCAGCCCTGCCTCGGAATCCGCACCGAGCGGACGTGTCCACCCTACGCCGTTCAGCTCCGCGCCCGCCAGATCCCGCCGTGCCGCCACTCCGCGCGGGCCCGCCGGGCCCGAGGCCGGCCCCCACGGTCCACTTCGCCCCGCCGCCCGGGCTTCCTCCGTGCCTCCACGCCCCCGCGCCCTCGCGCCGACCGGTGACCGCCGCGCCGCCGCGGCCCGGCTCCGCCCGCGATCGCTGCCTCCTTGGGAGCTCCGCTCCGCCGCCACCTCCGCCGGCCGGCCCCGCCTCGCCACCCTCCGTCGCCGGCCCCGACCTCGGAGACCGCCGCACCACCCGCCGAACATCGCGCCACCCGCCACCGGCCACCTCGCCGCCGGCACCGCCTCCGCCACCGCCTTCAACTTCGGCCGGCCCGGCCGTCGCGGGAGCGTCAGACCCGTCACGATCCGGATCTGGGCGGGTGGATGAGATCCACCCGTCCCACGATCCAAACGGCCATCTCCATCCCGCACCGGCTCGTCCCGCTCCGACCCGTCCCGTTGACTTTCGGAGGGTATAATTTTTGCCTAAGTCCCCAGATCTGCTAAATTTGTTGCCTCCTTCTCCATGTGATAACTTCGTGCTCGGAGCTCCGTTTTGCGTGTATGATATGTCGAAATGTTCATCTCTTCGTGCTCTACGTGTTAGTATCAGTTTAATGCATGTTAGAGTTCATCTAGTTGACTTAATCTTCGTGGCAAGAGTGCTTCATGCTGAAACTGTTTCATCACTAGTTGTCTGTGTAAATTTGTTGGCATGTTCGTGAGCTAGTAACTTTGTGCATGTTTGTCCGAATGGAGTGAATGATTTGTACAGATCTTCATTGTGAAATGCTCTACATGATGGTTGTTGTAGCATTCATGTTAGGTGTCATATTGCCATGTTTATCTCTGTTTCAAAAGTGCATTTGGCTGATAAGTTTCTGAACTTGTTATGAGATGATGTTTTGTCTTGCTTGTGCTTATTTATCCATGTGTCATATGAGCTAGGTGTCAACATGAGTTTTTTCTGGGGAATGTGCTCTACATGTTAGATTCATTTTCATGCCATGGTATGTCTTGAAATGAGTGCAACAAGCTTGTTAACATGTCATCATGTTGTTAAATTTCTGCTAATTGTGAATCTATTAATTTTATTGCCATGTATCCATGATGCCACCGTCTTTGTTGTGCATGTTTAGAGTTGTACAGTGGGTGTTCCTTGATGTATATGTTATGCTATAGCTATTCATGCATTTGTTTGCCATGATGCCATGCTGTAATATGTTTCTGACAGCATGCCCAGATTTTGCTAAGTCTGTATAAACTTTTAAACTTTTTCCATGGTGTTTGGGACATGTTCTAGTATGTTATAGAAGTAGCCATGCGGTTATTCTTGAAGAGCATGTTATGTATGATATTTCCATGCCTTTTTCTTGCATGATGGCTTGTTGTAGCTTGTTGTTTTCATGCTCTCAAGTGGCTATAAAATGTATATGTCAGCATGTTATCAACAAGTTCAGTTTTGCCATGAGTGTAGCTAGTGTTCTATGCATCCTATGAGCATGTTCTTGCCATGAGTAGCTTCTAAAATATGTCTTCTTGTTGTAGGTTACCTTGACTTGCCATGCTATGCCTTGAGTTGACCTGCACAAGCTTGTAAACATGCCTATTCGTTGTAATTCTGCCATGCCTTGTAATTTTCACTAAGTGTGAGAATTCCGTAAATTCCTTGCAACTTGCCATGCTTGTTTAATTGTGTTACAGCAAGGATTTGGGTGTGCTCTAAGTTCATGCTTGTTAAGTATCATGTCTATTTCACATCCATGCCCTTTGTCTCCATGTTTGGGTGTTGTAGCATAATTATTTCTTGCTAAAAGATGCCATGTTGTTGTAATCTGCAGTTTTGCTTGAATCTTGTTTTGCTTGCCATTTGCAAACCGTGTATCCGTTTCCGGTGATCTTTATATCGATTTGAACCAAAATCTTCCCCTCTATCCAGTGGCTTGCTTGGTTTCCCAAGATGAAGCCTTTTTCCATCATCTTCTCCTTAGGCTCGAGAGCATCCTCAAGCATACGCACATCATACTCGCATCCCTTGATATGACTTCCATAATGTTGATTGTGCATTGCATCGTGTTTGATATTGTGTCGTTGTTGTGTTCTTGTGTTGGGTAGGGCCAGAAGACTGTCGGTGTACTAAGATAGGGGTACCTTAGTACCCCAACTTGTGGACGGGCAGTAGCAGCTTCCCGTGGCAGGGCTTACCACGTGCTCGCCAAGAACCATTCTGGTCCCTATGAAGCCATTCAAGAACAAAGTATACAAGTCAGAAGATCAAGGCCCCGGCAAGAGGAGCTTGCCGGGAAGGCCGCACCAGGCGCAAGGTTATCACTTTAGCACAAGACCCTGGCAAGAGGAGCTTGCGAGGAAGGCCAAGGAACACATACCTCAAGAGATGTCTCAGCGCATCATGCGCCCCGGCAGGACCCGGAGAGCGACAAGCTTCCGGGCCCGGCAAGATCACGACCCTGGCAAGGTGCTTGCCGGGGAAACCTACGCCGTGTGCCCGCGCTCCAGCTCATCTGCCCATGCATCGCCCTGGGGCCCTTCCAGGGGCACGTGGCAGACGGCTGTGCAGCCTGGGGCACACGGTGGCAAGCCACGGTGACGAGGTTACCGCCGTGGCGAACGGAGAAGTGTGGACGGACGCTTTTGGGGGCGACGGCGACGGGCATTTAATGCCCTTGTCCCCCACTGTCAAAGTTAGGTGAAGACCATTGTTCATATACTGTTCATGCACTGTTGCAACTACCACCAAATTTACACTTTTACCCTCCTCTACGTTGACACCTGTCGGTGACCCCTTTGAGCTATAAAAGGAGGCCCATGCACAATGTAAGGGGGGTTCGAAACCTAGACAACTCTCTCGCTCGGTGTAGCTAGTACTGTAGATCTTCAAGCTCCCGAGCTCAAGAACTCAATACAACCTAAGCAGGAGTAGGGTTTTACGCGTCCGCACGGCCCGAACCTGGGTAAAACTGCCCACATGTGCTCCTCGATCTGCTCTCCGTGCTCCCTCCGCTCCCTTACCGCAACGTAGAAGGGGCTCCGGTCCCATAGGTGTTCGTGGGCGGACATTTCCCCCCGACATCTTTGGCGCGCCAGGTAGGGGGCGTCGAGGTTGTGCGAACCTGATTCGGCGCTCGCGCGGGCGCATTCTTCATCAGCCTCTCCAACTTCATCGGCTACATCAACATGCCTCCGAAGAAGAAGGTTTCGGAGGTTAGAGGCCCGTCTGCGTCAATCCCACCACCACCAGAGCCGACGGTTGGTGGGGGAGGCGCTGGCGGAAGGGTGGACGCCGGTGGGGACACTCACGGCGCCACCAAGTCCAAGGACAAGATGGACGACCGGGCGAACTCCAAAGCCTCGGTGTCAGTACACGCCCCACGTCCCTCCCAGGAGGTGCAAGACCAGCAGCGGCGTGGTACGGGAGGTACCATACGCTTTCTGGGACGTGGCCAGGCCGGCGAGTCACGTGACGCTCAAGGCCACCGCCCCGGCACGAGCAAGGCGCGGTCGCCGGGACGGGAACATGCTCCTTCTAACGCGGTTAGGAGTCCGAGCATGTCCCACTCCTCACACCGTTCGCCACCGTTTCCCTCCTCTCCAGCAGAAGCCCTGGCCAGGGCCCAGCTGCTCCTCGACTTCCCTCCAGCGGCGGACAAGGCCGAAGACTGGAGGGCGACGATCCAGAGCCTCATCGCCTTTGCCAACAACGATGCGCCGCAGCAGCCGGCAACTTCACGGCCGCGGCAAGTCGACCAAGCGAAGGCCGATGGTGACAAGACCGCCGGGGGTGCAACTACCGTGCACTCCCCGCCACGGAACCAGAAAACGCCGCCCCGCCGGATCAATGTCGACGACGACTCCACGGCGTCGTCGGATCCGCGGGCTCGCCACGATCAGCGCCAAGTCCTCGACGACAGGCGACAGGAGGACGCTCGGACCCGTATCGAGCGTCGACGAGAAGCCAGAAGACAATCCGATCAGGGCGCTGGGACCGCTGCTGACATGCACGCGCCCGGTGAACCAGGCGACTTGTCGTACGCGGCAGGCTGCCCTGCGTTCACCCGAGAGCTGCGGCAAGTCCAGTGGCCCAGCATGAAGAATTTCAAGCCCGACGTACCCGAGAAGTACGACGGCAAGACGCACCCCTTGGAGTTCCTCAGCATCTACACTATAGCAGTGCAGGCTGCCGGGGGACGCGACGAGAAGATCCTAGCCAACTACTTCCCGCTCGTGCTTAAGCCAAACGTCAGGTCTTGGCTTATGCACTTGCCGGAGAACTCCATCTCCTCATGGGCAGATCTGTGCCACCAGTTTGTTGGCGCCTTCACGGGCGGCCACAAACCCCATGGCCAGGAGAGCAATCTCCACATCCTCGCCCAGAAGGAGGGAGAGTCCCTGCGCAAATACATCCAAAGATTCAGCCGCGTCCAGCACAACATTCCCGACGTCCAGCCTGCCGCGATTATCAGCGCGTTTCACCAGAACGTGCGTAACCGCCGGATGAGGGAGGAGATGGCCATGACCAAGATCCGGGATGTTAGCGAGCTCTACGCTCTGGCTGACAAGTGCGCGCGCGCTGAAGAGGGGAGGAGACTCCCCGGAGAGGATACTGGCGCAGGAGGAAGCGACAGCGAGGATGCCGCCCCGGCAAGGAAAAACCGGCGGTGGAATAACAGAAAGAAGAAGAGCAAGGAGGTGCTGGTTGTCGAGCAGTCCGGCAAGGAGGCTCCCGCCAAGAAGGCACAGGCTGGCGGTTCCGGCAAGGAGCCCGCCCTTGTAGCGGCAGCCGACAAGCAGGATGGCTCCGACAAGCAGTACTGCAAGATCCACCGCACCAAGGGCCAAGATCTCCAGAACTGCAAAAGAGTGGAGTACATCGTAAAGCAGCAGAAGGCTGAATACGATCGACGTGACAAGGAGAAGGCCCAAGGAGGCGGAGGAGAACCCAGCAAGAAGCGGCTGTTCAATGGCCGGGGAGGACGCCGCGGCAAGGCCAAGCAGCGGCAAGGTGACAGACCTCCCCGGGGCCGCGACAAGGATGAGGATGAAGACGACGATGATGACATGGAAGAAGGAGACAACAGCGAGCAGGAGTTCCAGAAGGCCACAGAGGTTCTGTGTGTCGACGGAGGTGCCTCTCTGCATACTTACCACCGCCAACTCAAGCAGTGGGTGCGAGAAGTGAATGCAGCTGAGCCACCCGTCGAGTCACGCAGGCTGCTGAAGTGGTCCGGCACGCCCATCATCTTTGACCTTGAGGACCACCCTGACCGCACAACTGTGGTCGGGTGCTTGCCGATGTTGGTCTCACCAACTATCCGCAACCTCAAGGTCACCAAGATGTTGGTCGACGGCAGGGCCGGCCTGAACTTGATCTCCTCAGCTGTGATCAAGAAGCTACAGATCCCAGACGGCGAGCTCGAGGAAACCGGGTTGTTCCAAGGGATCAACCCGGGAAGGAGCAAGCCGAAGGGGAAGATCACGCAGCAAGTGACCTTTGGCGGAGAGCTCAATTTCAGGACGGAGAGGATCACATTTGATGTTGCTGATATCCCATTGCCATACAATGGGATACTTGGTCGTCCTGCCCTCGCCAAGTTCATGGCAGCTTCCCACTATGCATACAACGTACTCAAGATGCCGGGGCTGATAAGCGTCATCTCTGTCCCCGGCGACAAGAAGGACGCGCTTATCTGCGCCGACAAGATCTACCGGGATGCAGCAGCCGCAGTAGAGAGCAACACACTTGCCGCTGAAGCTCCCGGGGGGAAGAACAAGACCAAGTCCGGCAAGAGCTCTGGAGCCCACTCCGGCAAACGCACCTCCTCGGAGTGCTGCGCTGCCGTCGAGGACGCGCCATCGAGCTCCACCGGCAAGTGCAAGAAAGGAATGGCAGCTCCACCGGCAACCAAGAAGGTGTCCGCCAAGGAGGACGGCACTGGTGGTACCTTCACCATCAGTGCTACACTCGACCACAAATAGGAAAGCGCGCTCGTTGCCTTCCTGCGGGCGAATGTCGACGTGTTTGCATGGCAACCGTCTGACATCCCCGGCGTTCCCAGGAAGGTAATGGAGCACGAGCTTGCTGTTTGTCCTCACGCGCGGCCCGTCAAGCAGAAGGTCAGGAAGCAAGCCGTGGAGCGCCAAGAGTTCATAGCTGAAGAGATAAAGAAGTTAGAAGCAGCAGGCCTGGTTAGAGGCGTAATACATCCCACGTGGTTGGCCAATCCAGTTGTCATGAGAAAGGCTAATGGAAAGTGGAGACTTTGTATAGATTTCACCGACGTGAAAAAGCTTGCCCCAAGGATCCCTTTCCCTTGCCGCGCATCGACCAAATTGTTGACTCCACCGCCGGATGTGAGTTGCTTTCCTTCCTTGATGCATACTCAGGTTACCACCAGATATTCATGGCCAAGGAAGATGAAGAAAAGACTACATTCATTACTCCATGTGGCACATATTGCTTCATACGCATGCCCTTTGGATTGAAGAATGCAGGCTCAACATTTGCAAGGGTGGTGCACACTGCTTTTGAGCCACAGATCCACAGGAATATAGAAGCCTACATGGATGATATAGTGGTCAAGAGCAAGAGCAAAGATACCCTGATACAGGACTTAGAGGAAACCTTTGAGAATCTGCGCAAGATCCAACTCAAGCTGAACCCCGAGAAGTGCGTCTTCGGAGTTCCCTCCGGCAAGCTTCTCGGGTTCTTTGTGTCCCAGAGGGGGATTGAAGCCAATCCCGACAAGATAAAAGCCATCGAGCAGATTGAAGCCCCGAAGCGTGTCAAGGACGTAAGAAGACTTGCTGGTTGTGTGACTGCCCTCAGCAGGTTCATTTCAAAGTCTGCAGAGCGCGCCCTACCTTTCTTAAATTTTTTGAAAAAGGCAGGTCCCATGAAATGGACTCCGGAAGCGGAGGCAGCGCTGGAAGACTTGAAAGGATACCTGTCCTCCACTCCGATACTTGTCGCACCTAGGCCACAAGAGAAGTTGCTGCTGTACCTAGCGACAACCAATCAAGTGGTTAGTGCTGCGTTAGTAGCGGAGAGAGAGGCGAATGAGGAACCCACATCCCCGACAAGCGAATCCAGCGACAAGCAGGGGGCTTCCCCGACAAGCTCTGGCCCCGACAAGGACAAGTCTGCGCAGGAGCAAGGAGAAGTGCGAAGGAAGATGGTGCAGCGCCCAGTGTATTTCATAAGTTCCCTTCTGTAGGGGGCTAGATCAAGATACTCTGGGGTGCAGAAGTTTCTTTTCGGCCTCCTCATGGCCTCAAGGAAGCTGCGCCATTACTTCCAAGCACACGAGATAACGGTGGTCACTCGCTTTCCGTTGAAGAGGATATTGCAAAATCCCGAAGCAACAGGCAGGATCGTCGAGTGGGCACTGGAGCTGTCAAGCTTTGGTCTCAAGTTTGAGAGTACTTCAACCATACAGAGCAGAGCTTTGGCAGAATTCATAACAGAATGGACCCCAACGCCAGATGAAGAAGTCCCAGAGACAAGCGTCCCCGTCCAAGAAGCGAGCAACGAGTGGATAATGTACTTTGATGGTGCTTTCTCGCTGCAAGGCGCCGGTGCCGGCGTGGTACTCATAGCGCCCACCGGAGAGCACCTCAAGTATGTTGTCCAGATGCACTTTCCCAAGGAGCTAGCGACAAACAATACTGCTGAGTATGAAGGTTTGCTTGCCGGCCTCAGAATTGCGGCCGAGCTTGGGATCAAGAAGTTGATTGTGCGGGGAGATTCACAGTTGGTGGTCCGACAAGTGAATAAGAGTTACCAGAGCCCTTTGATGGAAGCTTATGTTGATGAAGTGAGGAAGCTTGAAGAGCACTTTGAAGGTCTGCAAATGGAGCACGTCCCAAGAGCTCAGAATGATATTGCAGATGGCCTCTCAAAGTGTGCTGCAATGAAGTTACCTGTGGAACCAGGAACCTTCGTGCTCAAGTTAACTCAGCCATCCGTTACACCATCAGTTGGGCAAAACAAGAAGAGGAAGTTGGTCTCCGACGACTACTTGCCGGCGGATCTTCCAGAAGCCGCCGCCAAGGTCCCCAAGATCAACAGCCAAGATGCTGAGGAATAGTTTGCTCCTGCAGATCCAAGGGTCTGTATAGTTGAAGCAGGCGTTCCCGACAAGCCTTGCCCCGGCAGGCTTGCCGGGGGACCATCAGCTCCGGCAGAGCCGCAGGTTCTTGTCGTAGAAGCTGAGGTTCCCGCAGCAGCCCTCATGCCTTTAGTCCTTGTTGTTGAGCCTCAGGCTCCAGCATGGGCACAGCAAATCGTCCGCTTTCTGCAAACTGGAGAACTTCCTGACGAGCCAGAAGAGATAGAGAAAATAACCAGGCAGTCGAGTATGTACCAGTTCGTTGGCAATGAACTGTACAGAAGAAGACTCAATGGTGTCAGGTTGAAGTGCATTTCCAGGGAAGATGGACAGAAGCTGTTGGCAGAGATACATGGAGGCATATGTGGCCACCACATTGGCGCAAGGGCACTTGCCGGGAAGGCGTTCCGGCAAGGGTTCTTCTGGCCAGAAGCCCTCCAAGATGCAACTGCACAAGTAACCAAGTGTGAAGCGTGCCAGTTCCATGCCAAGCAAATTCACCAGCCAGCTCAAGCTCTCCAGACGATCCCTTTGTCTTGGCCCTTCTCGGTCTGGGGGCTCGATATTCTCGGCCCCTTTCCCCGCGCAGTCGGGGGCTTTGAGTACTTGTACGTAGCAATCGACAAGTTCACAAAGTGGCCAGAAGTGGAACCAGTGAGAAAGGTGAGAGCACAGTCAGCAGTCAGGTTCTTCAGATCGATTGTTTGCCGTTTTGGAATCCCTAACAGGATCATCACCGACAACGGCACAAAGTTTACGAGTCGCACCTTCATGCAGTACGTCCAAGACCTTGGCCCCAAGGTCTGCTTCGCTTCTGTTGCTCACCCGAGGAGCAATGGTCAAGCGGAGAGGGCCAATGCTGAAGTGCTGCGCGGACTCAAGACAAGAACCTTCGACAGGCTGCACAAGTACGGAAGAAACTGGATAGACGAGTTGCCGGCGGCTCTTTCGTCAATCAGGATGACACCAAATCGAGCCACCAGACAGACACCCTTTGCTCTTGTCTATGGAGCAGAGGTAGTTCTCCCCACAGAACTCGTATACGGATCTCCTCGAGTGCTCGCTTATGATGAGCTCGAGCAAGAGCAACTGCGACAAGATGATGCATTGCTCCTTGAGGAGGAACGTCTCCAGGCTGCTGTACGAGCTGCTCGATACCAGCAAGCCTTGCGTCGCTATCATAGCCGCAAGGTCAGGGCCAGGAGTCTCGAGGAAGGCGACCTTGTTCTTCGGCGTGTTCAGTCCGCCAAGAATTCCAACAAGTTGACGCCAAAGTGGGAAGGCCCTTATCGGGTGAGACAAGTCACAAGGCCCGGCGCTGTCCGCCTTGAGACAGAAGAAGGCTTACCGGTGAGCAACTCCTGGAACATAGAGCATCTTCGCAAGTTTCACCCGTAAGGCGCGGTTGCCGTGATCCGCTCCGGCAACCACCTTTTGTACAATTCTTGCCGTTGTTGCATGTAAACCTTTGTACAAAGCCGGGCGTAGATCCCGTGCATCAGTAAAGCTTTTGTGCTTCGCACTATTTGTCATTTCCATGCTCTTCTTTGTTATTTGCATGCATCATCTGACACCTTGTGCAACGCACATCCCTAGTAAGCACTAGCAAGCCATGAGGCCCTATACTTGTTTTTCCTCCTCTTTTTCTTTCCCTCTTAAGGAGAAGGAGTATTCCTCGCGCACAAGTTTGCCGGGGGGGAAGGAGATGGAGGCATGACCCAAGTACTGTTCAAGAAAGAGAAGCCTTGTCGGGGAGCAAACAATCTATGAAAGCTAAGTTACCAAAGTTTGAGTAATTCAAATTTTTCAAATTTTTTAGTTGTCTTCCTTGAACAACCACACTTTGTATGGAAAACCTGTGCGCGGAGGAACCTACCCGTGGCTAGCCGCACCCTTACTTTGTTTCGAGCACGCTCAACGACTTAAGTGAGCTGCGACAAGTGTCGCGCCCTTACTTCGTTTTCGAGTTCGCTCAGCAATCTAAGTGTGCTGCGGCTAGCTGCTGCAAGGTTTCTTGCCGGCAAAGGTATTGCCAGCAGGCTGCTAAGAGTCCAGCACTCAGCGCTCATGGCAAGGGTCCTTTGCCGGCGAGTTCCCTAAAAACGTAGGGTGGAATGCATACAAAGTGAAGGGACCAAAGCAAGGGAGATAACACTGCATTGGTTGCTCAAAATAAGATTGTATATTACAAAGATGACTTGCCGCAATACTAACAGATTCTTGTCCGTAACATGCTTTGCAGCGGCAAAGGAAGCAGAAAGAATGGAATCTAATCTACGCGGTCGCCTTCACGCCTCGTGATCTTGCCCACCTTGGCGACGATGTGGGCAACTTGCGCCTTCAACGCCTCCTGGTCAGCTTCGGGCGGCAAGGAGCGGAGGACATTGACGAGGTTGATGCCGGGGTTGCGGTAGACGATCTTCGATAAGACCCGCTCCATGGTGCCCATGCAGTGCCGACGCGCCTCGTCGGCCAGCTGCACGGGGATCTTCTCCCGCAGCCGCACAAGCGCCGGCGCAATTCCCCTGAAGAACAGACTCAACTTGGCGCTGTGGGGGAGACTCTCGTCCGGGGAGTACACGAGATGCTCCGCCCTCAGCGCCATCATCTCCATGTCAATATTGGCAGCGGAGGTGACCAGCTCATCAGTCCACTGCTCCACTGCCCGGTTGAAGTTGTTCTGCGAGACGGCGGCGCTCTCCACCAAGGCCCTTTCCTTGCGGAGTTCGTCCTTCAGCTTCGTCTCGCGGTCCCGGGCGGCGTCGAGCGAGTCAGTCAAGGTGGAAACCTTCAGCTCTAAGTCAGCGATGGAGTTCCTGGCGTCAGTGAGCTCTTTGCCCTTCTCAGAGAGACGTACCTGCAGCTCAGAGTTGGTGTGGGCATCTTTCTCCTGTTCCACGTTGAGCGCAGTGACCCTCTCCTCGCTCGCCTTCAGGTACAGCTCCGTCTGCGCCACCTTGGCCTCCAGGTCCTTCTTGGCGGTCTCTGCGGCGGCTGCGGCGTTCCTCGCCTCCTTCAGAGCCCCGCCAATGGCCTGCTCCCGGGCGGCAAGGTCGTCCTCGTGGGCGTCGAGGTCGACCTTCCGCTGGTTGAGTACTCCTTCCCGCCGAGACAGCTCCTCGGCGGCCAATCGTTGCTGCTCCTCGGCCTCAGCTTTTTCAAGGATAAATGCTTGCTGCGCCCCGGCAAGCTCTTCACGCTCCTCCGCCAAGCTCCGGAGGGCCGCCTGATTGGCGGCGTGGAGCTCCGCGGCGCGCTTCTCCAAGTCAGCTCCAGCCTTGGCGGCGAGAGCCTCCCGAGACTCCAACTTCGCCTGCCTGGCCCGGTACAAAGCCAGGAGCCGACGAAGGAGTCTCTCCTCTTCGGGATCGTCGCTGCCGCCGGGCGTTTCAACAATCTTCAATCCGGCGGAGGCGAGGACCTCTCCGTCAAAGGTCTCTCCCTCCGCGGG
The DNA here is from genome assembly GCA_902687465.1 of Secale cereale. Classification (NCBI taxonomy): domain Eukaryota; kingdom Viridiplantae; phylum Streptophyta; class Magnoliopsida; order Poales; family Poaceae; genus Secale; species Secale cereale. The sequence continues at coordinate 292,412,443 of LR738711.1, forward strand.
CATCCTAGACGAGGACGCCCACGGGACTTGAATGAAGACCCCATTGGCGGCCTCCAGGTAGACACCCGACCGCTCTGTGGAGGCGGATGGGTCGGCGGCCGGTGCAGCGTCCGACGCTCCTGCAGCCTCCGGGCCAGTAGTGTGGTCGCCGGTCCCTTCCCCAGCCGCGGCGTCGGCGGTCGGGGTGGTCTCTTCGACGGCTGGCTCGTCAGCGGTAGTGGCCTCCGTCTCCATCGGCTCCGGGGCGGGAGGATCTAGTAGAAGAAAAAGAAAAGGAAGATCGTCAAGCAAATATCCAAAAAGAAGAATTCGAGAAGAAGAAGCTACATGGTTTACCTTCGCGGACTTCCTCGACGACGGGGTCCCTCGCCGGGGAATTCTCCCTCGTCGGCGGAGTAGCAGACATTGCTGGCGGAGGGCCGCTTGCGCCCTCCCTTGTCGGGGTGCTCGCCCTTGGCGGGGTACTCGCCCTTGGCGGAGTACCCATCCTTGGTGGGGCACCGTCCCTTGCCGGGGAGCTCCTCCTTGGCGGAGAGGGTGGAGCAAGTGGCTCGTCGGGGGCAACCTCCTGGTGCTCCTGCGGCTGCGGCTCCACCTCTGTACGAAACAACAAAACGTCAGTACAAGCGATAACCTCAAGCGCACCCATCAAGCAGAGAAGTAAACACCCAGACTTACGCTGGGGGCTGCGCTGAGGGCTGCTCCTCGGAGCAGCAGGCTGATCCGGCAAGTCTGCCGCTGGCGCGTCTCCTGTCGCTGCGGCGGGCTCGTCGTCTTCGATCTCGACCACAGGGACCTTGGCCCTCTTCGCCATCCGCTGGGTCAAGGTCCTGGAAGCCAAAACAAGATCAAGATCAGAATCAAGCAAGAGAAATCAAGACAAAATCAAAGAAACTAAAAGAATTGCAAGTACTTACTCCTCTTCCTCTTCGTCGGAGCTGAGGGCGGAGAAGTCAAACTCCGCCTGGTGCGCTCCCGCGCGAGGAGCTGGAGGAGAAGACTCCCTCGGGCGCTTGGCGTGATCCGGGGCTGTGGGCTGTGAAGACCCGGCCCCCGTTGTCGCCGAGGACCGAGGGGCAGAAGGAGCACCCGTTCAGCTCCGGGAAGATCCCCCTTCGCTTGGCGCTCGAGCACGGGGCGCCTCCTTGACGAGTTCACTCGTCTTGGTGGCGCGCGTCGCACGGCGCGTCGGCTGCTATCGAGGCGCCTGTGGCCTCGCCGTCTCAGCTGCCTTGCGGAGGCGCTTCTTCGGTTGCTGCGGAGGGCTTGGCGGAGGCGGAGAGTTCTCCGAGGATGAGGAGGCATCGTCGTCAAGATTCAGAGATCCACCAGAGTCTTCGTCGGAATCTCCAGACTCGGCGTCCTCCTCCTCCTCGGCAGGCCCGCTGGACTCAGTGCCATGCCCGGCGGCCTCGCTCCCCCCGGCAACCTCGCTCGTCCCGGCAAGCTTCACGGAAGGCTCCCCGGCAAACTCCTCGAGCGCAATCTTCAGCAGCTTGAGGATTTCCGCCTCCTCTGCTTGACTCACTGCGTCCGCGGCCTCTGCATCGTCCACAGTGTATCCAAATTCACCCGCAGCCGCAGCTGCGGCGGCCTCCTCCATCCTGGAGGCAATGTAAGCTACATCCCGGTCAGTAGTATCCCGGGTGAGGCCCTTCTTCTCCTCGGCGTTGCGGGGCTTCTCGACCAAGTTGTCGAAGAAGGTCTGCACGGTCTCCGCTGGAGGCTCCAGCCAAGTGGGGACGACGCCATGGGAGTCGCACTCGTGCATCATCGCGCGTATGGAATCGCGGGCAGTGCTGTTGCACAGCGGCACCACTCCCCGGGAAGGTTTGAACCACTCCGGGTGGGTGGGGTCATGCTTGAAGAGCTCCTAGACCATCCCATTCAACTCCAAGACGGTGAAATTGTAGTTCAATCCAGGGTGCAGCCTCATGCAATCTGCCGCATTGCCGAATTCCCAGGCGGGCCTCTTCCTTTCTTGTAGAGGGGCGATGCGGCGGCGGAGAAAATCTGCTCCAACTTCTCCAACAGTCAGATTGGCGGCCCGGAGACGAAGGATCCTAATGAGGGCGATCTGAAGCTTGCTGTCCTCCGGGGCCAATTCACTCCAATCCTTGCCGCGCACTATTGCAGTCTTGCGCGGCGAGGTAAAGGGTTCAGGCTCAGCTTCCAGCACCCAGCACCAATCGGCTCTCCACTCCTCCCACTTGTCGCGGAGCTCTCCCTTCAAGTACGCCTCCTTCTTGTTCAGCCTGAAGATCCAGGAGATGCCGCCGGAGAGGGGAGAACCGGACTCTACTCTAGGCGTGAAGAAGTGACGGAAAAGAGCTACATTTGGATGAACCCCAACATAGTTTTCGCACAGATGTGCGAAAACGGCGATCGTAAGGTTGGCGTTGGGGGTGAAATCTAGGAGGTGGAGGCCATACGTATTCATTACATCACAAAAAGAACTCCGAGTACGAAGGGCACAGACCACAATGGAAGAATGCGGCAAAGTAAAAGTACCCGCCGGGGAACATGTCGGCGGCGACGGCGGGGAGGACTCTGGTGCGGGGATGATCTTTGGTCTCCCTCGCCTAGAACAAATAGTATTTGTCCCGCAGCTCCCTCACGCCAAGCCTCGGCGCGAAGACCACGCACTTCCTCCGCAGGGCTGCCAGCTTCGCCGCGTGCTCGGACTTCTCCTTCTTGGCCTTGTCACTCTTCGCCTAGTCGCTCTTCGGAGCCATGGCGGGGGCGGCTAGGAAAGAGGCGAGGAGGTCGACGGTGCCGCGGATGCGGGAGATGGCGGAGGAAGGGAGGGGCTGGGCTCTCTGTCGACCTTTGGGAGGTAGAGGGCGACGGGGGTTTCTGGAGAATCAAGGCGCAATGAAAACGATGGAGGGAACTGCCCCTGCTTCCTCTGCTTTTAAGGGGGGAGTGGGGGACGTTCCGCATTTCCCATTAAAGAACAGGCCACGATCTCTCCCACGACGCCGCAATCGACGCGTGCCGTTAGGGAGGGATGCGGCCGATACGAAAGGGGATACGGCTTGCCGTGGGCCGCGTGTGCCCGTGCAATGCCTTGGGCCTGGCCCAACAGCGCTCGGCACCGTGTGTGGCCCAGGCCCGGGAGCTCCTGTTGGTGTACTAAGATAGGGGTACCTTAGTACCCCACCTTGTGCACGGGCAGTAGCAGCTTCCCATGGCAGGGCTTACCACGTGCTCGCCAAGAACCGTTCTGGTCCCTATGAAGCCATTCAAGAACAAAGTATACAAGTCAGAAGATCAAGGCCCCGGCAAGAGGAGCTTGCCGGGAAGGCCGCACCAGGCGCAAGGTTAACACTTTAGCACAAGACCCTGGCAAGAGGAGCTTGCCAGGAAGGCCAAGGAACACATACCTCAAGAGATGTCTCAGCGCATCATGCGCCCCGGCAGGACCCGGAGAGCGACAAGCTTCCGGGCCCGGCAAGATCACGACCCCGGCAAGGTGCTTGCCGGGGAATCCTACGCCGTGTGCCCGCGCTCCAGCTCATCTGCCCATGCGTCGCCCTGGGGACCTTCTAGGGGCACGTGGCAGACGGCTGTGCTGCCTGGGGCACACGGGGGCAAGCCACGGTGACGAGGTTACCGCTGTGGCGAACGGAGAAGCATGGACGGACGCTTTTGGGGGCGACGGCGACGGACATTTAATGCCCTTGTCCCCCACTGTCAAAGTTAGGTGAAGACCACTGTTCATATACTGGTCATGCACTGTTGCAACTACCACCAAATTTACACTTTTACCCTCCTCTACGTTGACACCTGTCGGTGACCCCTTTGAGCTATAAAAGGAGGCCCATGCACAACGTAAGGGGGGTTCGAAACCTAGACAAATCTCTCGCTCGGTGTAGCTAGTACTGTAGATCTTCAAGCTCCCGAGCTCAAGAACTCAATACAACCTAAGCAGGAGTAGGGTTTTACGCGTCTGCGTGGCCCGAACCTGGGTAAAACTGCCCGCGTGTGCTCCTCGGTCTGCTCTCCGTGCTCCCTCCGCTCCCTTACCGCAACGTAGAAGGGGCTCCGGTCCCATAGGTGTTCGTGGGCGGAAAGTTTCCCCCGACATCGACGATTCGGAGTTCAAGGTTCCTTACGAGGCTGAGTTAGAGGAGCAAGGTTACGATCCCTCCGTGGAATCAACAGGCAAGATGACTATTCCCCGATATCACTTCTATCTTTGCCTATGCTAGATGTATCGCTCTTTAGATACTGCGTCGATGCCTATTCTTGTTTGTCAGCCCTTGTATTGTTGCCATGAAACACTCTAACCCCCTTCCTAGCAAACCATTGTTTGGCTAAATACGCATCGCTCAGTCCCTCTTATAGCGTTGTTAGTTGCAGCTGAAGATTGAAGATTGCTCCATGATGAACTTGTTATTGGGATATCACAATATATAATACCCGTTAAACTAATTCACCTATATATTGGTAATGGGTGGAAGGCTAAGCCTTTCTGCTTGGTGTTTTGTTCCACTCATGCCACCCTAGGAACCGATAAACCAGTGTTATGTTCCTTGATTTTGCGTTCCTAACACGGTTGGGGTTTATGGGCCCCCTTGATAATTCGCTCTGTGTTAAAGCTTTTCAGCAAGGCCTAACATTGGTTTTACATATGTCTAGCAACTAAAAACTTTCATAGGGAGTTATAAACCTGAGTTCTTAATCAACAACCCGGGCCAGTGCTCCTCATGAGTGTTGGTCCAACCGGGCAGACTGCGGGGCCACCACGAGGAAACTCGAGGATTGCTATTTTCCTGTAGGCTGTCCCATCTGGTCGTGGCCTGAGACGATATACGCGCGGCTAATATCAGGGTCTCAGCTCGCCGGGAGGTCTTGCTGGATTAGTTTTACCTTTGTCGAAATATCTTGAGCACGGGATTCTGAGAATACTCGGGTCTTCCCACTTTGGAGTTGCGACTCCGCAGATCGTGAGCTTGTGATGGGCTAAATTGGGACACCCCTGCAGGGTTTGATCTTTCGAAAGCCGTGCCCGCGGTTCTGTGGCAGATGGGAATTTGTTATTATCTGATTGTGGATAACTTGACACCTTATTCATGAACACACTACCTGCGTGAGTAACCGTGATGGTCTCTTTCCGAAGGGCTTCGGGAAGTGAACACGGTGGGGTTATGTTTGATCGTGAGTAGCTAGGACCACTTTTTGTTCAACTTGGCCATCGTTGGCAGTTGTTCTCTTCTCGCTCTAAAATCGTAAACTAGTGCTTAGTGCTTGCTTCAACATTTGTTTAAAGCCTTTCCACACCTAAGGCATTGGTAGTTTAGATACCCGGGAACGGGATTGCTGAGTCATTTGTGGCTCACAAATTCAACACACACATGATGCAGGTACCGTTGAGAACTATGCAGGAGATGGTTCAGAACTGTACTGGGAGTTCGATGAAGAGCATGGACGTTACTATGTGTCTTATCCCGACGACCAGTAGTGGTTCTTACTAGGAGGACTCGGGCTTGTGTTATTTATGGTATCTTTTCGTTTGGATTTCGTCCGTAGTCGGACTCAGATGTTATTTGGATGATGTATGCTATTTTACTCACTTGTGTGACGTGGCGAGTGTAAGCCAACTATCATTTGACTCTTTCATCCCTGAATTTTACATGAGTTCTGCAAAGATACCATTCTTGAGATCATTCTAGTATGCGTTTATGTCCTTAATTCGTGCCTCGACACGTGGGGGACATAGCCGCATACTGGGCATTACAACACCCCATAGACACACAAGTTGATTTGCAGGCCGTGTGCAGTGCTCCTCCCCACAGTTACACACCTTGGTCATATCGTTGCAGTGCTTAGGCAAAGCCCTGCGCTTGTAACTTCATCATCACCGTCACCACGCCATCGTGCTAATGAAACTCTCACGTGACGCTCAACTAGGTCAAGAGCTCGTGGGACGTCATCGAGCTGAACGTGTGCTGAACACGGAGGTGCCGCACGTTCAGTGCTTGGATCGGTTGGATCACGAAGACGTTCGACAACGTCAACCGCGTCACTAGACGCTTCCGCTTTCGGTCTACGAGGGTACGTGGAGACACTTGATACGTCTCCAACGTATCTATAATTTTTTATTGTTCGAAGTCTTGGATGTTTAATGGGCTTTATCATTCACTTTTATATCATTTTTGTGACTAATCTATTAACCCAAAGGCCCAGTCCAGATTGCTGTTTTTTGCCTATTTCAGGGTTTTGCATAAAAGGAATATCAAACGGAGTCCAAACGGAATGAAATCTTCGCGAGAGATATTTTCGGACGAAATCACGCACGAAAGACTTCAGGGCCAAGCGAGGGGACAGAGGGGCCACCCTCGAGGGTGGGGGGTGCGGGCGCGCCCCCTGCCTCGAGGGCAGCCCGTGTGGCCCCCGGTGCCCCCTTCTTCCTATATATACCTACGTACCCCAAAAACTTCATACACAGAGAGAAAACCCTAATTCAACCACTGTAGCTGCTGTTCCCGTGGAGATCCCATCTTGGAGCCTATTCCGGGAGGGGGATCCATCATGGAGGCTTCATCATCATCATCATCGCCCTCACCATGAGTTGTGAGTAGTTTACCACAGACCTTCGGGTTCATAGCTAGTATCTAGATGGCTTCTTCTCTCTCTCTGGATCTCAATACAAAGTTCTCCTCGGTCTTCGAGGAGATCTATTCGATGTAATCTCTTTTTGCGGTGTGATTGTCGAGATTCGATGTATTGTGAGTTTATGATCAAGGTTATCTATGGAAGATATTTGGTTCTTCTATGAACTTTTTATGTGTCCTCATAATATCCTTGCAAGTCTCTTCGAATTATTGGTTTGGTTTGGCCTACTAGATCTATAGTTCTTGCAATGGGATAAGTGCTTGGCTTTGGGTTCAATCTTGATGTGTCCTTTCACAGTGACAGTAGGTGCAGCAAGGCACGTATTGTATTGTTTCCATCGAGGATAAAAAGATGGGGTTTTCATCATATTTCTTGAGTTTATCCCTCTACATCATGTCATCTTTCTTAAAGCGTTACTCTGTCCGTATGAACTCAATACACTAGATGCATGCTGGATAGCGGTCGATGTGTGGAGTAATAATAGTAGATGCAGAATCGTTTCGGTGAACTTGTCTCGGATGTGATGCCTATATACAATGATCATGCCTAGATAGTCTCATAATTATTCTCTTTTCTATCAATTGCTCGACAGTAATTTGTTTACCCGCCGTAAAATACCGCTATCATGAGAGAAGCCACTAGAGAAAACTATGGCCCCCGGGTCTATCTTTATCATATTACTTTCCCGTCAACTGAAATTTGTGTAGCCGTTGTTTATTTGCTTTCTTTACATTCTGTTTCTATACCAAAAATACCAAAAATATCATCTTATCATCTCTATCAGATCTCACTCTCGTAAGTGACCGTAAAGGGATTGACAACCCCATATCGCGTTGGCTGCGAAGTTCTTATTTGTTTGTGCAGGTGCAAGGGACTAGCGCGTGGTCTCCTACTGGATTTATACCTTGGTTCTCAAAAACTGAGGGAAATACTTACGCTACTGTGCTGCATCTCCCTTTCCTCTTCGAGGGAATACAACGCAAGCTCAAGAGGTAGCAAGAAGAATTTCTGGCGCCGTTGCCGGGGAGACTTACGCAAAAGTCATATACCAAGTACCTATCAGAAACCCTTATCCTTCGCATTACATTTATTTGCCTCTCATTTTCCTCTCCCCCACTTCACCTTTGCCGTTTTATTTGCCCTTCTTCCGCCGTGTGTTTTTCGCTTGCCTCTTGTTTGCTTGTGAGTTCGTTTCCTTGCTTGTCATTATGGCTACCCCCTTATCCGCTCCTTTGTTTCCTTAGTTTGAAGTACTTCACTTCAAGCAAAGGTAAGGAGAAAATTTAAAAGATGCTTGATTTAGGATGATGGAATCTTATCGTAAGTGCACCTTAGAAGTGAATTTTGGAATCTTGCTTCGCAATTTTTATGTTGGATTGAATATGTCTCACAGACAACTCTTGGATTGCGTTGCCAAAGGAAATTTTGTCGAAGTTGATCCTAGTTTCCCGCATGAAATCATAGAGGGAATAGTGGGAACACTACCTCCCCAAAAGGAGTCAAACTCAACCCCGGAAGGAACCCAAGTTTTTGAGAAAATTTGCGAAGTAACGAAAATATTACAAAAATCTCTTGAACCTCTTAAGAGTGTTAGTGGGAATCTCCACCGCATGAATATGTTGATTACTCTTTGCAACAAGCGGTTGGATGCTTTAGATCTTAAGAGTTCTGAATATGAAGGGAAACGCAAAGAACCTCCCGGATTCGAACATGACACCATTAAAAGGGCGAAGATCAAAGATGGCAATACCTAGATCTATCTTGTATCGTGCCTAGCTAGGGGCGTAGAACGATAGCGCTTGTTGGGAGGCAACCCAATTTTATGTTTTTTTCTTTTGTTGCTGTTAGGTAATAAATATTGCATCTAGCCTCTGATTATATGTGGTTTCATGTTTTGTTTAGTGTTTGTGCCAAGTAGAACCTTTGGTAGAACTTGTGTGAAGTTTATTTGATGTTGCTGTGAAAAACAGAATCATTAGCGCTCGCTAAAGTAGTCTTCTGATTTTACTGGAGCGTGCTTTTTACTTGATTCTTTTTGCTGCTGATTGGTATACAAATTCCTCAAATTTACCAATTTAGTTTGAATTTTTTGGAGTTCATAAGTAGGCGAACCCAGCAGATTACTACAGACTGTTCTGTTTTTGATAGATTCTGTTTTTCGTGTGTTGTTTGCTTATTCCGATGCATCCATGAGTAATATTGGAGGATATGAATCATTGAAAACTTGGAGTAAAGTAGGTTTAACACCAATATCAACAATGAATGAATTCCTCGTTATACCTTTGATTGATGGTTTGCTTTCTCTTACTAACGGAGCTCACGAGAATTTTTGTCTAAGTTTTGTGTTGTGAAGTTTTCAAGTTTTGAGTATTGCTTTGATGAACTATGGAACAAGGAGTAGCAAAGGACCAAGCTTGGGGATGCCCATGGAACCCCAGGTAAATTCAAGATAATCAAAAAGCCTAAGCTTGGGGATGCCCCGGGAAGGCATCCCCTCTTTCGTCTTCATCCATCGGTAACTATACTTGGAGCTATATTTTTATTCGCAACATGCTATGTGTTTTGCTTGCAGCGTCTTGTATAATTTGAGTCTTTGCTTGTTAGTTTGCCACAATCATCCTTACTGGACTCACCTATTTGAGAGATTTAAATATGGCCGAGAAATTATTAGAACACTCTATGTGCTTCGCTTATATCTTTTGAGTTGAATAGTTTTTGCTCTAGTGCTTCACTTATATCTTTTAGAGCATGGTGGTGGTAATATTTTGCAGAAATTGTTGAACGCTCATGCTTCACTTAGATATATTTGAGAGTCTATTAAAACACCATGGTAAAGTGTTTAGGATAAATAAACTAGTCTTCACATGATAAACATCCAATGTCAATGTACCAAAGAAATTCACATCAAGTGCTTTGAATAGAAAGAGATGTTGGATGCTTGATAATTGTTTTGAGACATGAGGACAGTGATATTGAAGTCAAGCTAGTGGAGTGATTATGAAATTGAGAAATATTTGTGTTAAGGTTAGTGATTCCCGTAGCATGCACGTATGGTGAACCGTTGTGTGACTAAGTTAAAGCATGAGGTATTTGTAGAGTGTCAACCTTTGTGTGGAGGTCGGGGGCGCGCGATGGTTAACTCCTACCAACCTCCCCCCTAGGGGCATGCATTGATTTCTTTGTTTTGATGACTCGTAAATTTTTGCAATAAGTATATGAGTTCTAATGACTAATGTTGAGTCCATGGATTATACACACTCTCACCCTTCCACCATTGCTAGCCTCTCTTGTACCCCGCAACTTTCGCCGGTGCTATAAACCCACTATATATCCTTCCTCAAAATAGCCACCATACCTACCTATCATGGCATTTCCATAGCCATTCTGAGATATATTGCCATGCAACTTTCCATCGTTCCGTTTATATGACACGCATCATATTGTCATATTGCCATGCATGATCATGTAGTTGACATCGTATTTGTGGCAAGGCCACCATGTATAATTTTTATACATGTCACTCTTGTTTCATTTCACATACCGGTACACCGCCGGAGGCATTCATATAGAGTCATACTTTGTTGTTGTAGTATCGAGTTGTAATATCGTGTTGTAATGAAAGTGTGATGATCATCATTATTAGAGCATTGTCCCATGGGAGGAAAGGCTGAATCTATAAAGCCCCTCCGCAAAAAAAAAGAAAAAAAAATGAAAGGCCAAAGAAAAAAAAGGTAAAAAAATAAAAAAATAAAAAAGGGACAATTGCTACTATCTTTTTCCACACTTGTGCTTCAAAGTAGCACCATGTTCTTCATTGTAGAGAGTCTCATGCTTAGTCACTTTCATATACTAGTGGGAATTTTCGTTATAGAACTTGGCTTGTATATTCCAACGATGGGCTTCCTCAAATGCCCTAGGTCTTCGTGATCAAGCAAGTTGGATGCACACCCACTAGTTTCTTTTGTTGAGCTTTCATTCATATTTAGCTCTAGTGCATCCGTTGCATGGAAATCCCTACTCACTCGCATTGATATTTATTGATGGGCATCTCCATAGCCTGTCGATACGCCTAGTCGATGTGAGACTATCTCCTTATTTTTGTCTTCTACACAACCACCTCTATTCCACCCATAGTGCTATGTCCATGGCTCACGCTCATGTATTGCGTGAAAGTTGAAAGGTTTAAAAAGATAGAGCATGAAAACAAATGCTTGGCTGAAATCGGGGTTGTGCATAATATGAATATTTAGAGTGATAACAAGCGAGCATAGCCAACACTATATGATTTTGTAGGGATAAATTTCTTTAGCCATAGTATTTTGAGAATACATGATTGCTTTGTTAGTATTGCTTGAAGTATTGTTATTTCTTATGTCAATATAGACTTTTGTCTTGAATCTTTCAGATCTGAACATTCATGCCACAATTTAGAGAATTACATTGCAAAACTATATTGGTTAGCATTCCACATCAAAAGTTCTTTCTTTATCATTTACCTACTCGAGGACGAGCAGGAATTAAGCTTGGGGATGCTTGATACGTCTCCAACGTATCTATAGTTTTTTATTGTTCCATGCTATTATTTATGAAGTCTTGGATGTTTAATGGGCTTTATCATTCACTTTTATATCATTTTTGGGACTAACCTATTAACCCAAAGGCCGAGTCCAGATTGCTGTTTTTTGCCTATTTTAGTGTTTTGCAGAAAAGGAATATCAAACAGAGTCCAAACTGAATGAAATCTTCGCGAGAGATATTTTCAGGGGGAAATCACGAACGAAAGACTTCGGGGCCAAGCCAGGGGACAGAGGGGCCACCCTGAGGGTGGGGGGCGCGGGTGCGCCCCCTGCCTCGAGGGCAGCCCGTGTGGCCCCCGGTGCCCCCCTTCTTCCTATATATACCTACGTACCCACAAAACTCCATACACAGAGAGAAAACCCTAATTCCACCGCCGTAGCTGCTGTTCCCATGGAGATCCCTTCTTGGAGCCTGTTCCCGGAGGGGGATCCATCACGGAGGCCTTCATCATCATCATCATCGCCCTCACCATGTGCTGTGAGTAGTTTACCACGGACCTTTGGGTCCATAGCTAGTATCTACATGGCTTCTTCTCTCTCTCTGGATCTTAATACAAAGTTCTCCTCGGTCTTCGAGGAGATCTATTCGATGTAATCTCTTTTTGCGGCGTGTTTGTCGAGATCCGATGAATTGTGAGTTTATGATCAAGGTTATCTATGAAAGATATTTGGTTCTTCTCTGAACTTTTTATGTGTTCTCATAATATCCTTGCAAGTCTCTTCGAATTATTGGTTTGGTTTGCCCTACTAGATCTATAGTTCTTGCGATGGGAGAAGTGCTTGGCTTTGGGTTCAATCTTGTGGTGTCCTTTCCCAGTGATAGTAGGGGCAGCAAGGCACGTATTGTATTGTTGCCATCGAGGATAAAAAGATGGGGTTTTCATCATATTGCTTGAGTTTATCCCTCTACATCATGTGATCTTTCTTAAAGCGTTACTCTATTCGTATGAACTCAGTACACTAGATGCATGCTGGATAGCGGTCGATGTGTGGAGTAATAATAGTAGATGCAGAATCGTTTCGGTCTACTTGTCTCGGACATGATGCCTATATACAATGATCATGCCTAGATAGTCTCAAAATTATTCGCTTTTCTATCAATTGCTCGACAGTAATTTGTTTACCCGCCGTAGAATACCGCTACCATGAGAGAAGCCACTAGATAAAACTATGGCCCCCGGGTCTATCTTTATCATATTACTATCCCTTCAACTAGCCAATTTCTGTAGCCGTTGTTTATTTGCTTTCTTTACTTTCTGTTTCTATACCAAAAATACCAAAAATATTATCTTATCATCTCTATCAGATCTCGCTCTCGTTAGTGACCGTAAATGGATTGACAACCCCTTATCGCGTTGGATGCGAAGTTCTTATTTGTTTGTGTAGGTGTGAGGGACTGGCGGGTGGTCTCCTACTGGATTGATACATTGGTTCTGAAAAACTGAGAGAAATACTTATGCTACTGTGCTGCATCTCCCTTTCCTCTTCGAGGGAATACAACGCAAGCTCAAGAGGTAGCAACACTCTCCCCGCTCGTTGATATGCTTCTCCTATATAGATCTTGTGTGATCGTAGGAAATCTTTTGAAATACTATGTTCCCCAACATGCTACTTTTCACACCCATTATTTCCTCTTTCGACCAAGTCCTCGAGTCAGGTAACAAATCTTCCCCCACCCCACCCCTTTCTTCCCTGTTTGAACCAAGTAGTACTAGATTCGACTGCATGATGTAGTTTTACATCCTAACAGTAAAAAATTAGGTGGCTTTTGAACAACCGATCGATCCTATCTACGAGGGGCCTGAGAAATAGTAAAAGATACAGATCCAGTGACGTGAGGAGGTAGGGCAGGAGAGCAAGGCCAGTTTCGAAGGAAGTTATACCTGAGGGTCGCTAGGATGTCGCTAGGTGGGATGCGAGAGACCAGATCTGCCCACTCTACGACAGTATGGAAGAAGGGGTCAGAGGCCCTCCTTGGCCGGCCCTGCGTGGAAGAGAACGGCAAGGCACGTTGATTGGGACACGCCGGCAGTGGGTAAGAGCCGTCGTTGAGGACGACCGCGTGAACATTGCACCATCTCACCTTCCCCGGCGAAGGGGATCTGGCAGATTATGTGACCAGCGGCGAGCAGAGAGAGAGTGTGGCCACTGCTGTCATGTTGAGATCTGGAGAGGACGAGAGAGTGTGAAGAGAGCAACACCAGCAAGCACACGCGGAGGCTCCTTCCTATATACTAAAATAGTTTTCTTTTATCTACTGAAGACGGCTTGAACTCATCAATGACTATCGAGAAGTATTCATGCACGTGCCCCAGAAGTGAGGTTGTCGTCATTTTTATCTGAAGCACACAGGGTAAAAGCTAGACGAAAAAATTCCACATGACAAGAAACCATAATCTCACTGCCCCAAGGAGACAACATGAATCCCGACAGACAAACTAGACGAGGATCAAAGCTCATATTAAAGACAAACTCGTAGAAAAGGGGTCAATCAATAGATGTCCTAATTAACATAGCCGGCTTGACCTAGATGGCAACTGAGTAGTCTTCGTGCATGTGTCCCCAATGACCAGCGCCTTGGAGGAATGCAGTTGTTGCTGTTTAACCCTCGCAGTGATCCGAATCACACATCAAACCTAGTATTGCGAGATGACAAGTAACCTTTTTTTATATTTATCATCAAAACTACAGCCATGTACAACACAGCCTGCACGATATGTAGACGATAGCCAATCCAGCCGTCTGCTGGAGTCTACTCACATGCATGACGAACTGATGTCTTGTGTCATGCAGGGATCATCTAGGCACCGACGTGTTTACTGCACTGCTCCAGCACTATCGTTAGCCTCTCTCTTCTATAAACTCAGCCGACTTGTGGGGACGGGGGGGTGTGCCTATGGTCGGTACTACACGGTCCCACATGTGTGTGCAAACGCAATATGATGTGCATTCCATTCAGAGAGTGGCGTGCCAGACCAACCCACCGATCGTCTGGGGTGCAACGAGGACGCGACGGACGTGTTGCATACATGTGTACCGCCGTTTTCTTGAGGCTTTGATCCATGGCGCAATCCATGGATACAAAATTATATTTGAAAATCGAGGGCGGGGGTTTCCCACGCGGTAGGCGGGGCAGTTCCGCCTAGCCATTTCGTCAGAGAGGCAAGAAGATAGGGGCTCATTAATGGCTGCTGCAAACGTAGGGTTGTGTGATTTGATGGCTCGTTACTGCTGGAAAGGTGGGGCCCTGTGATTTGACTTGCCATTATCATTATTACTACGGCGCTACGACCAGCGTGAGTCACCCGTTTCCTGACCACGTCCATGGTAGTCTCTCTCTCTCAGTTTACAAGGCGTGCGGGTACCCCTAAGTCCTAAATTTGACCAACCTAATAGAAGTCATATATTACAATAACACATACCATTGTAAATTTTAGATATTCTATTTTCAAATGATATAAATTTTTTGTTACATAATTTTTATTATGGTGATAAAATTGGCAACCTAGGTATACCCGCATGACTTTTATACTGAAATGGTGGGAGTATACAAGTGCCAAGTACTGTACTCCTTACTCCCTGGCAAATGCAATAAATACTACGAAGAAAGAGATAGAGAGAATTAAAAGAAAATACTCTTATAGCCAACCTTATAGCTAACCTTGTTGTATGAGTGACTAAGTGATGACTATGTATGACATGCCAACATCAAATAGCCTAACGCACCTGGATGGAGGAAGTATTTTCATGCATGCGAAGTAGGCAAAAAATGCTCATTTATAGCCATCTGAAATCTCCAAGGGCGCGACCGCACGAGCGAGGTGACGGGTCTGGTAGGTGCGACAATGATACAGGCTGCTGACAGCCCTTGGATGTGAGATCGAACGGTTGCATGCTAATTTGCTGAAAATTTAGAGAATAACCCTACAGGATAGGATATTCACCCATAGGTCTAGAATCGCTCCATGCAACCGTTCGATCTCAGATCCAAGGGCTCTTGGAACCCTATATCATGGGAGCATGGAAAGCTCCGTATCAGATGTAATATTCCCGACCCTTGACGTGAGAACACGCAGATGCATGAAGCCATTGAATTGGTCTTCTAGTAGACATCACATCTAATTGGGCCCCCATAGTACTGTGCATGAATCCATTTATCCATCGAGCAAGCCACTACCCTGCCATTCGCACTCCCCACTCAGCATTTTTACAATTGGAAAACCATTAGCAATTTGCTCCTACTCATCATGTCCTTTCACATTGCAGAAGTTCCACTAATTCTAACCCTCCTCCCAAATCCATGGCGTCCCAAATCTCCATGATCTTTGGTGAGTGCAAGGTTAGAACCATCACCGGTGATGAGTTCAACGTCATCTACGCGCATTCTTCTGCGATGGTGAAAAGATGCCTTGCTCGCTTCAGAAGCATGTTCAAAAAGTCAAATAGTGATGAGTGGGTCACTGGGCTTCATGTTGAGTACACCCAAGTCGTGGGAAGAGAGAAGGATCTAACGGATGAAGAGAAGAAGAACCCCGTCATGATCCAGGTTTGCTTGCATAACTTGTACTTGGTCTACCACATATGCCATGCTGGCGTTGAGTGTGAGGAATTTAAGACCTTCCTCGTGGACCGCAAAGTCAAGTTCGTTATTGTATACTTTACAAACGACAAAAGAATACCGGATCAGATAGGCCTCGTTGTAGGCCAGCCCTTCAACCTCCAGAGGAATCGGTTGGTGTCCTCCAATCAGCCTTCAATGCTGACCCTAGCAGGAGCCATGGTTCATCCTTCGTACCATACACTAAAGAAACCTTCACCCACGTTTCATTTTGGATAGGAGTGGAATGTACTAGATATAGACCACATCCACTATGCTGCAATGGATGCCTACCTTTGTTTCAATATCTACAAGGGTTGGGCGAAGAGCGGGTGCCAAGTGTGCGGTTCAAGCAAAGTATCGGCCAACAGAAAGAGGGACAAGGACAAAATCGAGGACGAGGATGAGGAGTCCGAGTAAGGTGGCGGTATCGTTGCTCATGGTGGTTCTAATACAGTGTCTACCTGATTAGTTGCTTAGTTCA
The DNA here is from genome assembly GCA_902687465.1 of Secale cereale. Taxonomy (NCBI): domain Eukaryota; kingdom Viridiplantae; phylum Streptophyta; class Magnoliopsida; order Poales; family Poaceae; genus Secale; species Secale cereale. Next base: position 292,428,722 of record LR738711.1, read on the forward strand.
ACTTCAGGGTGCTTAGTTTTTTTTGAGGGGTGTGTTGTGCTGAGCCCCCAGCAAAACTATTTTATGCTCCTTCTCATTACTTTAACTCTTCAGTATGCACGCCATCTAAGCACGTACTAGCTTTTTAATAGTACTATATGCATAATTTGTTGACGAGCGCTCTCTATATGTACCACCTTTTTCTTTAATTTCATCTTGCTAGTTTTGCTCCATGGCGCAATCCATCGATACTACTACTATACAAAAGTATTTTTAAAAGGCTTAGAGCTTGGGGCAGTCTTGCTTGGTCGGTTTCACGAGAGGCAAGGGCCTTTGTGATTTGACGCCTCATTACTGCTGGAAGGAGGGGCCTTGTGATTTGACTGCTAGTATAAATGTTGCGACGACCTGAGGAGGAGCAAAGAACCATGTGATGGTATACTACTCCTCCACTGGAGTAGGACTAGTATGATGGAGGAGCGTGGAACACGGCAGCCCATTGCGACATGGCGATCCCACGGCGCCGCTCATCGTTACTCCCTCTCTCTTTGTTTACAAGGCGTGCATGTTCCTTCGACCAAGCAGGCAAAAATTAGTGATAAATAAATTACCATATCTTTCCAAAGAACCAAGTATTTTCACAGGAATACAATACATATAGATGGAGTGATTGTCACGGTTGCAAACTGCCATGGTGCCGCGAGTTCACTGCAGCAACAACCGAATTGGTCACTACATCGATGGAGGGGAAGGAGGGCAACTCACCTCGCCTATGATGCATCCCCTGCGACGCCGTCGCAGCTGGCTTCACGATTTGGCTTCTCCTACCGCCCATTTGAACAATTGCACCGGCTGCTCATCCCATCCCGCGGGCATGCACGTTCTTTCCTCCGTAGTCGACTCCATGAATATGATCACTGCCATTAGCCCCAGGTCGAAATCAACGCGAGGCTGCCAGATGCTGACATCCCTCAGCATCTCTCCCCTGAGATCGACTTGTGCCTCCGCCTTGTGATTCGCCATGCGCAACTCCTTCGAACTTGTCTCCAATTAATGAGACGGTTCCTCGATCCGATTCACCCTTGTTGCCCACCACCTGAAATGCAGCCCTGTCATGTCCTCCGGGGCCACCAATCTGTGATTCCAAAGCAATGGATCCCCTCTGAAACACATGTGGGTTTTGCTCTAAGGCGGCAGTGCTGTAGGCCACAGCGAGAGGGCAGCCCGCGGGATCCTAGGATCTAAGGGATTATCCATGGTAGAATACATAGAGGAACATCGATCATTGTGCATGCATGTAAGAGATAAAGAATACCCGAAGTGATAATGAGGGGGAGGTGTATGTGTGTGTTCATGCATTGGTGACTGACTTGAAGAAAAAGATTGCATGTGTGCGGTGGATAATGCCGAGTTGTAGTGTGTGTACATGCAGACACGAGAGAAGGTTAGTGGTACAATTATAAAGAGAAGACGACTGTGTGGGTGTAAAATACTAGTAGGTGAGGTCATAATCAATGTAAAGTTGAATTCAAATATTTGAATAAGAGATCATGATGTTTGAAACCCATGCATGATGCATGAATATAACTCAGATATGTGTGGTGTGATTTGGAAACGAGCATGCTATACTGTATACACGTTGAACAAGGTCAGACTGATTTGAATTTGAGATACCAATGGAAGGCATTGTTTGGCCACATTGCATCCACGCATGGACACACTACTCAGATTGGAGATGATGGGTGGCTTTCGCATCACATATCTATACCCCTATGTAGTGTGCGAATAAACTTTGAAAGATGGTCGTTGGATGAAACCAATCCGATGGTGCATAGATGGCAAACCCGAGCACTACTGACCGTTCAATATCATATACATTCCACCAGATTCCACGACAAGTACAATCTAGAAGACTCTATGGCTGAACTTAAGCAGAATGCACAAACCTCAAAACACAAGTATTTCTCCTCTGTTGTAGTATCTTCCATATCATAATTGCCCATTTTTTCTAGATGAATCACCATTATTTATTTTTACTTTGTGTTTTCCAATATAGAATTCCATGAATCTTAAAATAAAATAGCTTTTTGATAAAAACTAATTGATTTTGAATGAGATGAACTATAAGAATTAAACAAACATCTACATCATGCATATATATGACTCAAAGCTTACATGCTATAATGTGGTATTTGTTCATAATTTGCTTGCCAAATCTCATGCGTGCAATGCACGTGTACCTTACTAGTCTAAATGGTGTGTGTGTGTGTTGCGCATGTTAAACACATTATGTTTGTGTGTATTGCGCGTGTTAAACACGTTAAGCTTGTTGTCCCGGTTTTTTTAGTTTTTTGTTATTGTATTTGAATGCATTTCTAGTAATGTAGCAAAATGGGACATGGCTCCTCTAGTGAGGTGCAAATTGTTTTTTTTCGTACACGTAAAGCTAGTTCTCCCGAAATTTCAAGCCGTGCCTTGTTATGCCAAAATTTTAAGCCAGCATCTCTGGCTATCATGCTAAGAAACTCCCGCCTCTTCAACCCGCTACTTGTTATCTCGAAATTTGAAGCTAATTCTTTGTCTCGTTGTGCTAAAAAAACTCCCTCCATCTCAACCTGTGCCTTGCCATCCCAAAATTACAACGCGCGCTAAAACTCCCACCTCCTGCGAAATCCCGACACGCGAAATTCCCGTGATACCCCCTGAACCGAAACAACCACCTAGTTCAAATCGGTGGGGGTATTTTAGTAACTTACCCCACACTTTGGAGAAGTGCATCAGTAAGCCATGGTTCCCCCTCTCAGCCCCTCCACCGCCCCAATCGAACACCAAGGCCACGAAAACCCATGAAGCCCCACAACCTCCTCCATCCGCCACCTAGCCGGAGCCCTTTCCCCGACGACGTCATCCATCGTAACTCCTCGACCTCCCTCATCCACCGCACCGGATGAGGATCCATCATCGATCTCGTCGTCCCGCTGGTTAAGCCATCCCGTCCTCCACCTCCAAGGAGCTACCCCGACGTTCCCCTCGTCTTTCGCGCCACCTCCAGTCCCACACCACCGGTAGAGCAGCATCATCACCGATTCCTCGGATGAAGATGAGGCCTATGTTGGTGTCAAAACCGGCGGATCTCGGGTAGGGGGTCCCGAACTATGTGTCTGAGGATTGATGGTAACAGGAGGCTGGGGACACGATGTTTATCCAGGTTCAAGCCCTCTTGATCGAGGTAAAACCCTACTTCCTTCTATATTAATATGGATGAATATGAATACAAGAGTTGATCTACCTCGAGATCGTATTGGCTAAACCCTAAAGTCTAGCCTATGAGGATTTGTAATTCTATATTAGCCTCTACGGAGTAAACCCTCCAGTTTATATACACACCGGAGGGACCTAGGGTTTCTACATAACCATGTCGCAGAGGAAGGAAAGTTTACACTCGAACCTAAAACTTGCCATTACACGATTACATGAGTCCTATCCGGATACGAGAGACGATCTTCGACTTGTGATCTTCACAGCCCACCAGTCAGCCCACCAAGAGTTATCTGGCCACCCGAGGACCCCTTGATCCAGGACTCCCTTAGTAGCCCGTGAACCTGTCTTTGATGACGATGAGTTCGGCTTCCATATTGTATTTGGCATTGCAAGGCGGGTTCCTTCTTCCGAATATATCTTCTGCAAGAAAGGTGTATTGTGTTCGGATCTGCAAGGTTAGTAGAACCCTTAGCCTCGAAGGCAAGGCTCTTACAAGAAAATGAATAGTGTGTCTTTACTGAGAACTTTTTGGTGAAGCGTCGCGTCCATCCCATTAACATATCGTACCACTTTATTTGGTCCTAGTTTCGCGTTTTGAGGTATATCCTCATTGACACGTCTTATCAGTATAGAGATCATGCCTGCTTATTGTGGGATCCTTATCAATATGACGCAAGCATCCACACCACGCAGTACACACGACCGCTTTGGGAACCGGCGAGGTTTATGGCTATAGTTGGGGGATGTTCTGTATTCACAGCGTTATAAAAGGATACCGATCCCTTTCATCAGCCCCACGCCTTCCTCAAGCTCGAACTCTCCTGCTCCCCTAGCCCTAGCATCCTCATCTCTTGCGCCCACTCCTTTCCGTTCCTCCACCACTACCCCCTTCCCCAGCAATGGCTGGATCTGGTGCCAGAGTCAAGTGGGAGGCCTCCGCGGTCACTTAGAAAACTGTGGAGGATCTTCCGGGTGCAGGCTATCTCGCCGCCGATATCGCGCACCGAGTTCCCGCCAAGGTCCAGGTGATCCCCATCCCAGAGGCAGGTGAGTGAGTAGTGTTCACCTCACACTTTGTTAAGGGGCTAGGGTTTCCGCTCCACCCCTTTGTTCGGGGTTTGCTATTCTTTTACGGACTAGATTTCCATGATCTAGCCCTGAACTCAATCCTTCACATCTCCGCTTTCATAGTGGTGTGTGAAGCTTTCCTCTGGATCCCTCCACACTTCGGCCTATGGCTTAAAACCTTCAACGTGAAGCCGAAGGTGCTGGATAGGCAGCACGCGGAGTGCGGGAGTGCCATGATTAGCAAGCTCCCGAATGCGACTTGGCCAAAAGGGTCATTCGTAGAGACGGACAAGGTCTGGCAGAAGGAGTGGTTTTATATCACCGAATCCCACAACGCCAAAAGGGCGGCGGAACCTGCTTTCAGATCTGGACCACCAGAGAGGTTGACCTCCTAGACCAAAAAGGTTCTTGACTGGGGGTCTCAAGTTGAAGTGATGACTCTCTAGAGCCATGTGTCCGGCGTGATTTCCAAGGGCCACCAGCTCTCGTCCGTGGACCAGGTAATGTCGGCCCGGCTTGTACTTCCTTGACAAAGGCGAGACTCTTCCCTATGGGAGTTCGATCCGGCAGGAGATAAGCCTCTGAAGCATCTCTTTGGCTTTATGCACAAAGAGATCTGGAAGCATCTCTTCAAGAGCCAGAAGGAGTGGTCAGAAGAAACCAAGGATGCAGGCTATAGCACTGCGGTCTCCGCCCCAGAGGTAAAAGAAAATTTCGCCGAACATATATCTCCTTTCTTATTCAATGATAACATGAATTGAAGTTTTGGCGTGATATACAGGCTGGACGAAGAAGGTGACCTGGATCAAGTGTCCGGCGCCTTTGCCCGAAGACCCAGAATCGCCTAGACTAAAGGCGATGCTGGTCCCGGCGCCTTGTCAAAAATCCCAAGAAGAAGGGCAAGGGGGCCAGAGACAGCCCCCGCCCTACGGACGAGAAGTCCGAGAAGATCAACATCCTCTCCTCTGAAGCGGAGGAGGATGATGAGGAAGAGGAAGAGGAAGAGCTCCCTGCGCAAGGCAGGAGGACAAAGAGGGGGGGCGCTGCTGACGCGGGCAGGGCCGCACCCCAGAGGAAGTTTAACCTCGCTATTAGCTCGGATTCATCTGAACATAGCTTCGTGGTGAAGCCCAGGGAGAAACCCCTGCCCGAAATGTAAGTTTGTCCAGATTAATTGCTGCGCCTTTGTTTGTTTAGCATTTTTTATGCTTACTTAGTATTTCTCACCTGCTGACTTACAGACCTCCCGGAGGACACCCTGACGCCTCCTTATCGGAGGGGAACTCTCTAGCGCCCGGAGAGACGGAGAGTGAGCCACCGTTCCGAGCTCCATCGCCCATGATCGGCAGGGACACCGAAGTGTCCTCCCAGCGGGTGTCCTCCGCCTAAGGAGATGAGGGCGGGGCAGGTGATGGGGCGACCGGGGGTAATACCTCAGACGCCGCTGACCATGGGGAAACAACCCCCATGGAGACCGAAGATGGGGGGCCCAAACAATCTGGGGCCCTCCCAAATATGGACCCAGAGCCTAGTGCGGCTCCGTGGTCCGAAGACCAGACCCCCAAGGCGGGGGTGCATACGACGGCGCCCGGAGTCAATCCAGAGGGGTCGGACCCTATGGAGGGAGCGCTGCAAAGTGCTTCCATCATAGAGGAGCACAGTACCGTGATGGGTGCGGTGATGAAGAAGATTTAGTCTGTCAAGGGTGGACTGAATGAAGCCTTCAACAACCTGTTAACGGGCTTTAAGGTAAGCAATGTAATGTTCTATATGGAACTTTTGTTTGTTTTAAATACACATATATAGCCAGTAGCCCGTGATGCTTTGTGTGATTCTGAACAGAATCAGACGAAGTATCCATAGTATAGCATGCTTGTAGAGCTGAACTGTTGTGTTTTATGTTATTTGAATAGGCTTCACTAGATGCGGCAACTGCACGAGATGTAGAGGTTGCCGAACTAAATCGGAAGCTTTTGCTGGCTGACGCGGACCTAGACCGCGTCAACCCACGTTTAGATGAAACGCAAGGTATGTGGATTAAAGGAATTTTAGATATCGAGAAGACTAAAATCATAAATTGAGTATGTGTATGAACTCTTTTATGATATTCTATATTACACAGTTGGTGCCACTGAGCTCGAGGCCCTGAAGGGCGAGATCACGAAGGCCAAGGAAGAGGCCGAGGCGAGCAAGGCAATCGCTGATAAGGCGGTTGCCATACTGGAAGCCGAAAAGGCTGAGTATGAGAAGCACCAGGCTCGAGTGTCCGAAGTCGAGGTTGAGCTCAAAGATGTCATTCTCAAATGAGGCATTGGAGGAGGAGGCTTCGGAACAAGCTTCCAAGCTTGCGAAGGCAATCAAGGTTGCCAAGGATGCGTGGAGCGAGTCGCACAGCGCCTGCGAAGAAATCAAGCAGGCACGATAGATAGCATCTGGTAAGACTTTTCTCTTACAGAGCATCTTCGGAGGGAAGATGTATCTTGGGCTGGCACGGTTATGGAGTTTTCTAGGCGTGTTTGCTAATCTTCTGAGGAGCCGCGCTGCCACTGCCCAGTACTTCCGTTCCTAGGAGGGGAACAACACGGAGAAGTTGATTTGGTCGTAGTTTTATGCACAGAAACATCCGGTGCCCCTCAACGACCAGATGAAGCAGCTGGTCGAGCTAGACAATATGGCGGCTTCGGCCATGAAGGACTTGATAGTCCGGCTATGGACCACTGATCCAATCCCATGTAGTTACTTCGGATTGGTGAAGCGACTCGACAAAGTGAGTCCGCGGGTCGACGCATTGACGCGTTCGGCCTGCATAGAAGGTGCTCAGATGGCCTTCGCTCATGTGAAGGTGCATTGGGCGAAGATGAGGGCGGAGCACATATCTACTGCTGGTCCGCCCGAGGGAAAGGAGTACCACAAGCCAGAGGAGTACTCCGATGACGTCATCGAAGGCGCCAGCCCTGTAGAAGGCCAGTGCTCGAAGGATATTATCTTCGAGTAGTTGTATTCGGCTGTAAAGACTTAAACTTATGAATCCGGTGTATATAACTTTTGTGCTATTATAATATGAGCATCTTTTACCTCTTGTGTGATAGTTTATGTAAATCTGAATGTTTCCAGTCGTCGGCTTTAGCCCCCATGTACATAGTACTGGAGTGTTTGGTCATATGCATATACACTCTTTATCCACCGTCTTTGTCCGTATAGGAGATGTATGCGGAGCGAACCAGGCAATCAGACTATGCGGCGTTATTGCTTTCACTTAGTCGTAGGGGTTTTACATGTGGGGCTTGGTACTAGCCCCTAGTGCGGATATGATATTCCTTACTTAAAGTATCCCATTGCACCTGGCTGGGCGAAAAAACCAGCCCTTCGTATAACACGGGGTAGATCTCTATCGATCGTAGTATAAAACTAAGTCACCGGATTATGAACCAGGTTCACGCCTATCATGACGGTCAGTTTTCGGCTTTCTATACTGAGGTACTTGACCGGACGAGCCAGAAGTACAATCGCAGCAGTTCTCCCTTTACACCCTAGTGGAACAATCGGGAACGTAGGAGTAAGCACAGGAGACGGGCAACCCAACTATTGACCCAATACATGATTCGGAATTGATGCATATAAGGCAAACATCGAGGACGCCGAACACTCCCTATAGGTGTTTGGTCTTTTTGACATATACCGGGCTGAATAGAGCCCCTCGTAATAGACCCTATTAACAAGGCACATGTGGCAATCTTATGTGGGGAGAGAACATTTATGGCGAGTGAATAAACTCCAAACATAATGCGAATCAAGCTGCTCTATTAATATCCCTTTATAGTACGGCGAGCCGTAATCTTACAGATAATGCCGATAAGTTTCTTGGACATTTTACATGCCAAAAAAGTATATGACAAGAAAGAGAAAAAAGCTTTACACATGGTCTTAATCTAAAAAGAAACCTTAGCACGTGTCCCGGCTGCATGTCTGCGCGGTTTCCTCCTCTGTAATGTGTCCTTGAAGGGGGGGGGGTATGATGGCCATTTGTAAAAAGAAAAAGAAACTTGGAAAAGAAAAGAAATCCAGTGTGGCCATAAACAAGGTTGGTTCGTTTAGTGAACCCTTAAAAGATAATTTTAGAGTCCGAATAGGGTCGAGCCGAACTATGGGCTATATGCAGTGTGCCCCCAGCGTCGCCCAAGGGATTTTTAATGCATAGTTATGTACCCGAGGCACATATGTTATCACCTTATAGGGCAGCCGATGGGGGTGTAGCTGCTAATCTAGCTCGGGTTCATCTGAGCTGCCTCACTGAGGCCTGTGCCGGACAAGTTTAGCTATGTCCACGACTGATAGGTTATCTTGCTTGATTAGGCCATTTTGGACTTCGGCTACTAAGGCCATAGTGTCCTCCTCCGTGCGGAGAGAGTGCTCCATATTTCCATTAACTGTGATAACGCCACGTGGTCCGGGCATTTTAAGCTTTAGATAATCTTAATGCAGGACTGCATTAAAGCAGGCGAAGGCCATTCTTCCGAGTAGTGCGTGAAGACACTTCAGAACAGAGCTATGTCGAAGATTAGGTCTTCACTTCAAAAGCTATCGAGAGAGCCGAATACGACCTCCAATGTTAAAGAGCCCGTGCAGCGGGCTTCAACGCCCGGTATCACTCCTTTAAAGGTCATGCTGCATGGCTTGATTCTTGACGGGTCGAATCCGCATCTTGCGGACAGTGTCCTGATATATCAGATTAAGACTGCTCCCACCGTCTATCAGGACTCGGGTGAGATGGTATCCATCGATTATTCGGTCGAGCACTAGGGTAGCCGAACCCCCATGACGGATACTAGTCGGATGATCCCTGCGATCGAAGGTGATCGGACAGGCCGCCATGGGTTGAATTTGGGAGCGACAGGCTCGACGGCATAGACATCTCGGAGTGCACGCTTGCGCTCCCTCTTTGGGATATGAGTGGCATATATCATGTTCGCTGTTTTGATATTCGGTGGAAATTTCTTCTGTCCACCTGTATTCGGTTGGCGAGGTTCATCCTCGTCTTCGCTCTGAGGTCCCTTCCCCTTGTGTTCGGCGTTGAGCTTGCCGGCCTGCTGGAAAACCCAATAATTACGGTTGGTATGGTTTGCAGGTTTTTCTGGGGTGCCATGGATTTGGCAGGGCCTATCTAATATTCTGTCCAAGCTAGATGGACCATCTTTGTTTCCTTTCTTTCGTTGACCGGGCCTGGAGCCGCTGAATCCGGCGTTTACCACTGTGTCATCTGAGCTTCCCGCATTATTTTGATGTTTGTTTTTGTTACACCATGGCTTTCCATTGCCGCCCCTGACTTCAGATGTTCCAGGGTCACTGGTGCTGCTACGAGCTAACCAGTTGTCCTCGCCCGCGCAAAAGCTAGTCATGAGTGTAGTTAGGGATGCCATTGTCCTCGGCTTTTCCTGTCCGAGGTGTTTGGCTAGCCATTCGTCTCGGACACTGTGTTTGAAGGCCGCTAAGGCTTCGGCATCCGGACAGTCGACAATTGGAATCTTCTTAGTGAGAAACCGGTTCCAAAGTTTATGGGCTGATGCCGCGGGTTGTTGGATGATGTCACTTAGATCGTCAGCGTCCGGGGGTCGGACATAGGTCCCTTGAAAATTGGCCCAAAAAGCATCCTCAATTTCTTCCCAACTCCCAATGGAGTTCTCTGGGAGGTTGTTAGCCAGTGCCGGGCTGGTCCTTTCAGCTTGAGGGGTAGGTATTTAATGGCATGGAGATCCTCTCCGCGAGCCATGTGTATGTGAAGGATGAAGTCCTCTATCCAGACGGCAGAATCGGTCGTTCCATCATACGCCTCGATGTTCAAGGGTTTAAACCCTTCTGGAAAATCATGATCCAGTACCTCATCTTGAAGCATAGAGGGTGTGTAGCGCCTCTGTATTTTGCTATATCATGACATATGTCTGATGGTTGTGATGTTTGTTATTGACCCCGAACTGGTATTTGACCGGCACGATTGGCATGATAGCCACCGTCCCGTGCGGGAGCCCGGTCCCAAGGTCCGTAGATAGACCGTGTCTTCCTAGATTTTTTGTTCAGGTCCTCAATCAGATCATGTTTTCTGACTTGAGGTGCATCCTCCTTTCCTTTACGGGGTGGGGGTACGGTCTTGTGTACGTCATTGCTAGCCACTCTATCCCATCCACGAGGTGGTCGGTCCGGCTTATCGGCGATGTTATTCTTTGGCGGCATGGGCGCAATGGCCTCATCGTCGAATTCGGGCAGCATTTTACGCTTAGGATAGCATTTAGTTTGGCCGTTATAGCCATGTTTTTGCACAGCGTCTAGCACCTCGTTCCATCTATCGTTGAGCGTGTCATGTGCGGCTCAAAGCCGTCTCTACTGCTTTTTAAGGCTCCTTGAGGTGGCAATAAGCCTCCTATGGAAGAACTTTTGTTCTGAGGGTTCTTCTGGGATGATGTATTCGTCGTCGCCCAGGCTAACTTCTTCTTCGGAGATAGGTTCGCAATTACTATATTCGGCATCACTGTCTTTGGACAGCGGCTTCGGACTATGTTCGTCGTCCTCTCGATCCTCCTACTCCACTGTTGTGCCTGCGGGGTCTTCGGCTTGTTCCAAAATATCACTGTAGTTTGTGACAGTGTTGCTATCCTTTCCCTTACGGGATTTGGTTCGGCGCTTTGGACGCCGACGTTTGGGAGGTTCTTCGACAGGCTTGTCCTCTAAGGTATCGTTTTCGCCGTTCCCTCCTTCTCCTTAGGTGTATCCACCATCTACACGTCGTATGATGATGTAGCTGTCCACCGCTGGTACGGGCCGACTTTGATCTGGATCTTCTTCGACGAGGTCCATTCGTTCAAAGTCTTCGGAAGCTTAGTCAAGTAGATCAGTTAGATCTTTGACTGTGGCTACCAAGTGGGTGGTGGGTGGGGAGTAAAATTCTGCATCGGCCTCCAGTTCACACCAGATATAATTCGGCTGTGTGTCCACAGATAGTGAGAGGGATTTTAATGATTTTAACATGTTGCCAAAAGGTGAGGGCTAGAAGATATCTGCAGCACTGGATTTGGCGATAGACGCCTGATCGAGCTTGAAGGGCACAGATGATTTGGAATCTAAGGCCGGAGTCGAGTCCGGGCTTCCGGTAACACATACCCCGCTTATAGTTGGGTCCATGTGCAGCTCCAACGCCGTGGAGTCTGCGGCTTTCGTGGCGGGGTTGAGCTTCCCGTCCTCGGGCGATGCGATCTGTTCCGGATCTAGGGCCAAAACTGTTGCAGGTGCTATTTCCTGATCCGACGGCAGAGTTAGGTCCTGTTCATCGTGATGGTAGAGAGAGGTTGCCGTGGGCTCGAATCCATCGAAGATCAAGTCTCCGCGGATATCACCAACATAGTTCAGGCTTCCGTATCTGACTTGATGGCCAGGGGCGTAGCTCTCAATCTACTCGAGGTGGCCTTCCGTGTTGGCATGGAGCGCGAAGCCGCCGAACACGAAGAGATGTCCGGGTGGGAAGATTCCCTCAGTGTTACCGTCGTGGTTGATGATGTGATCCATCAGTCCTTCGGTCGACGACATAGTGGAACTCTCAATGGAATCACCAATGTCGGCGTCAAAACCAGCGGATCTTGGGTAGGGGGTACCGAACTATGCGTCTAAGGATTGATGATAACACGAGGCAAGGGACACGATGTTTACCCAGGTTCAGGGCCTCTTGATCGAGGTAAAACCCTACTTCCTTCTATATTAATATGGATGAATATGAATACAAGAGTTGATTTACCTCGAGATCGTATTGGCTAAACCCTAAAGTCTAGCCTACGAGGATTTGTAATTCTCTATTAGCCTCTACAGACTAAACCCTCCAGTCTATATACACACCGGAGGGGCCTAGGGTTTGTACATAGCCATCTTGCAAAGGAAGGAAAGATTACACCCGAACATAAAACTTGCCATTACACAAGTACAGGTGTCCTATCCGGATACGAGAGACGATCTTCAACTTGTGATCTTCACGGGCCACCAGTCCAGCCCACCAAGAGTTATCTGGCCACCAGATGACCCCTCGATCCAGGACTCCCTTAGCCTAATCGGTGCCACCAAAGAGGTTCTACAGTAATCATTGCATTTTCTTATTGCTTCGATCTCACGATGCTGTCGGCGCTTGGTCCCGAGCCGCCATGTCGCAGCTCCATCTACGGCGGCGTCGCGAGCCACTTCCTTTACGGCGTCACTCCCTCAGCGGCGACGTCCACATCAGTCGGAGCTGCTACTACTTTGGCCCTCGCTCACGCTGCTGCTCTGCTCTTGATCTCCGCTCCCCTGCCTGGTCTGCTCTTGCTCTTGCTTGCTTTCTTGCTCTTGCTCTTGCTCTTGCTTGCGTTACTGCTCTAGTCTTCCTCGTGCTGCTGCTGCACGAGCTGCAGATCCTGCTGTCACTCGAGCCCCTATAGCTGCTACCCGAGATGCTGCTACACGACCAGCTGCCCCGGCTCTCCCACGTGCTGCTGCTCCGGCCGCCGGTGCTCCTGCTACTACTTTTCTACTACTAGTGCATTCCGTTTCAATAGTAAAATTCAGTTTCGATAGTTAAAGTCAGTTTTGATAGTTAAGTTCAGAGATGAGCAGATGATGTATTTTACATCTAGCACTAGTGGTTATGTATTTTAAATCATCTATTGGAGATGCTATTATACACTCAGGTTAACGTTGTCTCTCTTGTCCTGCTTCAGCCTCGCCATCATACAACTCACCGGAGCTACTCCAATGATGAATCCCTCCATCACAGCCGAGCAGTAACCTCGGCTCCATCTCCAGGCACATAAGATCTTCATCCCCTCCTTCGACTGCCACATCAGCCGCAACATCCTCAGCGACCAACCCAATGATGCTGAGATTGACATGGCTTCGCCAAAGAGTTTGTACATTTGCTGCATCACTTTTTGGCTCTACATTTTATATATATTGTCTAATGAGCACACGTAGTAACGTGAAATACGGTTAGTTTCTCCTATATTACAAGTAGTGAGGTACCATGCAATCTAGCTATCCATGGTGGACTCTCTTGAAAGGCATCATTATTTCTGTGCGTTTGAGTTGTGCATTTGTAGATGGTCCTAGGAGTTGAGCTAGTAGGGAAGTGGCCTGGGTCCAAAGTAGTACAAGAAGCATATAAACATTGTTAGAGTGTAGGTGGTTCCCTGTTCAAGACTGCCTACTAGAATCGCCAATTCTTGAAAGGAAAGATGAAGGAAAAACATAGGAATTGGAAAGTTTCCTATGGTACTACTATTCATGCATTTGGTTCAAAGGAATGGAGCAAAGGAAAACTGCAGGGTTTGTTCCTTTAGTGTCTCCTTGATAGAAAAACCGTAGGAATTTTAATATAGACTTGGCCTCCTTTTCAAATTCCTATTCATGAAGCACAAGACTATGAGATAGTAGCATCATAGCATTATAACTGTACATTTTCTTGTGGTTTGACTTAATTTCACCATGCTTCTTTGCATTCCCGTGATCTTCCAATTCTTGTGAACCAAACACCCAGATTGACATAAATCTTGTGTTTTTAAATTCTCTGTTTTGCACGTGCATTCCTATCCTATTCGAGTGTATTTCCTATCCCTGCATTGTTAGAATCCTCCAATTCAAACAAGCCCTTATAGAATTACTTCTGTTACAGATATGTGTCAAAGAAAACCTTGTGTGGTTTGTCCCGCTCCTGCTGCACTGTGGTCCACCCCAGCTTAGCTTTTCCAACGACGGAAGGGTTCACCGAAACAGGGATCCGCCCTCCAGACTGTCTTTCACCGCCTCAGATCTTCTCCCCCCCCCCCGCCGGCAGCCACGACAACTGCATTAGCATCATCAACTAAGCAGAGGACATTGAGGACGACACGGGACCACAAGAGAGGTCACACTCCTTCGTGTCTGCTTACGTTATGCATCGCTTAACATGATGACATGCTACTTTATTGTCATGTTCACCGATTAGACTCCGAGTCAGGTCCAAACTAATGCTCAAACTTGAGTTTTTAAATGGTTGTGGGGTACATATCGGGGCAACAATCAATACTATATGTCTACTATCTAAATAATCTCAGGTGTCTACTGTGAGTTTCATGTTGGGTGGAAACAAACATTAATGGAGCCATTATCTATATTTTTTTAACTGAAGCTATTATCTGCCTGCTATCATTGGTTTTGGGTCTATGCACAGTATGCACTCCTTACATAATCTCACTATGTTTTATTCCTATGCATGTCAGTTATTATACAAAATGGTACTGAACATGTAGAGAAAAAGAGACGAGCCTTGCGAGGCAATATACATGCAAACATCGCTCCATGGTGGGTGCAAAAGCAGCCCCCTCCCCCCATTCCATACTGTAATTAAGAGGAAGATAATTGTTCAGAGGGGGCTTCAGAGGGAGCAGACCACTCCTATTTAACCCCACAAGTCTTTTTCTCTAACTTGGCATGCTGATGTTGGTCATATCATGCATATGGTGCCTTGCATTGCTTACTTTACACATAAATTATGTCATATTCTTATTTTAGACATGTATTATGTGAATGCCACCTGTTTAGTTTCTATATCATATATGTGAATCATGCAATGCCATCTTGTTTAGCAAAGCATCATATATGTGAATTTTGCAATGCCATCCTGGTTAGCCAGTCATCTTATATGTGAATTATATCATGTCATCCTTTTTTATTACTTAATAAATTTGTCAACAATGTTAGTACATTCAATTACTCTTCCTGTGCATCAGCCATTCGACACAGTCATGGAAAAATTTGGAGTGAAAACAAGGTCTTCAGAGCAGACAATGTTATCTAATGAAGCGCATGTCTTGCTGGTTACGGATAGCTCCTCAGAGGAGGATACAGAGACAGATGACCAGTCCTATTCCCCCCCCCCCCGAGGTGCATGATCTAACTTGGCAGGGTTATATTGCTCATATCGTGCATATGGTGTCTTGCATTGCCTTGTTATTTGCTTAGTTTTTAGACATGATTTGTGTGAATGCCACCTATTTAGTGTCTAGTTACCATATATGTGAATTATGCAATACCATCTTGTTGCAAGACATTGTATATGTGAATTATGCAATGCTATCATGTCGCAAGGCATTATATATGTGAATTATGCAAAACCATGCTGTTTAGCCAAGCATCATATATCTGAATTATATCATGCCATCATTTATTGTATTACGTATTCTATTTGTCGACAATGTTTATATATCCAATTACTATTCCTACCATCTCATCCTATTTACATAGTCATCATATTTTGTATTATGTCATTTTATCCATGAATTATATCATTCCATCATGTTTCCATCCATATATGTGAATTATGGCATGCCAACAACTTTATTAGACACATCGTATAGTTATATAATGTCATCCTTTTACATAGTCATCATTTTTTAAAGTATGTCATTCTATCATGTTTAGTTACCCATCATATATGTGAATTTGTGTCATGCTATCCTGTTTAATTAGCTATCATATATGTGAAATTGTGTCATGCTACCTGTTATGTTAGACAACATAAATGTGAATTATTTCATGCCATGTTTTCTTCCCTGCTATCCATTGCACCTGTCTATCAAACAATGTCTGTACATTCAATTACTTTTCTTGTTTATCATCCATTTGAATTGGAGAGGGTGATGGCCGTATCTATGGGAGTAAAAACACGGTCTTCAGAAAAGATCGTGCTACCTGTCGATGTAGATAGAACCACGGTTGTACTTGCCCAAGAACCAGCCACACCACACATAACCTAAACCCACGCAGATTGTACCCCTACCCAGTTGGACAGAGAACCTGCTACACCCCTTCTATCCCCAACACTAGCAGACAATAACCCAATTCCAGTTGACACATCACCATTTCCAGCACATAGAACCCAAACGAGAGCAGTTAGTAAGGAAAGTGAAGTGCCCAAAGCACGAGGACCACCACTCCAAACACCAAGTCAATGTTTAAAGCAGAAGAAGAATTGTTATCAGGGTCGGTTCTGTAGCTATGGTTCATACTCCTTTGCTCTAGCATCACTATATTTACTCATACCAACTATTTCAAATTTGAAGGATGCAATTGAAAAACCAATTGTGCAAAAGGTATGTTTTAAACCTGTTTCTTTAACTGTTTTGCTGTTGTAACTTGCTCTATGTTGATTTTAGTTTCTATTGAATAAACAGTTATGTTCTCATGTCATGCACATTACAAGTGTTGTTAGTGTTGTGTAGTTTCCCATGTTTATATTCTGTCTAAGCTGCTTTGTCTTAAACATATATGATTTGAGCTGTCTCTATCTTGATTTGGCAACATAAACTAGAATGATATAGACCATACAGTGACCATACTACATAGATATATTTTTGTTTCATGTTGTTATCTTGTCCACCTTATAACTGAACTGGTTTACCAAAATCAGTTTCATATACAACATGGTAAACCTCTGACATGTCGGCTTGTTCCTCTTGTAGAATGCCCATAGAATATTGGAGAAGAGGACCCCATTATGCAATGGTAGAGAAAGTAATGCAGATAAGGTTTAAGATAGTGAGACAACCCTGTTAGTCTCCAAGAAAGATAATAAAAACGATCTTGTAGATAGTTAGACAACCCCAAAGTCGTGCCTTGATGTAGTGTTTGAGTTACTGGCCACTACTGCTGGCACAAGCTCTACGAACTTGCTGCCTGAATCAGTCCGCCTTCTTGAGTCTCACTTCAAGTTGAAAGACATCAATCCGATGTACTATGATAGGAAGCCAAAAGACTAAGGAAGTCCTTGTAGAATTTAGATGCATACTTTCTGGTGCAACAACAAGTGCTGGAGTATTTAAGCGCCAAACAAGAGAAAGCTAATAAGCTTGTTAAGCATCTTGCCAACAAGGTGGATACCAAGGATATTGTTTCTTGAGCCCTTGTGAAGTGGTTTCAGTATTGGACTTGTTTTGCTACAGTGTTTATTTGGACTGGTCGCCAACTTTGACAACAGTATATGTAATATGCTGCTTTCTTCCCCATATTTACACTGGTGGCGAACTTTGCTGCCAAGTGGTTGTAATATGTGTAATAGCCATAATATCCTAGCGTATGTTTGTCGCGAGATATCCGCGGCCACCTGATAACCCACAAGTGTAGGGGGTCGCAATAGTTTTTGAGGGTAAAGTATTCAGCCAAAATTTATTGATTCGACACAAGGGGAGCCAAAGAATACTCTCAAGTATTAGCAGCTGAGTTGTCAATTCAACCACACCTAGAAACTTAGTATCTACATCAAGGTAGGTTAGTAGCAAGGTAATATGGAAGTAACAGTAACGGTAGCAAAAGTAGCGATAGTGTTTTTGTAGGGATTATAACGGTAGCAGCGGAAAGGTAAATAAGCAACACGCAATATGTGAAAATCTCGTAGGCATTGGATCAGTGATGGATAATTATGTCGCATGCGATTCCTCATGTAATAGTTATAACATAGGGTGACACAGAACTAGCTCCAGTTCATCAATGTAATGTAGGCATGTATTCCTAATATAGTCATACATGCTTATGGAAAAGAACTTGCATGACATCTTTTGTCCTACCCTCCCGTGGTAGTGGGGTCCAAGTGGAAACTAAGGGATATTAAGGCCTCCTTTTAATAGAGTATCGGACCAAAGCATTAAAACATAGTGAATACATGAACTCCTCAAACCACGGTCATCACCGGGAGTGGTCCCGATTATTGTCACTTTGGGGTTGCCGGATCATAACACATAGTAGGTGACTATTGACTTGCAAGATAGGATAAAGAACACACATATATTCATGAAAACATTATAGGTTCAGATCTGAAATAATGGCACTCGGGCCCTAGTGACAAGCATTACGCATGTCAAAGTCATAGCAACATCAATCTTGGAACATAGTGGATACTAGGGATCAAACCCTAACAAAACTAACTTGATTACATGGTAAATCTCATCCAACCCATCACCGTCCAGCAAGCCTACAATGGGATTACTCACGCACGGCGGTGAGCATCATGGAATTGGTGATGGAGGAAGGTTGATGCCGACGATGGCGACAATCACCCCTATCCGGGACCCAAACGGACTCCAGATCAGCCCTCCCGAGAGAGATTGGGGCTTGGCGGCGGCTCCGTATCGTAAAATGCGATAATTCCTTCTCTCTGATTTGTTTTCTCCCCGAAAGTGAATATATGGAGTCGGGGAAGACATCGGTGGAGCAACAGGGTGCCCAAGGGTGTGGGCGCCCTGGTCTGGTTCTTTCCGCAGATATTTTTTTATATATTTCAAAATAATTCTTCGTTGAATTTCAGGTCATTCCGAGAACTTTTATTTATGCACAAAAATAACACCATGGCAGTTCTGCTGAAAACAACATCAGTCGGGCTTAGTTCCATTCAAATCATGCAAGTTAGAGTCCAAAACAATGGGCAAAAGTGTTTGGAAAAGTAGATACGTTGGAGACGTATCAACTCCCCAAAGCTTAAACCTTTGCTTGTCCTCAAGCAATTCAGTTGAGAAACTGAAAGTGATAAAAAAACTTTGACAAACCCTGTTTGCTCTTGTTGTCGTAAATATGTAAACCCAGCATTCAAGTTTTCAGCAAAGATCATGAACTAACCAGATTCACAAGAACTTTCAGGTCTCATGTCTACACATATCAATGGCATAATCAACTAGCGAGCAATTATAATAAACCTCGGATGACAACAATTTCTCAAAGCAATCATAATATGATATAACAAGATATTATCTCGCTAGCCCTTTCTGAGACCGCAAAACATAAATGTAGAGCACCTTTAAAATCAAGGACTGACTAGTGTAATTCATGGTAAAAGAGATCCAGTCATAATCATACTCAATGCAAATTAATAGCAATACATGCAAATGACAGCGGTGCTTTCCAGCTGGTGCTCTTTAATAAGAGGATGACGACTGAACATAAAGTAAATAGATAGGTCCTGCGCAGAGGGAAGCAGGGATTTGTAGAGGTGCCAGATCTCGAGTTTGAAACAGAGATGAATAATATTTGAGCGGTATACTCTCATTGTCAACATAGCAACCAAGAATCTCAATATCTTCCATGCTACACACATTATAGGCGGTTCCCAAACAGAATGGTAAAGTTTATACTCCCCCCAACCACCAACAAGCACACTCCACGGCTAGCCCGAAACAACGGGTACCGTTCAAATAAGCAACAACCCCGGGGGAGTTTTGTTTAATTATTATGATTTGACCATGGGACTGGGCATCCCGGTTAACAGCCATTTTCTCATGAATGATGAGCAGAGTCCACTCATCATGAGAATAACCCACCTAGCATGGAAGATATACACAGCCCTAGTTGATACATGAGCTGTTCGAGCATACAAAACAGAATTTCATTTGAAGTATTAGAGTTTGGCACATACAAATTTACTTGGAACGACAGGTAGATACCACATATAGGAAGGTATAATGGACTCATACGTAATAACTTTGGGTTTTATGGAAGTGTATGCACAAGCAGTATTCCCGCTTAGTACAAACGAAGGTTAGAAAGAGACTGGGAAGCGACCAGCTAGAGAGCAACAACAGTCATGAACATGCATTAAAATTAATCAACAATGAGTGCAAGCATAAGTAGGATATAAATCACCATGAACATAAATATCGTGGAGGCTATGTTGATTTTGTTTCAACTACACGCGTGAACATGTGCCAAGTCAGACCACTTGAATCGTTCAAAGGAGGAAACCACCCTATCATACCACATCACAACCATTTTAATATCATGTTGGCATGCAAGATATACCATTATAAACTCCTAACTAACTAAGCACGGCATGAGCAGCTATGATCTCTAATTGTCATTGCAAGCATGTTTCATTCATTATAGGCTGAATCAGGAACGATGAACTATCATATTTACAAAACAAGAGAGGTCGAGTTCAACCAGCTTTTCTCATCTCAATCATTTCATCATATATCGTCATTATTTCCTTTCACTGGCACGACCGAACGGTGTGGATAATAATAATAGTGCACGTGCATTGGACTAAGCTGGAATATGCATGCATTTAATACAAGAGAGAAGGCTCATGGTTAAATCGACAATAAAGCATATGGAAGCCACTAAACATTTTCATCATGGTCTTCTCCTCTTGACCCCAAAGAAAAGAAAAGAAACTATTTACACAGGAAAGCTCCCAACAAGCAATAGAAGAACGAGAAATATTTTTGGGTTTTCTTTTAATTACTGCTACTACAGGCATGCAAAGTACAATGAAAGAGTGTGAGCACCGACTACTCGACTAACTGTATGAACATGAATGTAATATCAGTGAGGAACACATACTCCCCCAAGCTTAGGCTTCTGGCCTCAGTTGGTCTATCGCCACGGATCAAAGCTACTCTCTCCGGTGGACGGAGGAGCGTCCTCTGGGTGGCACTGGTTGGCAATTTCATCCGGATCCTGCCGATAAACCGCCTGCCGGTAAGGGTCTAGTGGTGGTTCCGGCTCCGGCTCTGAAGCTTGTGTCTGGCCCCGGTACTTATAGACGGCATCTGGCAAAACGAGGTACGTGCCTGAAAATAGATCAAACAGAGATGGTGCAGGCAAGGTAATAATCTCACAGTATTTTTCATCAAACCTCAATTTATACTTAAGCAACATGTTCTTGTCTTTAACAATAAAATCATGTGCTATCATACTCTTATAATCTAGAAACATTGGGGCCAACAACTTTTCTTCCTTCTCATGATGCCTAATAGGTATTCTAAAGTGTTCAGCAAGGCATGAAGCAAAGATGCCTCCAAAGATAGGACCCTTTGTACGGTTCAGACTTAATCGTTTAGCAACAACAGCACCCAAGCTAAAGGTT
The DNA here is from genome assembly GCA_902687465.1 of Secale cereale. Classification (NCBI taxonomy): domain Eukaryota; kingdom Viridiplantae; phylum Streptophyta; class Magnoliopsida; order Poales; family Poaceae; genus Secale; species Secale cereale. The sequence goes on from LR738711.1 coordinate 292,449,924, forward strand.
GTGTCTCGAAACAAAGCATGGCGCAAAATGACAATATCTGGGGCACTAAGATTCCCACTATTCCCGCGACCAATTAAACATCTACTAACAAATATAGCAAAGTAGCGTAGAACAGGAAAATGTATACTAGTAATTCTTGCCCCTGAAACTTGCCTTGTTTCACCTACGGCTATCATATCAATAAACTTCTCAACATCTTTACGATGTGGTTCCTCAAGACTACCAGCAAAGGGTATCTTACATACTTGACAAAATTCATAGAAAGACATCTCCTTGACCTCATCATACAAACGAAACTCCACTGAAGGTGGTGATTTCTTAGCATGAAAATAAAAGTTTTGCGTGAAAATATTTGTGAGCAAGAGATACTGTTCACGCTGGTAGTGGAGGAAGTCGGTGAGGCCTGCGTTCTCTGCCAAGTAATAAAAGTCTTTATAAATCCCAGCGGCTTTGAAAAACTCATTGCAAGGCCATTCACATGACCGAACTTCCATGGTGTGAGGGAGATTATATTTGGGATTCTTATTCTCTTCCTACTGCTTACCCTTTGAACTTTGACTGGAAGAGCCTCTCAACAATCTCCTCATCATTTTCCTCCTCTGAAAATTTCTGAAATTTTAGAGACTCAAGATAAAATTGAACCAAACTCAACAAGATTGATAGCAACTACTCCTACAAGTGCCTAGAGACTATATCATGCATTAGAACTACTTGGAACCACATAAATTTGACATACAAGCTCAAGAACAGGGTCACCTAAGAAGCAAAAAAATTGCAGTAAATAAAGCACTAGAACAAAAACTAATTGGATCAATGGAGGAGTCACATACCAAGGAAATTTCTCCCCAAACAATTTTGTGAATGTAACTTTGAGCAAGGAGATCGAAAATGGCAGCAAGATGATCTAGAACTCGTGCTTGAGCAGGATAGTGATTTTTTTGGGAGCAAGAAGGAATGTGTGGGTGCAGGAATAAGAGGAGGGGGGCCATGTGGGGCCCACGAGGCAGGGGGCACGCCCAGGGGGTGGGCGTGCCCTGGACCCTCGTGGCCAGGTGCTGGCTCCCCCTGTTGTGTTCTTAGTGCCAAATATTCTCAAATATTCTAGAAAAAATTGTATTTCATTTTTGGGGCATTTGGAGTACTTTTATTTTCAGGGTATTTTTTTATTACACGGATAACTCTGGAAACAAACGAAAATACTATTTTTGCTTTATTTAATCTAATTAACAGAAAGTAAAAGGAGGATACAAAAAGTTGTGCTATCTAGATTCACCCATCTCATGCTCATCAAAAGGAATCCGTTAACAAGGTTGATCAAGTCTTGTTAATAAACTCTTTCTGAATGACATGAAACCGGAGAATTTTCGAATAACACTTGGTTACCTCAATGGGGATATGCATGTCCCCAACAATAAGAATATCGTATTTCTTCTTGAGAGTAGGAAGAGGAAATTCAAAACCTCCATTAGTAATAGTTGAAAATTTTCTAATAGAATTGATAGTGTGGACCTTAGATTGTTTCCTCGAAAAGTGTACCGTATGATCATTACCATTGACATGAAAAGTGACATTGCCTTTGCTGCAATCAATAACAGCCCCTACAGTATTCAAAAAAGGCCTACCAAGGATAATAGACATACTATCGTCCTCGGGAATATCAAGGATAACAAAGTCCGTTAGAATAGTAACATTTTCAACCACAACAGGCACATCCTCACAAACACCGACAGGTATAGCAGTTGATTTATCGTCCATTTGCAAAGATATTTATGTAGGTGTCAACTTACTCAAGTCAAGTCTACGATATAAAGAGAGAGGCATAACACTAACAATAGCTCCAAGATCACATAAGGCAGTTTTAACATAGTTTCTTTTATTGGAACAATGTATAGTGGGTACTCCTGGATCTCCTACTTTCTTTGGTATTCCACCTTTAAAAGTGTAATTGGCAAGCACGGTGGAAATTTCAACTTCATGTATATTTCTTTTGTTGGTAATAATATCTTTCATATACTTAGCATAAGGATTTGTTTTAAGCATATCAGTCAAACGCATACGCAAAAAGATAGGTCTAATCATTTTAGCAAAGCGCTCAAAATCCTCATCATCCTTTTTCTTGGATGGTTTAGGAGGAAAAGGCATGGGTTTCTGAACCCATGGTTCTCTTTCCTTACCATGCTTCCTAGCAACAAAGTCTCTCTTGTCATAATGTTGATTCTTTGATTGTAGGTTATCAAGATCAACATCAGGTTCAATCTCTACATCATTATCATTGCTAGGTTGGGTATCATCATGAACATCGTCATTAATATTATCACTAGGTTCATGTTCATTACCAGATTGTGTCTCAGCATCAAAAACAGAGATATCATTGGGATTCCGAGGTGTGTCAGCTACAGGTTCACTAGAAGCATGCAAAGTCCTATCATTTTTCTTTTTTCTTCTTCTTAGAAGAACTAAGTGCTTCTAAATTAGCTCTCTGAGAATCTTGCTCAATTCTCTTAGGGTGGCCTTCAGGATACAGAGGTTTCTGAGTCATTTTACCACGTCTAGTCATGACTCTAACAACATTATCATTTTTGTTACTATTTAATTCATTGAGCAAATCATTTTGTGCTTTAAGTACATGTTCTACTTGAGTGGTGACCATAGAAGCATGTTTACTAATGAGTTTCAATTCACCTTTAACTCTAGACATATAATCACTCAAGCGTTCAATCATATAAGCATTACATTGCAATTTTCTACCAACATAAGCATTGTAGTTTTCTTGCTTCACAATAAAATTGTCAAGCTCATCCAAGCATTGGCTAGCAGACTTATAATGAGGAATATCACCTTCATCAAATCTATAAAGAGAATTTACCTTTACTACCTGTGCCGGGTTATCAAGATCATGTATTTCTTCTATAGGCGGTAAATTCTTAACATCTTCAGCTTTAATACCTTTTTCTTTCATAGATTTCTTTGCCTCTTGCATATCTTTATGACTAAGAAACATAACTCCCCTTTTCTTCGGAGTTGGCTTAGGGTCTGGTTCAGGAAGTGTCCAATTATTTTCATTGGTCAACATACTATTCAATAGTAATTCATCTGGATCAACTATTCTTTCCCTGAAAACACAACCAGCACAACTATCCAGGTGGTCTCTGGAAGCATCAGCTAGTCCATTATAAAAGACATCAAGTATTTCATTCCTTTGAAGAGGATGATCAGGAAAAGCATTAAGTAATTGGAGAAGCCTCCCGCAAGCCTGTGGGAGACTCTTTTCTTCAGTTTGCACAAAATTATATATTTCCCGTAAGGCACCTTGTTTCTTATGGGCGGGAAAATATTTAGCAGAGAAGTAATAAATCATATCCTGGGGACTACGCACATGTTGGGGAACGTAGTATTTTAAAATTTTCCTACGATAACGCAAGATCTATCTACCAGATGCATAGCAACGAGAGGGAAGAGTGTGTCTACGTACCCTCGTAGATCGGAAGCAGAAGTGTCAAGTGACGCGGTTGATGTAGTCGAACTTCTTCGCGATCCAACCGATCAAGCACCAAACGTACGGCACCTCCGCGTTCAGCACACGTTCAGCTTGATGACATCCCACGAGCTCTTGATCCAGTTGAGCTTCACGGGAGAGTTTCGTCAGCACGACGGCGTGGTGACGGATATGATGTATTCACCAGCGCAGGGCTTCGCCTAAGCACTGCAACGGTATGATCGAGGTGTGTTTCTGTGGAGGGGGGCACCGCACACGGCTGGAACAATTCAACTTGTGTGTCTTTGGGTGCCTCCCTGCCCCCGTATATAAAGGAGCAAGGGAGGAGGGCCGGCCGGCTTCCTATGGTGCGGCTAGGGCAATCCTACTAGGAATAGGATTGCAATCCTATTCCTAGTAGGAGTCCACCAAGAAGGAAGAGAGGGAAAGGAAAAAAGGGAGAGGTGGCGCCCCTCCAATACTAGTCCAACTAGGAAGCCCTGGTGGGGCACCGGCCAGCCTCTATGGGCTGCCTCTCTCGTTTCCTCAAGGCCCACTATGGACCATCCCCCCTCGTGGGGGGTTCCGGTAACCCCCTCCGGCAATCCAGTTAAATCCGAAACTTTTCCGGAACACTTCCGGTGTCCGAATATAGTCGTCCAATATATCAATCTTTATGTCTCAGACATTCCAAGACTCCTCGTCATGTCCGTGATCTCATCCGGGACTTCGAACTACCTTCGGTACATCAAAACTCATAAACTCATAATACCGATCGTCATCAAACATTAAGCGTGCGGACCCTACGGGTTCGATAACTATGTAGACATGACCGAGACTCATCTCCGGTCAATAACCAATAGCGGAACCTGGATGCTCATATTGGCTCCTACATATTCTACGAAGATCTTTATCGGTCAAACCGCATAACAACATACGTTGTTCCTTTTGTCATCGGTATGTTACTTGCCCGAGATTCGATCGTCGGTATCTCTATACCTAGTTCAATCTCGTTGCCGGCAAGTCTCTTTACTCGTTCCGTAACACATCATCTCGTGTCTAACTCATTAGTCTTTTTGCTTGCAAGGCTTATTATGATGTGTGTTACCGAGAGGGCCCAGAGATACCTCTCCGACACTCGGAGTGACAAATCCTAATCTTGATCTATGCCAACACCACAAATAATTTCGGAGAAACCTGTAGAGCATCTTTATGATCACCCAGTTACGTTGTGACATTTGATAGCCCACAAGGTGTTCCTACGGTATTCAGGAATTGCATAATCTCATAGTCATAGGAACATGTATAAGTCATGAAGAAAGCAATAGCAGTAAAACTAAACGATCATAGTGCTATGCTAACGGATGGGTCTAGTCCATCACATCATTCTCCTAATGATGTGATCTCGTTGATCAAATGACAACTCATGTCTATGGTTAGGAAACATAACCATCTTTGATCAATGAGCTAGTCTAGTAGAGGCATACTAGGGACACTCTGTTTTGTCTATGTATTCACACATGTACTAAGTTTCCGGTTAATACAATTCTAGCATGAATAATAAACATTTATCATGATATAAGGAAATATAAATAACAACTTTATTATTGCCTCTAGGGCATATTTCCTTCAGTCTCCCACTTTCACTAGAGTCAATAATCTAGCTCACATCGCCATGTGATTTAATACCGATAGTTCACATCATTATGTGAATAACACCCATAGTTCACATCGCCATGTGACCAACATCCAAAGGGTTTACTAGAGTCAATAATCTAGTTCACATCGCTATGTGATTAATACCCAAGAGTAACAAGGTGTGATCATGTTTTGCTTGTGAGAGAAGTTTAGTCAACGGGTCTGTCACATTCAGATCCGTATGTATTTTGCAAATTTCTATGTCTACAATGCTCTGCATAGAGCTACTCTAGCTAATTGATCCCACTTTCAATACACATCCAGATTGATACTTAGAGTCATCTGGATTTAGTGTCAAAGCTTGCATCAGCGTAACCCTTTACGACGAACTCTTTATCACCTCCATAATCGAGAAACATTTCCTTAGTCATCCAGTTATTAAGGATAATTTTGACTGCTGTACAGTGATCTACTCCTGGATCACTATTGTACCCCCTTGAAAAACTCATGTCAAGGTACACAACATGTTTGGTACACAACATGGCATACTTTATAGAACCTATGGCTGAGGCATAGGGAATGAATTTCATTCTCTCTATATTTTTCTGCCGTGTTCTGGCTTTGAGTCTTACTCAACTTCACACCTTACAAGTCAGGCAAGAACTCCTTCTTTGACTGATCCATTTTGAATTACTTCAAAATCTTATCAAGGTATGGACTCATCGAAAGTCTTATCAAGTGTCTTGATCTATCTCTATAGATCTTGATGCCCAATATGTAAGCAGCTTTACCAAGGTCTTTCTTTGAAAAACTCCTTTCAAACACTCCTTTATGTTTTCCAGAAAATTCTACATCATTTCCGATCGACAATATGTCATTCACATATACTTATCAGAAAGGTTGTAGTGCTCCCACTCACTTCTTGTAAATACAGGCTTCACCGCAAGTCTGTATAAATCTATATGCTTTGATCAACTTATCAAAGCGTATATTCCAACTACGAGATGCTTGCACCAGTCCATGGATGGATCGCTGGAGCTTGCACATTTTGTTAGCACCTTTAGGATTGACAAAACCTTTTGGTTGCATCATATACAAGTCTTCTTTAATAAATCCATTAAAAATGCAGTTTTGTTATCCATTTGCCAGATTTCATAAAATGCGGCAATTGCCAACATGATTCAGACAGACTTAAGCATCGCTACGGGTGAGAAAGTCTCATCGTAGTCAACTCCTTGAACTTGTTGAAAAAATTTCGCAACAAGTCGAGCTTTGTAAAGAGTAACATTACCGTCAGCGTCAGTCTTCCTCTTGAAGATCCATTTATTTTCGATGGCTTGCCGATCATCGGGCAAGTCAACCAAAGTCCACACTTTGTTCTCATACATGGATCCCATCTCAGATTTCATGGCCTCAAGCCATTTTGCGGAATCTGGGCTCATCATCGCTTCCTCATAGTTCGTAGGTTCATCATGGTCCAGTAACATGACTTCCAGAACCGGGTTGCCGTACCACTCTGATGCGGAATGAAGTCTGGTTGATCTACGAAGTTCAGCAGAAACTTGATCTGTAGTTTCATGATCATCATCATTAGCTTCCTCACTAATTGGTGTAGGAATCCCTAGAACTAGTTTCTGTGATGTTCCACTTTCTAATTCGGGAGAAGGTACAATTACCTCATCAAGTTCTACTTTCCTCCCACTCACTTCTTTCGAGAGAAACTCCTTCTCTAGAAAGGATCCACTCTTAGCAACAAAGACCTTGCCTCCGGATCTGTGATAGAAGGTGTACCCAACAGTTTCTTTTGGGTATCCTATGAAGATTTACTTCTCCGATTTAGGTTCGAGCTTATCATGTTGAAACTTTTTCACATAAGCATCACAGTCCCAAACTTAAAGAAACGACAACTTTGGTTTCTTGCCAAACCACAGTTCATAAGGTGTCGTATCAACGGATTTAGATGGTGCCCTATTTAACGTGAATGTAGTTGTCTCTAATGCATAACCCCAAAAGCGATAGTGGTAGATCGGTAAGAGACATCATCGATCGCACCATATCTAATAAAGTACGGTTATGACGTTTGGACACACCATTACACTGTGGTGTTCCAGGTGGCGTGAGTAGTGAAACTATTTCACATTGTTTTTACTAAAGGCCAAACTCGCTAACTCAAATATTTTACCTCTACGATCATATCGTAGAAACTCTTATTTTCTTGTTACGATGATTCTCCACTTCACTTTGAAATTCTTTGAACTTTTCAAATGTTTCAGACTTGTGCTTCATTAAGTAGATATACCCATATCTGCTCAAATCATCAGTGAATGTCAGAAAATAACGATACCTGCCGCGAGCTTCAACACTTACTGGTCCGCATACAACAGTATGTATGATTTCCAACAACTCTGTTGCTCGCTCCACAGTTCTAGAGAACGGAGTTTTAGTCATCTTGCCCATGAGGCATGGTTTGCAAGCACCAAGTGATTTATAATCAAGTGATTCCAAAAGTCCATCACTATGGAGTTTCTTCATGCGCTTTACACCAATATGACCTTAACGCCAGTGCCACAAATAAGTTGCACTATCATTATTAACCTTGCATCTTTTGGCTTCAATATTATGAATATGTGTATCACACGATCGAGATCCAACAAACCATTTTCATTGGGTGTATGACCATAGAAGGTTTTATTCATGTAAACAGAACAACAATTATTCTCTAACTTACATGAATAACCGTATTGCAATAAACATGATCAAATCATATTCATGTTCAACACAAACACCAAATAACACTTATTTAGGTTCAACACTAATCCCGAAAGTATAGGGAGTGTGCGATGATGATCATATCAATCTTGGAACTACTTCCAATACACATCGTCACTTCATCTTTTAACTAGTTTCTGTTCATTATGCAACTCCCATTTCGAGTTACTACTCTTTAGCAACTAAACCAGTATCAAATACCGAGGGGTTGCTATGAACACTAGTAAAATACACATCAATAATCTGTATATCAAATATACCTTTGTTCACTTTGCCATCCTTCTTATCCGCCAAGTATCTAGGGCAGTTCCACTTCCAGTGACCATTTCCTTTGCAGTAGAAGCACTTAGTTTCAGGCTTGAGTTTAGCTTTGGGTTTCTTCATGGGAGTGACAACTTGCTTGTCATTCTTCTCGAAGTTCCCCTTCTATCCCTTTGCCCTTTACTTGAAACAAGTGGTCTTGTTAACCATCAACACTTGATGCTGTTTCTTGATTTCTACCTTCGCCGATTTCAGCATCGCGAAGAGCTCGGGAATTACTTTCGTCATCCCTTGCATATTATAGTTCATCACGAAGTTCTACTAACTTGGTGATAGTGACAAGAGAACTTTGTCAATTACTATCTTATCTGGAAGATTAACTCCCACTTGATTCAAGCAATTGCAGTACCCAGACAATCTGAGCACATGCTCACTGGTTGAGCTATTCTCCTCCATCTTGTAGGCAAAGTATTGTCAGAGGTCTTATACCTCTCGACACGGGCATGAGTATGAAATACTAATTTCAACTCTTGGAACATCTTATATGCTCCATGGTGTTCAAAACATTTTTGAAGTCCCGGTTCTAAGCCGTAAAGCATGGTGCACTTAAACTATCAAGCAGTCATCATACCGAGCTTTTGTCAAAACGTTCATAACGTCTACATCTGCTCCTGCAATAGGTCTGTCACCTAGCGGTGCATCGAGGACATAATTCTTCTGTGCAGCAATGAGGATAATCCTCAGATCACGGAACAATTCCGCATCATTGCTACTAACATCTTTCAACTTGGTTTTCTCTACGAACATATAAAAAATAAACGTGGAGCAACATCGCGAGCTATTGATCTACAACATAGATATGCTAATACTACCAGGACTAAGTTCATGATAAATTAAAGTTCAATATAATCATATTATTTAAAGAACTCCCACTTAGATAGACATCCCTCCGGTCATCTAAATGATCACGTCATCCAAATCAACTAAACCATGTCCGATCATCACGTGAGATGGAGTAGTTTCAATGGTGAACATCTTATGTTGATCATATCTACTATATGATTCACGCTCGACCTTTCGGTCTCTAGTGTTCCGAGGCCATGTCTGCATATGATAGGCTCGTCAAGTTTAACCCGAGTATTCTGCGTGTGAAAAACTGGCTTTCACCCGTTGTATTTGAACGTAGAGCTTATCACACCCGATCATCACGTGGTGTCTCGGCACGACGAACTTTCGCAACGGTGCATACTCAGGGAGAACACTTATACCTTGAAATTTAGTAAGGGATCATCTTATAATGCTACCGTCGTTCTAAGCAAAATAAGAAGCATAATAAGATAAACATCACATGCAATCAAAATATGTGACATGATATGGCCATCATCATCTTGTGCTTTTGATCACCATCTCCAAATCACCTTCATGATCACCTTCGTCACCGGCGCGACACCTTGATCTCCATCGTAGCATCGTTGTCGTCTCGCCAACTATTGCTTCTACGACTATCGCTACCGCTTAGTGATAAAGTAAAGCAATTACATGGCGATTGCATTTCATACAATAAAGCGACAACCATATGGCTCCTGCCAGTTGCCGATAACATTACAAAACATGATCATCTCATACAAAACCGTATAACTCATCATGTCTTGACCATATCACATCACAACATGCCCTGCAAAAACAAGTTAGACGTCCTCTACTTTGTTGTTGCAAGTTTTACGTGGCTGCTACGGGCTTAGCAAGAACCGTTCTTACCTACGCATACAAAACCAAAACGATGTTTCGTCAAGTATGTGCTGTTTTAACCTTCACAAGGACCGGGCATAGCCACACTTGATTCAGCTAAAGTGAGAGAGACAGACACCCGCCAGTCACCTTTAAGCAACGAGTGCTCGTAACGGTGAAACCAGTCTCGCGTAAGCGTACGCGTAATGTCGGTCCGGGCCGCTTCGTCTCACAATACCGCCGAAGCAAAGTATGACATGCTGGTAAGCAGTATGACTAGTATCGCCCACAACTCATTGTGTTCTACTCGTGCATATCATCTACGCATAGACCTGGCTCTGATGCCACTGTTGGGGAACGTAGTATTTTAAAATTTTCCTACGATCACGCAAGATCTATCTACCAGATGCATAGCAACGAGAGGGAAGAGTGTGTCTACGTACCATCGTAGAACGGAAGCGGAAGCGTCAAGTGACGCGGTTGATGTAGTCGAACTTCTTCGCGATCCAACCGATCAAGCACCGAACGTACGGCAACTCCGCGTTCAGCACACGTTCAGTTTGATGACGTCCCACGAGCTCTTGATCCAGTTGAGCTTCACGGGAGAGTTTCTTCAGCACGACGGCGTGTTGACGGATATGATGTATTCACCGGCGCAGGGCTTCGCCTAAGCACTGCAACGGTATGACCGAGGTGTGTTTCTGTGGAGGGGGGCACCGCACACGGCTGGAACAATTCAACTTGTGTGTCTTTGGGTGCCCCCCTGCCCCCGTATATAAAGGAGCAAGGGAGGAGGGCCGGCCGGCTTCCTATGGTGCGGCTAGGGCAATCCTACTAGGAATAGGATTGCAATCCTATTCCTAGTAGGAGTCCACCAAGAAGGAAGAGAGGGAAAGGAAAAAAGGGAGAGGTGGCGCCCCTCCAATCCTAGTCCAACTAGGATCCCCTGGTGGGGCGCCGGCCAGCCTCTATGGGCTACCTCTCTCCTTTCCTCAAGGCCGAATATGGACCATCCCCCCTCGTGGGGGGTTCCGGTAACCCCCTCCGGCATTCCAGTTAAATCCGAAACTTTTCCGGAACACTTCCGGTGTCCGAATATAGTCGTCCAATATATCAATCTTTATGTCTCGGACATTCCGAGACTCCTCGTCATGTCCGTGATCTCATCCGGGACTTCGAACTACCTTCGGTACATCAAAACACATAAACTCATAATACCGATCGTCATCAAACGTTAAGCGTGCGGACCCTACGGGTTCGAGAACTATGTAGACATGACCGAGACTCATCTCTGGTCAATAACCAATAGCGGAACCTGGATGCTCATATTGGCTCCTACATATTCTACGAAGATCTTTATCGGTCAAACCGCATAACAACATACGTTGTTCCTTTTGTCATCGGTATGTTACTTGCCCGAGATTCGATCGTCGGTATCTCTATACCTAGTTCAATCTCGTCAACGGCAAGTCTCTTTACTCATTCCGTAACACATCATCTCGTGACTAACTCATTAGTCTTTTTGCTTGCAAGGCTTATTATGATGTGTGTTACCGAGAGGGCCCAGAGATACCTCTCCGACACTCGGAGTGACAAATCCTAATCTTGATCTATGCCAACACCATGAATACTTTCGGAGACACCTGTAGAGCATCTTTATGATCACCCAGTTACGTTGTGACGTTTGATAGCACACAAAGTGTTCCTACGGTATTCGGGAGTTGCATAATCTCATAGTCATAGGAACATGTATAAGTCATGAAGAAAGCAATAGCAGTAAAACTAAACGATCATAGTGCTTTGCTAACGGATGGGTCTAGTCCATCACATCATTCTCCTAATGATGTGATCTCGTTGATCAAATGACAACTCATGTCTATGGTTAGGAAACATAACCATCTTTTATCAATGAGCTAGTCTAGTAGAAGCATACTAGGGACACTCTGTTTTGTCTATGTATTCACACATGTACTAAGTTTCCAGTTAATACAATTCTAGCATGAATAATAAACATTTATCATGATATAAGGAAATATAAATAACAACTTTAGTATTGCCTCTAGGGCATATTTCCTTCAGCACACTACCCGGATCAAGAGAATTAAACCATGTCTTAGCATCACCCTTTACCGAGAACGGAAATAACTTAAGGATATAGTAATAACAAATCTTTTCCTCGTTGGTAAATAGGGTGGGTATATCATTCCACTTAGTAAGATGTGCCACAACAGTTTCAGATTCATAGCCATGGAAAGGATTAGATTCAACCAAAGTAATTAACTCAGGATCAACAGAGAAATCATAATCCTTATCAGTAACAAAGATAGGTGAAGTAGCAAAAGCAGGGTCATATTTCATTCTAGCATTCAAAGACTTTTCTTTCAGCTTAGCTAATAATTTCTTAAGATCATATCAATCATTGCAAGAAAGAAAGTCTATAGCAGTTTCTTCATCCATAACATAACACTCAGGAATAACAAGCAATTCATATCTAGGGGGAGAATCTTCATCATCACATTCATCGATATTATCCGTTTCAATATTTGCATTCTCCCTAACCTTAGCAATTTGTTCATCTAGAAATTAGTGCCACAGTATTATGAAGCATAGAACTAGTTTCATAATACATAGCAGAAGTGACATCATTAAGAACATGCGACATATCAGATTCAATAGCAGGATTAGGTGTCGCAAGTTTACTCATAACAGAGGGTGAATCAAGTGCAGAGCTAGATGGCAGTTCCTTACCTCCCCTCATAGTTGAGGGATAAATCTTGGTTTTTGAGTCCTTCAAGTTCTTCATAGTGATGAACAGATATAAATCCCAATTGGCTTAAAGAATATAGCTATGCTCCCCGGCATCGGCGCTAGAAAATAGTCTTGATAATCCACAAGTGTAGGGGATCGCAACCGTTTTCAAGGGTAAAGTATTCAACCCAAATTTACTGATTCGACACAAGGGGAGCCAAATAATACTCTCAAGTATTAGCAGCTGAGTTGTCAATTCAACCACACCTTGAAACTTAGTATCTGCAGCAAGGTAGTTTAGTAGCAAGGTAATATGGAAGTAACAGTCACAGTAGCAAAAGTAGCGATAGAGTTTTTGTAGTGGTTGTAATAGTAGCAGCGGAAAAGTAAATAAGCAACAAGAAATATGTGAAAAGCTCGTAGGCATTGGATCGGTGATGGATAATTATGTCAGATATGATTCCTCATGTAATAGTTATAACATAGGGTGCCACAGAACTAGCTCCAGTTCATCAATGTAATATAGGCATGTATTCCGAATATAGTCATACGTGCTAATGGAAAAGAACTTGCATGACATCTTTTGTTCTACCCTCCCGTGGCAGCGGGGTCCTAGTGGAAACTAAGGGATATTAAGGCCTCCTTTTAACAGAGTACCGAACCAAAGAATTAACACATAGTGAATACATGAACTCCTCAAACCACGGTAATCACCGGGAGTGGTCCCGATTATTGTCACATCGGGGTTGCCAGATCATAACACATAATAGGTGACTATTGACTTGCAAGATAGGATCAAGAACACACATATATTCACGAAAACATAATAGGTTCAGACCTGAAATCATGGCACTCGGGCCCTAGTGACAAGCATTAAGCATGGCAAAGTCATAGCAACATCAATCTTCGAACATAGTGGATACTAGGGATCAAACCCTAACAAAACTAACTCAATTGCATGGTAAATCTCATCCAACCCATCACCGTCCAGCAAGCCTACGATGGGATTACTCGCGCACGGTGGTGAGCATCATGGAATTGGTGATGGAGGAAGGTTGATGATGACGATGGGGACGATCTCCCCTCTCCGGAGCCCCGAACAGACTGCAGATCAGCCCTCCTGAGAGAGATTAGGGCTTGGCGGCGGCTCTGTATCATAAAATGAGATAATTCCTTCTCTCTGATTTCTCTCTCCCTGAAAGTGAATATATGGAGTCGAGGAAGACATCGGCGGAGCAACAGGGGGGCCCACGAGGCAAGGGCGCGCCCAGGGGGGCACACCCCCACCCTCATGGACAGGATGTGGGCCCCCAGGTCTGGTTCTTTCCGCAATTTTTTTTTGTATATTCCAAAATAATTCTCCGTTGAATTTCAGGTCATTCTGGGAACTTTTATTTCTGCACAAAAATAACACCATGGCAGTTCTGCTGAAAACAACGTCAGTCCGGGTTAGTTCCATTCAAATCATGCAAGTTAGAGTCCAAAACAAGGGCAAAAGTGTTTGGAAAAGTAGATACGTTGGAGACGTATCACCACCTATGGGACCAGGTGGTCCCTTGCTGTTTCGGCAAGGGGATGTCGCGTTGCACAAGGAGCAGATCAGCGTACGGTAGCACGGCGGAGAGCATAGAAGCAATTTACCCAGGTTCGGTCCGCCGCGAGGCATAAGACCCTACTCCTGCTTTGGCGGATTAATGGTGGAATGAGTGAGGTGGTGCGTAGTAAACTTGCCCGATAGGGTTTGCCTTAGGGACGCTGCGACTACGCGCGTATAGTGGTGTGGTGTCATCAACTTTCAAACCCCTTTCTACGGTTGCCATGGGCCTCGTTTTATAGATTAAGGGGTTACCACAGTGGCAAAGTAGTCATTATGAACTGATAAGATAGCGAATAGTGCTATGATACCTAACTCTGGAAGCTGAGAGGGTGCATTAAATGCACCATTTAACGGGTGTCATCTACGGGTTCTTCTTGTAGGAAATGGCTACCATGTGGCTAATGGATGCCACCTAATTATCTTGTGGCTTGACAACGCATTGATTGATGACGTGGGTCGTGCTTGAGTATTTGATGGGGCGGTTTGGCCTCCGCGAGCCGCCGGCAGGCCCTACCGGGGTGTTTTTTGCTATCTGCTTCGGGGGTGGCCTCGCTCCTTGCCAGGATCGCTTGCCCGACAAGGGAGCCCTTCTCTTGGTGATGTCTTAATTCTCTGTCTCGTCCTTGGTTCTTCTGGTCTGCATGCTAGGTCTTCTGGATCACTTGATTTCTTATACTTTGTCTTGGGCTAGTGCTTCAATCTTGTTGTTTAGCCTGTGCACAGTCCGTGCAACAGACCGAGGGTTTGTTGCATTGACAGAACCCCCCAGGCCTGCCCCGATTGCGCTGTTGAGCATCGCCGGGGTAGGGCGCAATAAGTACACAGGCAGGGTTGCTGAAGAGGCCGTTCTCTTGAGGTCCTCCTTTTGCTTCTTCATGTGTCTTAAATCCTGCCAGTTTCCAATTTCCCCGTGCGCTGCGTAAAGCCAACAGTGGTGGGGACACTATAGTAATGCCTTGTGAATGACTTTAACGCACGGGGTGGAAACTTCCAATTTACTCTTCCGACCACACCCTTATCCTTAGCCACGTATGCGGCATGCATCGCATGGGGTAGGTAACAGAGGCGTGTGGCATGGGAGAGCATCATGGCGATGGCCCGGTCGTCTTGAATTGGCAGAGGAGGATGGTGGCCGCCCGTTGGTGGAGCAGCTCTCCTCCTCGCCCTGCCTATAAAAGGGAGGGGTGGAGGAGGGCAAGGCCATCCATCTTTCCATTCCTCCTCTCCTGTCTTCTGCCTTAGCTGGTTATGTCGAAAAAGAGAGCCTGGGGCCAGCCCTTGGGCTCCAGCTTGGAGCCATCATTTCTTCATTTTGGTGTTGATGCTTGGGGAGTGATCCAGGTCCTTACCGCGGTGAATCTCTTGGTTTCTTCAAAACTCGGTTGGGAGGCGGAGCTGGAGATTGTTGGTAGTCCTAGCACCACTAGTAGAAAACAGGGCATTGGTCCAGCCCATTAGCCCCGGTTCAATCTAGAACCGGGTCCAATGGGGGTACTGGACCCGGTTCTTGAGCCTAGGGGGGCGGCCGGGCCACGTGGGCCATTGGTCCCGGTTCGTCTGGACCTTTTGGTCCCGGTTGGAGCGACAAACCGGGACCAATGGCTCTTGCTCCTGGCCCACCACTATCGGTCCCGGTTGGTGATATGAACCGGGACCAAAGGCACCCCTTTAGTCCCGGTTTGTAGCACCAACCGGGACCAGTGAGTTGCCTATATATAACCCCTCACTCAAGAGCAGAGCTCACTGCTCTGTTTTTTTTTCTGGCCGAGGGGGAGAGGGGTTAGTGGTGCTCTAGCTCACCTCCTATGCACACAACGTGTTCGGTGGAATGCCCGAGCCACACTAGTTAAGCTTTTCTCCTCTCGAAGCTCTATTTTCTCCGAGATTTGTCTAGGTTTAGCGGTCTGTCACGTCCCGTCCCCGTCTTCGTCGCCGTCGATCGCCCCCGCCGATCTCGTCACCGGCACCACCGTGGTGAGCCTCTTGTTATGTCCATGCTTTTCTTACTTTTATTATTGCTTTAGATAGATATTTGTCTAATTTTCTTACGTTTATTATTGCTTGTTATTATATAGTGCGATGGTTTTGATATCCGCCCACGTGGGCCCTCGTTCGGTCTACGATTCGGATGTGGTATATTATCTTTAATTTATAACTATTTGTTTTAGTGTTTATGATAGTTATGCCGACCAACCTGACATGCATAGATGTTTTATTATGTCTAGGAGGTAGTTGAACCGGAAATTCCAACCGACCCTCTTGTGGAGAGGTAAAATTTAGTTGAAGAGGAAAACATTTCGTTAAAGAAAAAAAATAGAAAGAATGGAGGAGGAGAAGATGGAATTGGAGTTGCATGTTGCGGAAGTTATCGATGATCACAAGATCAAGATGGACCCTATTGTCGAGAGGTTAAATTTAGTTGAAGAAGAAAACAAATTCTTGAAGGAAAAAATAAAAAAAATTGTGGACGAGAAGATGATATTGGAGTTGCATGTTGCGGATGTCGTCGATGATCACAAGATCAAGATGGATGCAATGCGGTTGAAGATTAAAAAGATTAGAAAATATGCCATTCATACCGAGGCTTGGTATCATTATGCCATTGGATCAATTGTTACCTTGGTTGCGATTATGATAGCATTTGTTTTCGCGTTGAAATGTTTTACATAGTTTTGATGTGTATGGAGAGCTATATGTTGTTTGATGAGAACTATATATGTATGTACTTTGGTTTTAATGTGATGATGAACTTTTATCCATTTGGTCACTTAATTATCTATTTATGATGTTCTGTAATGGTTTTTGACACACTTAATTATATATAATGCACGCAGATGAACCGGCAATGGATGTACGGTGATAGACACACCTCCGAGTACATTAAGGGCGTGCGTGAGTTTCTAAATGTGGCTGAGGCAAACAAGCAGAATGGTTTTATGTGTTGTCCATGCACTAAATGTGTGAATACGAAGTCCTACTCTAACCAGAAAATCCTTCACTCCCACCTGCTTGACAAGGGTTTCATGCCACACTATAATGCTTGGATGAGGCACGGAGAAATAGGGGTTATGATGGAAGACGGCGAAGAAGAAGAGTACGATGACAACTATGTGCCCACTGAATACGGTGATGCTGCAATGGGGGGAGCTGGTGAAGATCAAGAGGAACCAGACGATGTGCCCAATGATGCTGCAACGGGTGAAGCTGCTGAAGATCAAGAGGAACCAAATGATGATCTTCGCCGGGTCATTGTCGATGCAAGGACACAATGCGAAAGTCAAAAGGAGAAGCTGAAGTTCGATCGCATGTTAGAGGATCACAAAAAAGGTTGTACCCCAATTGCGAAGATGGCAACACAAAGCTCGGTACCGTACTGGAATTGCTGCAGTGGAAGGCAGAGAATGTTGTGGCTGACAAAGGATTTGAGAAGCTACTGAAAATATTGAAGAAGAAGCTTCCGACGGATAACGAATTTCCCGACAGTACATACGCAGCAAAGAAGGTCGTATGCCCTCTAGGATTGGAGGTGCAGAAGTGTCAGGACCCCGATCCTAAGTCACACCAATCTAGCTGTAACACGTCATATCACTTTGCAGCCTCACGCACGGTAACCCCACGGGTGCCACCTTACCTGGCCCGGGACCGTTTGCGCATTTTGGCACACGTATATGACAGTGTCGCTAGCATCCATATGACAGAGAACCCGGGCCGACATGGCTAGTTATAAACCAAAAGTGGCACTAAATTACAGAGACAGGCATCCATGACCCAGCAACGAACGTGTCGGTCATCAACGTATGAACCCAAGTCATAGCAAGCTACATGGACTTAAAGGAACAACGCGTGACATTTCCCCTAAGGGACAGACACAGGAACGAAGAAGGACACATGCCGGCCAGCCTACGTGTTCCGAGCAGTAGCAAGCTACCAAGGCTCATTGGAATCACTAGGAGGCATTTCCCTGTAAGATAGGCTACCAAAGGAAAACAACTAGGTGTCGGATCCCACACATACCAAGCATTTCAATCATACACGCAATATGCTCAATATGTGCAAATACAACATTGCATCACAACAGAACTCTATGACTCAAAGTACTTTATTTAAAAGGCTCCAAGAGCCATACATAACATAGTCATACAGGTAGGGGTCACATGACCCAACACTCAAGTCATACAGTCATACAAGCACTAGCGGAAGCTACATGTCTGACTACAGACAACTTAGAAATAAAACAGGCTTGGTGTAGCCTGACTATCTACAAGGCCCTTCACAAGCTCCAGATCACCGTCTGGGTGTCAAGCTACTCGTCGACGTCAACGTCTATGTAGAACCCATCAGCAGGGGCAGGGTTCTCCTCTGCAACAGTTATTAAGAAAACATGAGTACAAAGGTACTCAGCAAGTCTTACCACAGAACCTATCATACATGCAACATTATCAAAGGGGGTAGTGGAGTTTATAGCAGAATGCCAGCTTTGACCTTGGCTAACCTATACTACAACTCTCAACGGATTGCAAGATATTGTTACGAACACGAGTCCTCTAATCACCACATCAATACACTACCGAGGATCCTCTTCTGTCATCCTACGGAAGGGCCATCCACGGCACTCACGCTTATCTTGAGGCTTTTAGTAGTATCCATCAACTTGTCTATGAACTGTAAGAGTAACCAAGTAGTTCGTACCGCGAACAGCGGCTATTCGAATAGTTTGATAACCCTGCAGGGGTGTACCTCTTCACACACGCTTCCACCACTTATCGCCGTTTACTCGGCGTGTACTCGGCAACCTTCAAGCGGAAGCCCAGCGAGGGTGTCGGCCACGACCTGACTAACTACACAAGTCTCTCGTCTAGTTTTATCGCCTATTTGGGTTCCATCCGTGGGGTGATCCGGCCGGGGTGTCGCTCATGGCCCCAAACAATGTGTACAGGGTTCCCGAGTCACCAAACGGGCAACCGGTACACCGTGCCACGTACCTGTCGCATCACAACCCACCCCGAGGGTCAGCGTTGTGCACGACCTCCAGTAAGCTATAAACACCAGAAACTAGTTGCAACTCCTGGACAGAGATCAAGGGTAATTAATAAGCCGAGAGGGTCCATTGGTTTCGGGCCCAATGCATGGTAGTAACTGCAACTTGAACCACACATACAGATCTCAGGTCCGATGTACGGTTCCAATGAAACAACCCACCACGTACTCCTACATGGCCTTTCATCGATACCTTTACCAAGCGTATTCCACACTTCCTTCTCTTTATCGAAAGATTGTTTCACTCTGATCCATCACCCAGATGAACAAGACCAGACACAACTCTAAGCATAGCAGGCAACATAAATAAATAGCATGGTGGATCACACATCACATGGCTCAATCAACTCCTACACATGCTAGTGGGTTTCAACTATTTACTGTGGCAATGACAGGTCATGCAAGGGAATAGGGTTCAACTACCGCAGCAAGTAGCAGTTCACGCGCTGTTGCCTTAATGCAGTAAAAGAGAGCAGGAGCGAGAAGATTGGGTTGTATCGGAATGATCAATGATTGCTTGCCTGACAAGGTAGTTGTCGGGTACTGCTCTTCAATTGGATACGCAGCAGTATCCTCGGGAGCAGGACCTAACACAGAGAATACAAGCGATACAATCATTAACAAACAAATGCAACAATATGATGCATGTTCATGACATGGCAATATGCATGTGTGTTGTCTAATGCAACTAAAACCAGAAGGGTTTGAACCTATTTGAATCAAGGATTCAAATTGAAGTTCAAACTATTATTTAAATAAATGCATTATCATGTTTTTGATATATACAGCAAGTTAACTTGTTCAAACATGCATGAAACCAGTGCCATTAGAAAGATTGGATTTTTCTGATCATTTTTCATATATAAATCTTTTCCATCTGAGCTATGGTTGATTTTATATGATTTTTAGAAGTTTTGGGTATTTTCTAGAATTTCCTGAATTAAATTAAATCTAAAAATCCCAGAAAAACCTTTACTGCGTCAGCATGACATCATGCTGACGTCAGCCAGTCAACAGGGCCAGTCCAGGTCAAACCTGACCAGTGGGTCCCTCATGTCAGTGTCACAGCTAATTAACTGAGTTAATTAGAGTTTAATTAAAACTAATTAGCTGTCAGTGGGGCCAGGGCCCACGTGTAAGTGACTAAACTAATTAACTAATTAATATTAAAATAACAACTAAACTATGTTTGACTTGCGGGCAGGGCCCACATGTCATTGACCCAGGGGGTCAAACCCGTGGTCAAAACAGGTCCAGCTCGCCGGCGTTTAGCCGCCGGCGAGGCCAAACGCGACGGCGTGCTTCGGAAAACGTCTACGGTGCACGGCTCGAGCTGCGGCTGGGTGCGTTGGAGAGCTCTTGCTCTTCCGCATCGGATGGAGGTGGTCGCCGGACCTGGGGTGGCCGGAGACGACGGAAACGAGCTCGACGGCGGCGACCGGCGTCGGGCGTGTGTGGAGATGCGGCTGCAGGGGCCTAGGCGATGTGTGCGTGGCACCGTTCACATCTATGTGCTGTGGTGAGTGCGTTGGACGGGTGCCGGTGACCAAATAGTCACCGGAGCATCACCGGCGACGAGCACGGCGGCGGTGCGTGCGGGCGAGCTACGCGCAGTGTGTTATAGTGCAAGAGGGAGCCAACGGAGAGGGGGAGGAGGTAGCTAGGCTCACAACGGTTGCAGCAAGCACCGCAGCGAGCTCGGGGGTGGTCGGAGCTGAGCAGCACGGCGAGGGGGATCTCCGCGGCCGGAGTTGGGGAAGAAGAGGTCGGGGGCGTCTCCAGGGTGGGCGAGCGCTCGGGGCTCGGCCTGTCCGAAGCAGTCGAGGACGGCGGAGACGAGGGACAACACGGCGGAGCTCGGGGACGACGGTGGACGCGGTTTCTACGACGGTGCGATCACGGCGGCGTCGGCCATGGCGCGGGGAGAGCGGAGGAGAGGGACTGGGGGGAAGCGGAGGTGTCTGGGGGGTCGAGGAGGTCGTGGACGTTCGATCCATCCTTCCAGGATGGCGAGGGGGCGAAGCAGGGCGGCGGGCAGCTGCGTGGCGCGTCGTGCGGTCGCCGTTGAGCACCTGCCTGCCTGCCTGGCCGAGCCAAGCAGCTCGCTGGAGCGACAGCTGGGCTGGGCCGGCAGGTGGGCCGGGTGGGCGCCAGGTAAGTGTTCTTCCTATTTTCTTTTCCTATTTTCTTTTCTGTTTCATTTCTTTTGCAACTTTGTTCATTTAATAAAAATGCCTAAACATTTTTATAAATCATAACACTTGTCATACCTGCTGTATATAATATGAACAGTAGGAAACATTATAGTGTATGATTATTTGAGCATTTAAAATATTTTATAGCATTTAAATGCCCAAATTCAAATACCAAATGATTTAATCCAAAACCCTAGATTGTCCTAGAAAATTGTGCACCATTTTTGGCAGAGGTTTAAGACCAAGGCAGAAATGATGAACATTTTGAAGGGCATTTTGGGTACATTGGACAATATTTTAGCAAACCCTAGTTTTTAGGGGAGGGGTGCTGGGGTTTCTGTTAATCCCATTTCAAGTTTCTTTGAAAGTAAACATGATGCACACTCTAGTCAGGTCCTAATGCAAGTGCTAGCTAGGGATGTGACAACTCACCCCCACTTAAAAGAATCGCGTCCCGAGATTCGGGTTCCTCCGGAAAGAGGGTGGGGTACTCAAGTCGGAGACGATCCTCCCTTTCCCAAGTATCTTCACTCTCGGAATGATGTGACCATTGAACCTTGAGAAACTTGATATTGTGACGTCGAGTGGTGCGCTCGGTTTGATCAAGAATACGAACGGGGTATTCTCGATATGTGAGATTGTCTTGGAGATCAAGCGTTTCGTGGTCCACTCCGCGGATAGGATCCGAGAAGCAACGCCTGAGTTGAGAAACGTGGAAAACATCATGAACTCTGGAGAGGTGCGGAGGTAGTTCCAATTGGTAGGCAACTTCTCCTCGTTTGGCAAGAATGCGAAAAGGACCGATGTAACGAGGGGCCAATTTGCCTTTGATACCGAATCGATGGGTTCCCTTAAGAGGAGTAACCCGAAGGTAAGCCTTATCGCCGACTTCAAAAGTCACAGCCTTATGAAGACTATCATATTGGCTCTTTTGGCGAGACTGGGCTGTTTTCAACCTCTCACGAACGATGCGAACTTGTTCCTCTGCTTCCTGAATCATATCCGGGCCAAAGAATTGTCTTTCGCCGGTTTCTGACCAGTTAAGAGGTGTTCGACACCTTCGTCCATATAGAACTTCGAAGGGAGCTTTACCCAGGCTGGCTTGATAACTATTGTTATAAGCGAATTCGGCAAACGGAAGACATTTTTCCCATTCCATACCGAAAGAAATGACAGAGGCTCGAAGCATGTCTTCCATAATTTGATTGACTCGTTCCACTTGACCACTTGACTGCGGATGGAAGGCAGTACTGAAAGAGAGATGAGTTACCATAGCATTCTGGAAACTTTCCCAAAATCGTGAAGTGAAAAGACTTCCACAGTCTGAGTTAATCTCCAACGGTACACCATGAAGTGACACTATTCGAGAGATATATAAGTCTGCTAGCTGGCTAGCGGTAATACTCTCCCGAACAGGCAGGAAATGAGCTACTTTAGAGAGGCGGTCGATAACGGCGAAGATAGCATTATTCCCTTTCCTGGACCTGGGAAACCCGGTAATGAAATCCATACCGACTTTATCCCATTTCCATTCAGGAATAGCTAAAGGTTGAAGGGTGCCAGCAGGCCGTTGATGCTCTGCTTTGACTCGACGGCAAACGTCGCAGTTAGCAATGAATTGAGCGATTTCTCTCTTCATCCTAGTCCACCAGAATCTTTGACGTAGGTCTTGATACATTTTGGTACTACCGGGATGAATCGTGAGAGGAGATTCATGAGCCTCCTTGAGGATCAAACGTCTTAGGTTTCGCACTTTAGGAACCACTAAACGGTTGCTAAAGAATACGACTCCTTGACCATCAATTGAGAAACATCCTGCAACTCCTTTCTTGATGTTCCTCTTAATACGGGAAATTCCGGGATCAACCTTCTGTGCTTTGATGACCTGATCCAAAAGGGTAGGTTTCGCCACCAAGGTGGAAAGGAATCCTCGAGGAACAATGTGAAGGTTAAGCTTACGAAATTCCTCGTGGAGAAGTGGTTGACTTTGTTGTAACATTAAATTGTTACAATATGACTTACGACTTAGTGCATCAGCCATGACATTGGCCTTTCCAGGAGTGTAAGTGATTCCTAAGTCGTAGTCGGTGAGCAACTCAACCCAACGTCTTTGCCTGAGATTCAAATCCGGTTGGGTGAAGATATACTTCAAGCTTTGGTGATAAGTGAAGATTTCACAGCGATTACCAAGGAGGTAATGTCGCCATGTTTTGAGTGCATGGACTACAGCTGCAAGCTCTAAATCATGAGTAGGATAGTCATCCTCATGTGGACGCAACTGTCGGGATGCGTATGCAATCACTTGACGATCTTGCATAAGAATGCAACCTAGTCCTTGTCGCGAGGCGTCGCAATAGATTATAAAATCCTTGGAAAAGTCTAGTGGTACTAGTACAGGTGCAGATGTCAGGTGTCTTTTCAGTTCCTGAAAACTGGACTCGCACTGTGGGGTCCACTCAAACTTTTTATCTTTCTTGAGGAGTTCGGTTAGAGGTTTAGCAACCTTGGAGAAATTCTCGACGAAACGTCGGCAATAGCTCGCTAAGCCAAGAAAACTCCTAACTTGCTTGACCGATTCAGGGGGAGTCCAATCAAGGACGGCTTGAACTCGCTCGGGATTGATAGCAATACCCTTGCCAGAGATCACATGACCTAGATAGATTACTTCTGGCAACCAAAATTCACATTTAGAGAATTTGGCATAAAGGCGGTGCTCTCGAAGTTTCGTCAATACCAGCCTTAAATGCTCGGCATGATCTTCCTTGTTCTTGGAGAAAATGAGTATATCATCGAGGTATACCACGACGAATTTATCCAAATACTCCATGAATATAGAATTCATTAACCGAGAAAAGGTAGCTGGGGCATTGGTTAATCCGAAGGACATGACGGTGTACTCATATTGGCCATAACGAGTAACGAAAGCCGTTTTAGGAATGTCCCCGTTCTTGATTTTGATTTGATGGTAGCCCAACCTCAAATCCATCTTAGAGAAGACTGAGGATCCCGCGAGCTGATCATACAGGTCGTTGAGCCTGGGGAGCGGATACTTATTCTTTATGGTGACCAGATTGACAGGTCGGTAATCTACAACCATCCGCTCCGTTCCATCCTTCTTCTTGACGAAGAGGACGGGGCAAGCCCAAGGGGAAGAACTAGGACGGATGAAACCTTTCTGCAAGGACTCATCGAGTTGTTTCTTTAGCTCAGCTAATTCTAGTGGTGCCATCTTATAGGGTCTCCTAGAGATTGGGACAGTTCCAGGGATAAGATCTATCACGAACTCGACATCTCTGTCAGGTGGAACTCCTGGCAGTTCTTCTGGAAAAACATCCGGAAAGTCACGGACTACCGAGATATCTTCGAGTTCTGGTAGAGGGCTGGCATTAAGAGAGTAGAGCTGACGTTCAGCCATTCGAGTCAAGACATTGACTATCTTGCCGGATGGATGTGTAAGTTGAACGGTCCTAGTAAAGCAATCAATTTTGGCGTAATGAGTTGTCATCCAATCCATACCCAAAATGATATTTATGTCCGAGGACTTGAGAGCGATTAAAGATGCAAGGAAAACAAGTCTATCGACAAGGATTTCATTTCCATGGCTTACCCTAGAGGTTTGCCACTTTGAACCAGGAGTTTGAATAACCATGGAAGTAGGCATGTCACAATAAGTCATGTTGTGCAATCGAGCATAGCTCTCAGATATGAACGAATGGGATGCTCCAGTATCGAAAAGAACAGATGCCGGATGGCAGTTTACAAGAAGCGTACCAAGGACGACGTTAGGATCCTCATAGGCTTCTTCGGCAGAAACATAGTTGACATGACCACGTGCAGTGGGGATTGGCTTGACATAGTTCACCTTGCCGGTTGGCTTGCCACGGCCAACGGGTTTTCCTGGCTGATTCTGGGGACAATCACGCATGCAGTGTCCCGGTTCTACACACTTGAAACAAGTCACAGTGGTGGTGCGTGGAGCAAAGTTGGAGGGTGGACCTCCATAGGTCTTAGCAGGTGCAAACTGTTGAGTTGGGCGAGGCGCCTCATAGGATGGCCTCGGTGTATACTTGGGTGGCAGAGCAGTGTTAGGAACCCAAACACGGCGCTTGTGAGAACCAGAGCCGGATGAGGAACCAAAGTCTCGAGTATGCTTGCGGGTGGCCTCGAAGTCGGTCTGGCCTGTCTCAGCACTGATAGCCTTGTTAACCAACTTCTGGAAGGAGGTGCACTCGTGCAGACGTAGATCTCGACAAAGTTCAGGGCTGAGTCCCTTGCGGAACCTCGCCTGTTTCTTGGCATCGGTGGATACTTCCTCAGGTGCATAGCGTGCCAGATTACCAAACTCACGGCTATAGCCGTCCACAGTTAAACGGCCTGGGTGAAATTGCAGAATTCCTCCCGCTTGCGATCCATGAGACCTTCCGGAATGTGATGTTCACGGAATGCCTCACTGAACTCAACCCAGGTAGTGACTTGGCCAGCAGGACGCATAGCTTCAAAGTTTTCCCACCAAAGACTGGGAGGGCCCTCAAGATGGTAGGCGGCGTAGATAACCTTATCAGCTTCGGCCACACAGGCAGAGTGTAGCTTGTGGGTGATACTACGTAGCCAGTCATCAGCATCCAGAGGTTCAGTGGAGTGATGGAACTTTGGTGGACACATCTTGATAAAATCGTGGATTGACACCACGTCATTCCTCTGACGGAACCCAGTGTTTTGCTCAATGCGTTCCAGCAGATGGTTGGTCTCTCTCTTGTTCCGTTCTGCTTCAAGCATAACTTCCGCCAAAGAGGGTGGCTGGGGCAGATTTCCATCTCTAGCCCCACTAGCCTCACCCTGCTCCTGAGTAGCAGGAGTGTTGCGAGTGTTGACCATCCTAGGAAAACAAAACAACGGTTTAGACAAGGATGGCAAAAATTTGACATAGAAGTGCAGAATGTAATGGATGTCACAGAATGCAGAGATGTTCATCCGTACGACATGGTAATATAGGAACTGCTATATATACACCAGTGGTCATACACACCATACAAAGTTTAGTACAAGCCAAGGCTAAAGTACAACTGCGGTGAAAGACGATACATCCCATCAGAGGCATTCCAAGTTCCTATACATTATTTAGCTACACCTCCGGAACTCAGTACACACTAAGTCATATTCCACAAGACGCGCAGGACTGTGGAAATACAACTACTACAATACTACTACTACCACGGACTAGCTCAGACATTCGCGTAGTAATCCTCGTAAAGATTACCACCGTAGCCTGGAAGTGGTACAGACGGATCTTGGAACTCGCGAGCACTCGAAGGCTGTGGACCATAGGGGCATGGGTGTGGTCTCGGTCCCGATGCTGGTGGTAACCGACGCCCACGTGGAGGTGTAATACCCCCAACGTCACGCCAATCCATGCGATCAGGCAGACGAGTCCGCACAGGATACAGATCCCGCATGTCCAGATATCCGGCGTGCACAGCAGGTGCAAGCCGTGTCAAAGTAATCCAATGAGCGGCTCGGGTGTTATACAGCTCCATTCGGAGGGCACGGACCTCACGGTCCCTATCCTCCAACATCTGAACAGTAGTCTGAAGCAGTGGCTCTTCATGAGCAGCATCAGTATACAGACCAGTGTAGTAGCCTTCTTCTCCGGGGAGTGAAGCTGGCATGTAACAGAACTCAGTGTTCAGCAACAAGGCATGCCTAGCACGGAGAATGGTCATCATCGAATAAGCGGCATCCTGCACTGCCATCTCGATGGTAATCCCGAGTCCATAAGACGAATGGATGGGATCATTAGCTCCGGGATATGAGGGGTATATCCGTACTGTGCAGAAATACTGACTTTGATTGAAATCCCGATACTGTTCCTCCACAGTGTATTTAGGATACCAGCGATAACCGGTCTCAGTCATCACACGGACTAGCATGGCCGTGTGACCGGGCACATTAATGCACCGAGTCAAACGAACCACTTGGTGAGGGATGCGGCCTGACATCTGAAACACGAAATAATGCAAAGGCATTAGTGTTTCTGGAAGAAATCGGGCAGCATAACAACTGTAAATGCTCAAACAGAGATTTGAGACATCATACAAATGATAGCATAGCCACTCAACAATTCCATATCAAGGTTCCGGTTCAATAATCATCATACTCAAAGGATAGAAACTGAACTGAGGCTTGAAACCAACAATCCTAAGAGTCTACGGATTAGTAACACGTGAACCTAGTAAGGATAAGAGGCCTAGTCCTAAATCCCCGTAGAAAGAATAGACTGACTCAGATCAGAAGGGCATAAGGTAAAGGAGTAAAAAGAGCCTTACGTTCCCTTCCACAATCAATTCCCCTACATATAACTAAGAATTTTTCTAGACTCAACATCGACCAGTTTGGCTTGAGAAACCTATAGGCAGTCCAGCTCTGATGCCAACGCTGTCAGGACCCCGATCCTAAGTCACACCGATCTAGCTGTAACACGTCATATCACTTTGCGGCCTCACGCACGGTAACCCCACGGGTGCCACCTTACCTGGCCCGGGACCGTTTGCGCATTTTGGCACACGTATATGACAGTGTCGCTAGCATCCATATGACAGAGAACCCTGGCCGACATGGCTAGTTATAAACCAAAAGTGGCACTAAATTACAGAGACAGATATCCATGACCCAGCAACGAACGTGTCGGTCATCAACGTATGAACCCAAGTCGTAGCAAGCTACATGGACTTAAAGGAACAACGCGTGACATTTCCCCTAAGGGACAGGCACAGGAACGAAGAAGGACACATGCCGGCCAGCCTACGTGTTCCGAGCAGTAGCAAGCTACCAAGGCTCATTGGAATCACTAGGAGGCATTTTCCTGTAAGATAGGCTACCAAAGGAAAACAACTAGGTGTCGGATCCCACACATACCAAGCATTTCAATCATACACGCAATATGCTCAATATGTGCAAATACAACATTGCATCACAACAGAACTCTATGACTCAAAGTACTTTATTTAAAAGGCTCCAAGAGCCATACATAACATAGTCATACAGGTAGGGGTCACATGACCCAACACTCAAGTCATACAGTCATACAAGCACTAGCGGAAGCTACATGTCTGAGTATAGACAACTTAGAAATAAAACAGGCTTGGTGTAGCCTGACTATCTACAAGGCCCTTCACAAGCTCCAGATCACCGTCTGGGTGTCAAGCTACTCGTCGACGTCAACGTCTATGTAGAACCCATCAGCAGGGGCAGGGTTCTCCTCTGCAACAGTTATTAAGCAAACATGAGTACAAAGGTACTCAGCAAGTCTTACCACAGAACCTATCATACATGCAACATTATCAAAGGGGGTAGTGGAGTTTATAGCAGAATGCCAGCTTTGACCTTGGCTAACCTATACTACAACTCTCAACGGATTGCAAGATATTGTTACGAACACGAGTCCTCTAATCACCACATCAATACACTACCGAGGATCCTCTTCCGTCATCCTACGGAAGGGCCATCCACGGCACTCACGCTTATCTTGAGGCTTTTAGTAGTATCCATCAACTTGTCTATGAACTGTAAGAGTAACCAAGTAGTTCGTACCGCGAACAACGGCTATTCAAATAGTTTGATAACCCTGCAGGGGTGTACCTGTTCACACACGCTTCCACCACTTATCGCCGTTTACTCGGCGTGTACTCGGCAACCTTCAAGCGGAAGCCCAGCGAGGGTGTCGGCCACGACCTGACTAATTACACAAGTCTCACGTCCAGGTTTATCGCCTATTTGGGTTCCATCCGTGGGGAGATCCGGCCGGGGTGTCGCTCACGGCCCCAAACGATGTGTACAGGGTTCCCGAGTCACCAAACGGGCAACCGGTACACCGTGCCACGTACCTGTCGCATCACAACCCACCCCGAGGGTCAGCGTTGTGCACGACCTCCAGTAAGCTATAAACACCAGAAACTAGTTGCAACTCCTGGACAGAGATCAAGGGTAATTAATAAGCCGAGAGGGTCCATTGGTTTCGGGCCCAATGCATGGTAGTAACTGCAACTTGAACCACACATACAGATCTCAGGTCCTATGTACGGTTCCAATGAAACAACCCACCACGTACTCCTACATGGCCTTTCATCGATACCTTTACCAAGCGTATTCCACACTTCCTTCTCTTTATCGAAAGATTGTTTCACTCTGATCCATCACCCAGATGAACCAGACCAGACACAACTCTAAGCATAGCAGGCAACATAAACAAATAGCATGGTGGATCACACATCACATGGCTCAATCAACTCCTACACATGCTAGTGGGTTTCAACTATTTACTGTGGCAATGACAGGTCATGCAAGGGAATAGGGTTCAACTACCGCAGCAAGTAGCAGTTCACGCGTTGTTGCCTTAATGCAGTAAAAGAGAGCAGGAGCTAGAAGATTGGGTTGTATCGGAATGATCAATGATTGCTTGCCTGACAAGGTAGTTGTCGGGTACTGCTCTTCAATTGGATACGCAGCAGTATCCTCGGAAGCAGGACCTAACACAGAGAATACCGGCGATACAATCATTAACAAACAAATGCAACAATATGATGCATGTTCATGACATGGCAAGATGCATGTGTGTTGGCTAATGCAACTAAAACTAGAAGGGTTTGAACCTATTTGAATCAAGGATTCAAATTGAAGTTCAAACTATTATTTAAATAAATGCATTATCATGTTTTTGATATATACAGCAAGTTAAATTGTTCAAACATGCATGAAACCTGTGCCATTAGAAAGATTGGATTTTTCTGATCATTTTTCATATATAAATCTTTTCCATCTGAGCTATGGTTGATTTTATATGATTTTTAGAAGTTTTGGGTATTTTCTGGAATTTCCTGAATTAAATTAAATCTAAAAATCCCAGAAAAACCTTTACTGCGTCAGCATGACATTATGCTGACGTCAGCCAGTCAACATGGCCAGTCCAGGTCAAACCTGACCAGTGGGTCCCTCATGTCAGTGTCACAGCTAATTAACTGAGTTAATTAGAGTTTAATTAAAACTAATTAGCTGTCAGTGGGGCCAGGGCCCACGTGTCAGTGACTAAACTAATTAACTAATTAATATTAAAATAACAACTAAACTATGTTTGACTTGCGGGCAGGGCCCACATGTCATTGACCCAGGGGGTCAAACCCGTGGTCAAAACAGGTCCAACTCGCCGGCGTTTAGCCGCCGGCGAGGCCAAACGCGGCGGCGTGCTTCAGAAAACGTCTACGGTGCACGGCTCGAGCTGCGGCTGGGTGCGTTGGAGAGCTCTTGCTCTTCCGCATCGGATGGAGGTGGTCGCCGGACCTGGGGTGGCCGGAGGCGACGGCAACGAGCTCGACGGCGGCGACCGGCATCGGGCGTGTGTGGAGATGCGGCTGCAGGGGCCTAGGCGATGCGTGCGTGGCACCGTTCGCATCTACGTGCTGTGGTGAGTGCGTTGGACGGGTGCCGGTGACCAAATGGTCACCGGAGCATCACCGGCGACGAGCATGGCGGCGGTGCGTGCGGGCGAGCTACGCGCAGTGTGTTACAGGGCAAGAGGGAGCCAACGGAGAGGGGGAGGAGGTAGCTAGGCCCACAGCGGTTGCAGCAAGCACCGAAGCGAGCTCGGGGGTGGTCGGAGCTGAGCAGCACGGCGAGGGGGATCTCCGCGGCCGGAGTTGGGGAAGAAGAGGTCGGGGGCGTCTCCAGGGCGGGCGAGCGCTCGGGGCTCGGCCTGTCCGAAGCAGTCAAGGACGGCGGAGACGAGGGACAACACGGCGGAGCTCGGGGACGACGGTGGACGCGGTTTCTACGACGGTGCGATCACGGCGGCATCGGCCATAGCGCGGGGAGAGCGGAGGAGAGGGACTAGGGGGAAGCGGAGGTGTCTGGGGGGTCGAGGAGGTCGTGGACGTTCGATCCATCCTTCCAGGACGACGAGGGGGCGAAGTAGGGCGGCGGGCAGCTGCGTGGCGCGCCGTGCGGTCGCCGTCGAGCACCTGCCTGCCTGCCTGGCCGAGCCAAGCAGCTCGCTGGAGCGGAAGCTGGGCTGGGCCGGCAGGTGGGCCGGGTGGGCGCGAGGTAAGTGTTCTTCCTATTTTCTTTTCTGTTTCATTTCTTTTGCAACTTTGTTCATTTAATAAAAATGCCTAAACATTTTTATAAATCATAACACTTGTCATACCTGCTGTATATAATATGAACAGTAGGAAACATTATAGTTTATGATTATTTGAGCATTTAAAATATTTTATAGCATTTAAATGCCCAAATTCAAATACCATATGATTTAATCCAAAACCCTAGATTGTCCTAGAAAATTGTGCACCATTTTTGGCAGAGGTTTAAGACCAAGGCAGAAATGATGAACATTTTGAAGGGCATTTTGGGTACATTGGAAAATATTTTAGCAAACCCTAGTTGTTAGGGGAGGTGTGCTGGCGTTTCTGTTAATCCCATTTCAAGTTTCTTTGAAAGTAAACATGATGCACACTCTAGTCAGGTCCTAATGCAAGTGCTAGCTAGGGATGTGACAAGAAGATACATGCATGCCCTAATGACTGCATCCTCTACCGCGGTGCATACAAGGATCTGAACGCATGCCCGGTATGCGGTGCATTGCGGTATAAGATCAGACGAGATGACCCTGGTGATGTTGATGGCGAGCCCGCCAGGAAGAGGGTTCCTGCGAAGGTGATGTGGTATGCTCCTATAATACCACGGTTGAAACGCTTGTTTAGAAACAGAGAGCATGCCAAGTTGATGCGATGGCACAGTGAGGACCGTAAGAAAGACGGGAAGTTGAGAGCACCCGCTGACGGGTTGCAGTGGAGAAAAATCGAGAGAAAGTACTGGGAGGAGTTTGCAAAGGATCCAAGGAACGTATGGTTTGCTTTAAGCGCGGATGGCATTAATCCTTTCGGGGAGCAGAGCAGCAATCACAGCACCTGGCCCGTGACTCTATGTATGTATAACCTTCCTCCTTGGATGTGCATGAAGTGGAAGTTCATTATGATGACAGTTCTCATCCAAGGCCCTAAGCAACCTGACAACGACATTGATGTGTACCTAAGGCCATTAGTTGAAGAACTTTTACAGCTGTGGAATGGAAACGGTGTACGTGCGTGGGATGAGCACAAACAAGAGGAATTTGACCTAAAGGCGTTGCTGTTCATGACCATCAACGATTGGCCCGCTCTCAGTAACCTTTCAGGACAGACAAACAAAGGATACCACGCATGCACGCACTGTTTAGATGACACTGAAAGTATATACCTGGACAAGTGCAGGAAGAATGTGTACCTGGGCCATCGTCGATTTCTTCCGACCAACCATCAATGTCGAAAGAAAGGCAAGCATTTCAAAGGCGAGGCAGATCACCGGAAGAAGCCCGCCATGCGTACCGGTGATCACGTACTTGCTATGGTCAATGATTTACACGTAATCTTTGGAAAGGGCCCCGGCGCACTAGCTGTTCTGAATGACGCTGAGGGACACGCACCCATGTGGAAGAAGAAATCTATATTTTGGGACCTACCCTACTGGAAAGACCTAGAGGTCCGCTCTTCAATCGATGTGATGCACGTGACGAAGAACCTTTGCGTGAACCTGCTAGGCTTCTTGGGCGTGTATGGAAAGACAAAAGATACAGCTGAGGCACGGGAGGACCTGCAACGTTTGCACGAAAAAGACGACATCCCTCCGAAGCAGTATGAAGGTCCTGCCAGCTATGCTCTTACGAAAGAAGAGAAAGAAATCTTCTTTGAATGCCTGCTCAGTATGAAGGTCCCGACTGGCTTCTCGTCGAATATAAAGGGAATAATAAATATGGCAGAGAAAAAGTTCCAGAACCTGAAGTCTCATGACTGCCATGTGATTATGATGCAACTGCTTCCGGTTGCATTGAGGGGGCTTCTACCGGAAAACGTCCGATTAGCCATTGTGAAGCTATGTGCATTCCTCAATGCAATCTCTCAGAAGGTGATCGATCCAGAAATCGTACCAAGGCTAAGGAGTGATGTGGCGCAATGTCTTGTCAGTTTCGAGCTTGTATTCCCACCATCCTTCTTCAATATCATGACACACGTCCTAGTTCATCTAGTCGACGAGATTGTCATTCTCGGGCCCGTATTTCTACACAATATGTTCCCCTTTGAGAGGTTCATTCCTGGCCTTAATAAGATAGGTCTCCCTAAATCGCGGTACGAGGGGAGACTGACTAGAAAAGGCACGCTTGGAAGGGACTCAATAATATGCAGGGACGGATATTCTTGGTCTCAAGCACACTACACAGTTCTACAGAACTCTACATTGGTGACCACGTATGTCGATGAACACAAGAACAGTCTGCGCTCCAAACACCCGGAGCAGTGCGACGACTGGATTACACGTGAACACATCAGGACTTTTAGCAGTTGGTTGGAAACACGTCTCAGAGGTGACAACACTGTTTGTGATGAGTTGTACTTGTTGTCCAGGGGACCATCTTCGACTGTATTGATTTACAAAGGATACGAGATAAATGGGAATACATTTTACACGATTGTCCAAGATCAAAAGAGCACCAACCAAAATAGCGGTGTCCGCTTTGATGCAACAACCGAGAGGGGAAAGGACACATATTATGGTTACATAGTGGACATGTGGGAACTTGACTACGGACATGATTTTAAGGTCCCTTTGTTTAAGTGCAAATGGGTCAATCTGTCAGGAGGCGGGGTACAGGTAGACCCACAGTACGGAATGACAACAGTGGATCTGAAAAATCTTGGATACACTGACGAACCGTTTGTCCTAGCCAATGATGTGGCATAGGTTATCTATGTGAAGGACATGTCTACCAGACCGAGAAAAAGAAAAGATAAGGAAGCGAATACATCATACGATGAGCCAAAGCGCCACATAGTTCTTTCAGGAAAAAGGGACATCCTGGGAGTGGAGGGCAAGACAGACATGTCTGAAGATTATGAAAAGTTTCATGAAATTCCTCCCTTCAAAGTCAAGGCTGACCCAAGCATCCTGATAAACGATGAAGATTATCCATGGTTACGGCGCAATAAGCAAATGACACAAGCGAAAAAAAAGTGAAGACTTTTTTCCGCAACTATTATGATGATACCATGCCAACTTTGTAACAAACTAGTATGATACCATTGTCCGTTTGTACTATTCAAATTTCAATACTACTTGCACTAACAGAAAGTTTGTAATTGGTTTTACCAGAAAGAATTAAAAAAATAAAGCAAATAACAAAAGAAAATAAATAATGCAGAAAACAAAACAAAAAAACTTGCAAAAAAAAATAGCAACAATAAGTATTTTGTTGTAAGTAGAAACAAAGTAAAATAAATAAAGCTCACAGGGCAGCGCGCAGAGTTAGGCCGAGAAGCCTGCATTTGAGAGGAGCTCGAGAGGGTGGGCGCAGCAGCCCTTATAAACCACTCTCGAGCTCCCTCAGCTAGCGAGGTGGGACTAAACATCCCACCGCACCCGCGCCAGCACAGGGCCTTTGGTCCCGGTTGGTGGCAACAACCGGGACTAAAGGGGGGTATTAGTCCCGGGTCGTAGCACCAACCGGGACCAATGCCCCCCTTTAGTCCCGGTTGGTGCCACCAACCGGGA
>LR738711.1:292486897-292509471 GCA_902687465.1 Secale cereale
GTTCCTGATAGGATAATCCGTCTTTTGTTACGAATTATCCTATCTGGGACTCCGTTCCAAAATAACTTTGGAGAGCTTCGTACCATCATGCTACTGTTACTTTCGCCTAATGATGAAGTATTGGTTTTGTTGAATCCTTTGACACTAGACAAAATGTGACCTGATCGGGGTCTAGGGTTGTGGATCGCCGAGCAGTCGGGGGTCGAGGGGTCGAGAGAGGTTGCCTAGCTATTGTAAAAGTATTGAAGAATTCCATGACTTCATCATTTGCCAGAAGTAACCAGGGCATGTTGGTACGAAGTTATGCAAAGTTGTTTTGAAACGAAGTCCCTGATAGGATAATCCGTCTTTTGTTACGAATTATCTTATCTGGGACTCCGTTCCAAAACCACATTGGAGAGCTTCGTACCATCATGCTACTGTTACTTTCGCCTAATGATGAAGTATTGGTTTTGTTGAATCCTTTGACACTAGACAAAATGTGACATGAGGGGGTCTAGGGTTGTGGATCGCCGAGTAGTCTAGGGTCGAGGGGTCGAGAGAGGTTGCCTAGCTAGCTAGTGTCAAAGTATTGAAGAAATCCATGACTTCATCATTTTCCAGAAGTAACCGGGGCATTTTGGTACGAAGTTATGCAAAGTTATTTTGGAACGGAGTTCCTGATAGGATATACCATCTTTTGTGAAAGTATTCATCTGTCATATTTGCCTAGCTAGTGTCAAAGTATTCATCTGTCATGTTTGAATAATAATTGGCATGTTGTAAATATTTGTAGAAACTATGGACGACAACACCCGAGACCTAGCACAAGAAGCGATGTTGATGGACATAATCGCAGAAGGAAAAAATGTCGTCTTGTCGTTTCTCAACGACACCGATGAGCAGGTGGAAAAAGAGTTGCAGCTGGAAGATCCAGGTTATGATATTGATGGCTCCGGTGACCCAATGGACATGGAAGAAGTAGACCGTGAGGACGGCTCCGGTGACCCAATGCCGGTGCAAGAAGGAGACCGTGATGCTGGCTCCGGTGACCGAACCGAGTCCGGCAGGAGGTATATATGTTAGTTAAGCATGTGCTTACTAGTTAATTGATGCATTCATTAACTCTCGTCTTTGTTCCTTTTTCTAGCCCTCCGAATCGAGCAAATCTTCGGTAAAGAGACGAGGCGCGAAGAAAAAGTTGAGGCCGGATGAAAAGTTTGAGATCTTAGAAATCTCGCGCTCCAGCGAGCCGATTGCACCCATCCGGACAAAGAACGCATTTGTTAATCAGTGCGGGGTTCTGGTTAGGGACAAGATCCCGATCAGCATCCATCAATGGTTAAAGCCAGCTACAAACGACGCTCAGGTGACTTATGTCACTGATATGCAGAAAGAAGATCTTTGGACTGAGCTGAAGTCAAATTTCATCCTACCGCGAGAGGATGATCCGGTGAAGCCAGTTAAAGAGGACTTAATCAAGTCTGCTGCTCTTCCGAAGATGGCAGACCAATTCAGGGCATGGAAGAAAAAACTGAATAAGTTTGTCAAAGATAAATAGACTCCAGAATTTGTGGGCATATATGAGAAGATCAAAGATGACTGGCCCGCATTTGTGGCCTATAAGACATCGGAAAAGAGTCAGAAGATGTCGGAGACAAACCGGATAAATGCTGCGAAGAAGATGCATCACCATCGCACGGGGTCAGGTGGCTACCTCAGAGCCCGGCTGAGAATGATCTGCTTGAGAAAGGGATCGAACCAGAGACAATGCATTGGCCAGACCGTTGCCGGACTTGGTTCTTCAGGGCTGGCGAAACCTTGGACCCCGTATCAGGGTGGTGCATTTGGACGGACAAGCAATTGGAAACACCACTCAGGAAGATGCGGCATTATATCAAAGCAGCGCATGAAGGGACGTTCTTCCCCGACAGAGAGAACGACGAGCTGACAATGGCCCTCGGGAATCCTGAGCACCCTGGACGGACACGAGGCACGCCAGGCTCCCTTCCGTGGCGTGCTGGGTTTCCGGACGCATGCGGCTACAAAAGCCATGAGAGGAGGAAGAAAATGGAGCAGACCGAACTGCAAATCGGGACAAAAGAAATGCCGAAGCTTCCCCCGAACCTACCCCGCCATCTCAGCGGAGAAGCAGCGTGGCTTATACCGAGTTGCTTCAGCCGGAGCCTGTCTTGACGGCTACTGCCAGGTATCCCGTGGATGCTATCACGGAGGCACAAAATTGCCACCTTATGGCGCAGTGGATGAATCTGAAGGTCAAGGCGGCTGCTGGCTCTGTTTATCCTACTGGACCCGGCGACACTTTTCACTGCCGGCCGATTCCAGAAGGATATGCTAGGGTGATGGTGGATGAAATTACGGAGGGATTTGAGGAGGTCCAGCTTGACCACCCTACCGGTGAAGGGGAGACTCGGCTGGGTTCTTCACTGAAGACTCCATGCCTATGGCGGAAGGAGCTCATCAACATTCTCAACTGGACGCCTCCGCCTCCTCCGGCGAGTCAGGGGACTCCGCCTCCTCCACCGCCTCCTCCTCCGGCGAGTGACGATCAGGGCACTCCGGCTCCTTCTCCGGCGCGTGGCGGCACTCCGCCTCCTTGGCCAGCTGCGCCGGCGCGCCCGAGCAGCCAGCCTGCTCCTCCTTCTCCGCCTAGTCAGCAAGGGCGGAAGAGACCTGCCGCCGCTCCGGCTGCCTCTCCTCCGGCGCGTAAGCAAGGAAAGAAGACAGCCGCTTCGTCTGGTCCGGCGACGTCTAGCAGTACAGCCAGAGGCGGGAGGCGATGCAGATTCGGTCCTTCTCTCACGCCTCTAGAGAAGTTACCGTACGAGAGGTCCGACGAGGAAAACACAAAGATCGCTCAAGGC
This sequence comes from Secale cereale, assembly GCA_902687465.1. Taxonomy (NCBI): domain Eukaryota; kingdom Viridiplantae; phylum Streptophyta; class Magnoliopsida; order Poales; family Poaceae; genus Secale; species Secale cereale. The sequence continues at coordinate 292,489,762 of LR738711.1, forward strand.
AAAGTGAAGGACTGGCTTGAAGGGTTGAAAGCACAGAGACATCCACCTCCGGAGGAGAAGATAGATGCGGTGAAAGCAAAGCGCACTCTTGCTGCCCTAAAGCAACTAGCGAAAAGTAAGCCGCAGGACAACTATGACCGCATGATTCAAAAGTCATATCCAGCAGCGAAGCGGTCGGGAAGTACTAAAAGTGATCAAAGGTTAGCAGAAGGACGAGCTGGGAAACAAATTGCCCAGCTCGGCGAACAAGCGGACCAATCGTGCCCCCCGCTCAAGGTGTCTAGCGACATGGTCGCTAATGATCCGAGGATGGTGCCCAGTTATGGCAATCTTGGAGATTACGTGTCCGACGATGTACAATATGATTTCTTGGAGGTGCAGATACAAAGATACGAGTACGGGAAGCCTCTCGTCAAAGATGAAAGATCTCTATCAACGAATATGCGAAGATTGCATGATTGGTACTTGAAAATCTGCAGAGAGTCTGGGGGGAGGGATAGCTTGTATTTGAGAGTTAAACCGGAGCATGACCTCGTTGGAATTGAACTGTTGCCTATTCCATTTGAGGAGTTCTATCAGTTTTTCAATCAATTGGCCCTCGATAAAGCAACGGTCACCTGCTACTGTTTGTAAGTAGTACTACTTCTTTCATTAAGTCTCTCTATATAGCTGATCTTCATTGCATGTATTTATAATTATCCTCACTATATTATGCAGATTGAAGATCGTCGAATTGAAGAAAAGACAAGTAGGTGATATTGGGTTCATTAACACATACCTCATAGATGCAACCGAGGTTAAATTGCGTCCCGACGATACCGAGACCAACTTGCTACGATCGTTGGTGGTAAATGAAAACAAAGATATAATACTCTTTCCTTACAACTTCAAGTGAGTGTTACTGTCTTCTGCATATTTGGTTTCCCTTATATATCAGTCAAGGTTATAGTGATGTAATTGATGAGTTCATGCATGCGTGCGCAGCTTCCACTATATTCTCTTAGAGATTAAGCTTGAGAAGGGAGTAGTAACTGTCTTGGACTCTAAACGTAAAGATCCCCAGCAGTATGCGGACATGACTCAAATGCTCGTCAGGTAAGTTAAATCGATCAATATTATCCACCATGCATATATATCAGCAACTTCATTTCTGATATCAACTAATTGTTTTCTTTGTTTGGCAGGGTTTGGAGAAAATTCCCCAAAAAAGCTCCGGGACTGCCGAAGAAGCTAGAACTTAGATACCCGAAAGTAAGTACTATATAGTAGCATGTTCCGCGCGCGCATCTCCTATATCTTGATTCAAGCGCTAGTTTCATCAATACCAATTTGGCATTCTTTCTTATCAGTTTGATTGACCTCTATTTCTTGTAAAGTGGTTGTGGCAGGAACCCGGGAATGATTACTGTAGATACTACATTTGCGAGTCCATCCGCCACACGACCTGTGAGCGGGGCTACTCTGAAGCACAATTTGAAGTGCGTAAGCAATCAATAATATTCACAAATTTATAGCATCATTTCATGTATTGACCCCTACTTCAAATTAGATGTTTCGGATGCGGGATGAACTCCTAACACCAGATCGTCTGCGAGCAATTCAAGAGGAATTGGCGGCATTCTTCCTTGAACACATGATCACTGAAGACGGAGAATACTATGTGGACCATGCATCCATATGATAGGAGATTATATTTGTTAGAGATAATTATTGTATATATGTACCCGGTAGTGTCGGATAGATATACGAGCACTTGTTGTTCGACCAATCTCTCGGAGAAGGAGAGGTGGTCGATGTTACTTCTCTCTGTATGCATATATATATATATATATATATATATATATATATATATATATATATGTTGATTATACGATCTTCTGTTTCCTTCGTTTGCTTTACTAGCTAGCTAGCTAGCTACCGTGTCTAGTCCTCTCTATACGTATGTGTAGTACGTAGCGTCGACCAAGCACGGACATAAGAGAGGACACTTCTCTCTATTAATTAGCTAGCTAACACAATATGAAACACCTAAATTAATCCCCCAAAACCTCCAACCCCCCTCCCCTTTCAAAAAAAAAACAAAAACCACAGCCACAGAAATGCTGACGCGTGGATGCCTTTTGGTCCCGGTTGGTACCATCAACCGGGACCAAAGCCCCTCCTGCCTGGGCTCGGCGCACAGGCCAAGTGGACACCCATCTGCCCCGGTTCTGGATTGAACCGGGACTAAAGGGTCAGAGCATTAGTACCGACCCTCTTGTCCCGGTTCAGGAACCGGGGCTAAAGGCCCAAACGAACCGGGTCTGATGACCCTTTATCTACTAGTGACCGTCCTTCCCGGAAACCTCGGGGCTGATGTTGACAAGGGGCACGCCTTCCTGGGCACTCCTTTTATCCCCTTCTCCTCCTGCTACAGTATCTGGGGAAGGAGGGACAAAGAAGGGGATTATGGGGAACTTATCTTCTTTTCAAAATTAAACTATTAGGCCATCACTAAATTTTAATTCAAATAATGTAATCCTTTCATCCATGTTTGTGTTCTGTAATGCTTGTACTTGTATACGCATGTCAATGAAAGAGACATACCTTGCCGGGAACCTGTGCATGTATATGTCCATGCAGAGGTTAAATGCCTCTGTACTGTAATTAAACGAGTTTTTCCCCGGCAGGATATCCTACCGGCACCCTTTTCGTCTACCAGAGAACCATGTCTGTCGGGAATAGACCGAGGTGCCAGCCCCCTGCCCACTCCCTTTTACCTAGGGCCACTACGATCGTCCCAGGCCGAAGTAACGTTTGATCCAAGGATGGGAGCACCCTAGTTCCAAGAGAGCGGTGAGGTTTCTCACAAGTTGTAGCTTACAGAACACAAATGGATAAAAAGGGGAGAACTTATCTGTTTTGGATTGTCGGGGATCGTAGTGCCGGGGCATCTTCTCAACTCCTTAACGAAGCCAAGTTCGCGGCAGGAACCTGCAACTCAATGTAGATGAGAATGAATGCAGGATGCTATCCTATCTATATGCATATGCAAATGCTCATGTAATGCTTATGTAGTGATCTTGGTCGGGGGCCCCCCTCTCTCAGTGCTTCTTTATTTTCTTTTGCACGGGGTCATTGCCCCGGCTTTGTACAAGGGGTTACATGCAGGTGAGGCAAGGCCTATACAAAAGGGTGGCTGCCGGGTAGTGCCCGCCAGCCTTGCACCTTACGGGTAGTACTTACGGAGATGCTCAGTATTCCATGAGTTTTCCAACTGAGTGCCATCCCCGGTCTCTAGGCGGACTGCGCCAGGTCTGGTGATTTGTACCACCCGGTAAGGGCCTTCCCACTTTGGTGACAGCTTGTTTGTACCCTTGGTGTACTGAACGCGCATAAGGACAAGGTCACCTTCCTCAAAACACTCGGCATGAACCCTGCGGCTACGATAGCGATCAGGGCTTGCTGGTAGCGTGCATCACGCGTAGCAGCCCGGAGACGGTTCTCCTCGAGTATCACAACGTCGTCACGCCAGTGCTGATCTTGCGCTACTTCATCGTAGGCAAGCACTCGAGGGGACATGTAAATTAGTTCTGCAGGGATAACTGCTTCTGCCTCGTAGACTAGGGAGAAGGGAGTCTGCCCGGTAGCTAGGTTAGGCGTCGTTCTGAGGGACCTTAGAACTACCCGCAGCTCCTCGATCCACCGCATGCCGTGCTTTTGCATCGTATCAAGAGTTCATGTCTTGAATCCGCGAAGCACTTCAGCGTTCGTTCTCTCATCTTGTCCATTGCTACGGGGGGGTGCCATAGAAGCGAATGAGATTTTGCATCCGAGGGTATGAACATATTGCTTGAAGGCATGGCACGTGAACTGGGTGCCGTTATCAGTGATGATCCTTGCCGGAACTCCGAAACAACACACCAATTCTTTCAAAAACTTGATAGCTGACAGAGCGATCACTTCCGGCCCCTTTTTAAACTTGTCGATGGCAACGAACAAGAATTCAAAGCCCCCGATTTCTCGGGGGGAGGGGTCGATGATATCGAGCCCCTAGACTGAAAATGGCCATGATAGAGTGATTGTCTGAAGAGTTTGGGCAGGCAGGTTTATTTTCTTGGAATGGAACTGGCAGGTTTCACATTTCGTGACTAACTCAACAGCATCTGGGAGGGCTGTGGGCCAATAGAATCCTTGCCGGCTTTCCCAACTAATGCCCTTGATCCAATGTGGGAGCCGCATATTCCTTTGTGAATCTCAGCGAGCAGTTCCTTTCCATCCTCCCGGCAAACACACTTCAATCTCACACCCTTGGGCCTCCTTCTGTATAGAGTGTCATCGATAAACTAATACATACTGGCCCTCCGGGCTACTCTTTCAGCTTCATCTTGATTGCCAGGGAGTTCACCGGTTCGGAGGAACTAGACAATGTGCCCTGCCCATGTTGGAGCCTAGGGCTCGGCAACTAGGACTAGCGGCACCTCCTCTGCTGTGGGAGCACCAGCCTTGTTCGCGGGGTCCATAGGCCCGGCTGGAGGGGGTGGTCCGACAGACTGTCAGGAGTTGTTTCTGGCATTGTCTCTGTCGGGAGTGCGTAGCTTGACCGGGGGAGGCTAACTGTAGTCCAACTTTCTCCTTTTCCGGGCCACTATGGCTGGTGATACAGAGGGTTGAGAGAGATGGATAACAAAAGTTCCTCGTTCCTCAGAAAGCTTCTGCGCATCACACTTTAACAGGTGATCGGCTATGTTGTTTTCCGCACGGGGTACATGCTCTATTTACAACCCATCAAAGTGCTCCTCCAGTCTCATCACTTCCTTGACATATGCTTCCATCAATTGGCTTTGATAATCCTTGTTGACTTGTCTCACCACAAGCTGTGAATCTCCTCGAATGATCAACTTCTTAATTCGCAATTCTACTGCAACCCTGAGCCCAACAAGGAGCCCTTCATACTCAGCTATACTATTGGTAGCTTCTTCCAGGGCAAAGTGTATCTGGACGACGTACTTCAAGTGCTCCCCGGAGCAAGCAACAAGAAGCACACCAGCCCCTGCACCTTGTAGGGAAAAAGCACCATCAAAATACATGATCCATTCTTGGGGGGATTCCTTGACGTGGATGGCTGTCTCTGTCCTTTCCTCATCAGGTGTTGGCGTCCATTATGCAATAAACTCTGCCAATGCCCCGCTCTGAATAGTTGATGTGCATTCAAACTTCAAACCAAAGCTGGACAGCTCCAAAGCCCATTCCACTATTCTGCCAATTGCCTCAGGGTTTCAGAGTATCCTTTGCAACGGAAAACAAGTAACAACCGTGATCTCATGGGCTTGGAAGTAGTGGCGCAGTTTCCTTGAGGCCATAATAAGACGAAAGATCAACTTTTGCACACCACAGTACCACGATCTAGCCCCCTGTTACAAGGAGATGACGAAGTACACTAGGCGTTGCACCATTTTCTTCCTTGCCGCGGCCCTGGGGTTGTGTTCATTGTCGTGCTCATTGTTGTCCTGGTCCTTTTCTGACTCTGTTGTTCTCCATTCAGTCTCTGCTTTATCCTCCTCTCACTGCGCTACCAAGGCTATACTGACCACCTGGTTGGTTGCCGCCAAGTATAATAACAATGGTTCTTGGGGTTTGGGCGAAACCAAGGTGGGTACGAACGATAGGTAGGCTTTTAACTCCTGCAGAGCTGCATCAGCTTCCGGGGTCCACTTCATAGGCCCTGTCTTCTTTAAAACCTTGAACAATGGCAGGGCACGCTCGGCAGACCTGGAGATGAATCTACTCAGTGCGGCAATGCATCCCATCAAGCGCCTCACATCCTTAATTGTCCTTGGCGCTTTGATCTACTCAATGGCCTTGATCTTGTTGGGGTTGGCTTTGATCCCCCGATGGGACACGACGAATCCAAGTAGCTTGCCGGAGGGAACACCGCGTACACACTTCTCCGGATTAAGCTTCAGATTGATCTTGTGCAGATTAGCAAATGTCTCTTCCAAATCCTGGATAAGGGTGGACTTATCCTTGGTTTTGATCATGATATCATCTATATAAGCTTCTATATTTCTACACAACTACGGCTCAAAACCGATCTGGCCTGCCCTTGCAAAAGTGGACCTGGCACTCTTCAATCTGAATGGCATGCGAACAAAGCAGTACGCACCACATGGAGTGATGAATGATGTCTTCTCTTCATCTTCTTTGGACATGACAATCTGATGATACCCGGAGTATGCGTCCAGAAAGGAGAGCAAATCACATCCTGAGGTAGAATCCACAATCTGGTCAGTGCACGGCAAGGGAAATGGGTCCTTTGGACAAGCCTTGCTGAGGTCTATGAAATCATTGCAAATATTCCACTTCCCATTAGCCTTCCGGACCACTACTGGATTTGCCAACCACGTAGGATGCAGTACTCCTTTGACTAAACTAGCTGCCTCCAACTTCTTGATCTCTTCGGCAATGAACTGTTGCCTCCAACTTCTTGATCTCTTCGTTAATGAACTGCTGCCTCTCCAAGGCTTGCTTACGTACTTTCTGCTTGACGGGCCAGGCATGTGGGTAGATAGCAAGGTGGTACTCAATTACCTCCCTGGGAACACTAGGGATATCAGATGGTTGCCGAGCAAACACATCGATATTGGCCCGCAGGAAGGCAACAAGTGCGCTTTCCTATTCGTCATCGAGGGTGGCACTGATAGTGAAAGTACCATCAACGCCAGCCAGCCCTGCCGATAACTTCTTCACTTGGGGTGCCATAACCTTGGATCTCTTGCCATTGGAACACTCCGACACATCGTCAATGGGTGACGTGCACTCGAAGGGGGCACGCTTCCCGGACTCCTTGCCGGAGGTCCTACAATCCCTCTTCTTTCCACTGCTTTCCTTGGCGGTAACTATTGTTGCCACTGCTTCTGCTCCAACTGCAGCCCGATACATCTTGTCCACACAAATAATTGCATCCTTCTCATCGGATGGGATAATGAGGACTCCCAATGGCCAAGGCATTTTGAGGGTGTTGTAAGCATAGTGGGATGCTACCATGAACTTGGCCAGGGCTGGTCGTCCATCAATCCCATTGTACGGCAGGGGGAGATCAACCACATCAAACACAATCTTCTCTGCCCGATAGTTTAGTTCTCCCCCAAACGCCACAGGCCACGTAAACTTTCCCTTAGGATTGCTCCTGCCGGGGTTAACTCCTTGAAACGTGCCGGTGACCTCTAGCTCTTCTTATCCTATCTGAAGCTTGCTGATAACTGCTGGGGAAATCAAATTCAACCCGGCCCCGCCATCTACTAGCATCTTTGTAACCTTGAGGTTGCGAATTGTCGGGGAGGCCAACAATGGCAAGCACCCTACCGGAGTGGTGCGACCAGGGCGATCCTCTTCATCAAAGAAGATGGGTGTGCGGGACCATTTGAGCGGTTTCCGGGCCTCTGGCGTTGGTTCCACAACATTGACCTCTCGTGCCCAATGCTTGAGTTGGCAATTAGAGGTGTGCAAGGATGTGCCCCCATCACTGCATAGGGCGTCAGTGGCCTTCTGCAATTCCTGCTCACTAGTTTCCTCTTCATCCCCTCCATTACTGGCATCATGACGGATCTCCTCCTCTTGGCCCCTGGTAGGGTTTCCTTGGTTCCAAAAGGGTCTACCAGGACGATTTGCTTCACCACCTGACCCTTATCGCCAGCAACATTTTGACCTTTTTCCTTATCACGCTTATCATACTCTGCCCTTTGTTTCTTGATGAGCTACTCAACCTGATAACACTCCTGAATGTCATGGCATTTGGTCCGATGGATCTTGCAGTACAGTCCATCGCCTTTCCAAACTTTTTCAGCGGTAGCGGCTTCCCGGCAGGCAGCGCACGCAATAGCTTCCTTACCGGGGGCCTCAGCCTTGGCCTTCTTGCCGGTACTAGGCGTGCCCGATCCTTCCACAGTCATCACTACCTTATTCCTAGGTTTCTTATTGCGCTTCTTTCCCTTTCTTTGGCTAGTTGATTCATCCTCATCCTCTGAATCAACATTAATGTAATCCTCTTCTCCGGTCAACTTCCTTCCTCCATCCGAGCACATTTATCCACCAGTGTATATAGTTCTTTCACGGTCTTGGGCAACCGCACATTCATTTTGGAACAAATGCGGCGGTTGCGCACATTGGACTGGAAAGCTGTTATAACGGCTGCCGGATGGATATTTGGAATGTTTTTATGAACTTTACTGAATCTCTGCAAATACTTTCGGAGGGTTTCTCCTTCCTTCTCCTAGAGAAGTTGCAGGTCACTGGGCCTGCCGGGCTCTTGGTGGCCACCGGTGAAGGCACCGATGAACTCGTGGCACATGTCCGCCCATGACGAAATGGAGTTCTCCGGCAGGTGCATCAGCCAAGACCTCACATTGGACTTGAGAGCCAAAGGGAAGTAGTTGGCGAACACCTTCTCATCTCTTCCCCTGGCAGCCTAAACAACGATGGTGTAGATGCTTAGGAACTCTGCCGGGTTCAGACTCCCGTCGTATTTCTCATGTATCTTTGGCTTGAACATTTGAACGGACGGCCAACGGACTTGTCGCAGCTCTCATGTAAAGGCAGGATAGCCAACCACGAAAGGCAGGCACCCGCTGACACCGAGCGCAGGCTCATCGATGTAGAGGCCATCGCACCCATCGGCCCGACGGGGGTCGTTGCGGCGCCGTTCGCCGACGATGTGCGCTTCTCCCCGCCGCCTATATTCTAGGGTTCGACGTTGGCCTGGATGTGCTCAAGCGTTAGAAGAGGCCATCGAGACGTTGTCGGGGTCCTGATTCAGCTGTGCCTGTTGGTGTCAAAACCGGCGGATCTCGGGTAGGGGTTCCCGAAATATGTGTCTAAGGTCGATGGGTACATGAGACTGGGGACACGATGTTCACCCAGGTTCGGACCCTCTCTATGGAGGTAATACCCTACTTCTTGCTTGATTGAACTTGATTAATATGAGTATTACAAGAGTTGATCTACCATGAGATCATAATGGCTAAACCATAGCAGCTTAGCCTGTATGACTACGGTAATGTCTATATATGTATCCTTTCCAGACTACACCCTCCGGTTTATATAGACACCGGGGGGATCTAGGGTTACATAGAGTCAGTTACATAAGAATGGATCTTTATAGTTGGTCGCCAAGCTAGCCTTCCACGCCAACGGGAGTCCAATCCGGACATGGGTGCAGTCTTCGGCCTTCATGTCTTCACAACCCACTAGTCCGGCCCATTGATGATAGGCTGGACGACCGAGGACCCCTTATTCTAGGACTCCCTCAACGCCCTCACTGGCTACCGTGGTGGGGACTGCACCGTGCCGACGGACCCCTCCGTACGGCCAGCAGTGCGGGCAGTGGCTATCGCTTGGGGAGGTTGTGGTGGGCATGCTTTCCATGAGCACCCTGCTTTGGCGAAACCGAGCAGGCTTTGGATGGTGGCACGCCATTCATTCATCTGCTCGGCTGCTGGCGGGAACCTCAGCAGTAGCTGGGCTCGCGCCACGGCCTCCATGGATGTGTCTGGCATAGATGTCGATGACGTCGACCGCACCATCGCCTGGCTCACGATGATGCCAGCGGCGGTGACGGTGGCGGTGCCACGCCCACACTGCTGTGGGATGACCACCTGGGCAGCGGGGTCGCGCGACGGTGGGGCTCGAAGATCAATGGTTTCGTCGAGCGCTGTGATATAGTTGGCTCGTCGAGGAGGAAGCGCCTGCGCCATGGTCGCTCCCGTGGTGGGGGCTACCAGAGGGTGGTGCCTCGTCCCGGACTGAGCATCGTTGTTGTGGATGTGCCCGTCGGTGAGAGGAGGGGGCACGGACGGAGTAACCACCTCGCCCGCACCTTGCAGGGCTTGACCGTCGAGCCGTTGCGGATGCTATTCTCTTTCGGTAGCTCCGGCCCCCGTGTCGTCCGCGGGGGAAGTGGTGATGGCGCCTCCTGCTCCAACCACGTCCCCAACAGCGTCCACGACCCCAGCAGCGTCCACATACTCGTGCGCCCCCGCATCCCCTGCGGCGTTAGTGGCCGTGGGCGGTGGAGTCTTCGAGGTGGTTGGATGGGCCGAGGCACCAGATTTCTTCTTGGGCACCATGGTCAATGGTGTTGTCGAAGATGAATATGGTGATGGCGATGACGCGTTGCACACACTTTCTGGTTCGCGCAAGCGATCCCCCTACCTGGCGCACCAAAGATGTCGTAGGGTATCCGCGGCCACCTATGGGACCGGGTGACCCCTTGCTAGTTCGGCAGGAGGGACGTCGCGTTGCTCAGAGGGCAGATTGGCGTACGGCAGCACGACAGAGAGCACACAAGCCATTTACCTAGGTTCAGGCCGCCGTGAGGCGTAAGACCCTACTCCAGCTTTTGTGGATTCATGGTGGAGGTGGTGTGTAGTATAGTTGACATGCAGTGTTTGCCTCAGGGCCGCAGCTACTACGCGCGTATGGTGGTGTGGGTTCATAAACTTTCCAACCCCTTTCTACGGTTGCTATGGCCGTCCTTTTAAAGATTAAGGGGTTACCACAATGTCAAAGTAGTCATTATGCACTGATTAGATAGCGAATAATACTATCATACCTAACTCTGCAGGCTGACAGGGTGCATTAAATGCCCCGCTTAATGTCACATTGTTGGCTACCCGACAAGCCTTGCCGGACTGTCCTGACAGCTCCATGTCTGCCTGCTTGACACGTTGTAGGACGGATGTCATCTCCAGGTTCTTCTTGTAGGAACTGGCTGCCAAGTGGCTCATGGCTGCCACTTAATCATCTTGCGGCTTGACACCACATTGATTGATGGCGTGGGCCCTGCTGGGGTGTTTTCTACTATCTGCTTCGAGGGTGGCGTCGCCCATTACCGGGCTCGCTTGCCCGGTAAGGGAGGCCCTTCTCTTGGTGATGTCTTGCTTCTCTGGCTCGTCCTTGGTTCTTTCGGTCCACATGCTGGCTCTTCTAGATCTCTTGATTTCTTATACTCTGAGTTGGGCTGGTGCTTCAAACTTGTTCTTGAGCATGTGCACAGTCTGGGCAACAGACCCAGGGTTTGTTGCATAGACAATGTTGCTTGCTTATTATTTTATTTGTTTGCTTGTAGTCAGTGCAGTTCTTTTTCCGTGGTTAGCTAATGCCTGCAATAATCTATTATTTTAAAATAGGCCACAATAACCATGGGCAACATGCGGACCGTTGTCACCATGGCCATCTACGCGCCATAGAATCAATGGGCCTTCTACGGGCCATATGATCGATTGGCCAAACAACGAACCACATTATGGGTCGTAAACGAGCTAGAGTGGCAGTCGTCCGTTCATAGGCCGACATTAAGAGGCCGACGAGTATAACAGGCTTAATTCCATCGACAGGCATAATGGGTCATTAATGGGCCATTTTTTATGATGCTATGAAAACGGCCCAATGGGTCAATGGGCCACGAACGGGCCGCCTTTAAACACGATCTGAATTTGGCCCACAAGCGGAAAAGGCCAGTAATGGACTGTAAGCTAATGAATGCTGCAAATCAGCCCAATAGTAAATGGGCCGTTAAAAGGCCAAAAGATAACACGGGTTGGGAACAGCCCAATGGAGTAATGGGTCGTTAATGGGTATGAAGCGGCATACTGTTCATTATGGGCCAGTTTCACTACGGGCCATCAATGGGCTGAGAGTTACAAAGGGCCTCATATGGGTCGGAAGATGTCATCGGCCGTACATGAAGCGACATACTGTTCATTATGGGCCAGTTTAACTATGGGCCGTTAATCGGCCGAGAGTTACAGAGGGCCTCATATGGGCCGAAAGACGTCATGGTTCGTACATGGGCCGGAAGTTACAGCGGGCTGGAATCGTATTGGACAGTCCAAATGAAGCTAGTGGCCCGAATTACGAAAGGCCATAATGGGTCGTGAGTTATCGGGCCTGTGTAAGTGCGTCTAGTGCCCCTTAGTGATTTTGGTGTAATGAAGACTTATAGGTTAAGGGACTAATGCTTTTGTGAGTGTACACATGTCTATAAGTCTATGAGGAGTTTGATATTTACGGCAAAAGTCGACCCCTAAAATGAATTTCTTCAACTAAAGACTTTGGATTTCTGGAGACTTTCTGAAGATTTTGAAAATGAAGAAATAGGTGTGACCTTGAAGACTTGGATAATCATGCAAGGATTATGAAGCGTGAAGACTTTTGTTTTCATAGTTTCATTTTCTCTTTCGTGAGTCATAGGAAACACCGTACTGTTAAATGGGGTCGAGGAAAAACTAAGGAAACATATTTCCAAGTGATCCTCAACTCAAATCCTACACTACCCAATCCTTTTGAGTGAAGCCATTGGAAATCTCATACAGTTCAGTCAATTTCTTCAGTGACAGAGACGAAGTTCTTGTGGTCTTTGAGGAATTTGTTCCGACTGAGGAGTTAGGAATTCGCCAGTGCGGATTGCATAACTAGTGAGGAACATGATGGCCCTAAGGAATTTGATACTCAATATTCCGACCATTGCTATGCCATGTGCCAGCTATCCCAAAATATCTACCAACCTAACGGTCATATCATTGAGGGGCATTTATGTCTTATCATGTCAGGCTGCTCCCTAGGCTATAAATAGTCGCCCCCTACAACCACTAGTTGGTTGGCTGCTCCGAGAGAAACTGACACTTGTCATAAGAGCAACCCATCCTCCAAGGACTTTGAGCGAAAATCATCAAGTGAGGAAAAACCCAAAACACAAACACCTAAAACCCCAAAGTGATTGAGCATCACCGAAGAGATTGTTCCTGTGTAGAACCGACACTTGTTACCTTTGAAGACTATGATCTTCCAGACGATTAGGTGTCAGTGGTCTAGAGCATCCAAGAGGAATTGTGGATCGCCGGGTGGCCGAGTTTGTGAAGGTTTGGAACTCACCTGTGAAGACTTACCACGAGTGATTGGGTGAGGTCTGTGTGACCTTAGCTCAAGGAGAATACGGTGAGGACTTGGTGTCCTGGACTGTGTGTTCTGGACTGTGTGTCCTTAGGTTTAAATACATAGCCGCTCCAACTAGACGTACAACGGTCACAACAGTTGGAACTGGTTTTCCAAATCATTGTCTTCATCAAGCCTACTGGTTCTATTTCCTCAACTCTTCCATTTACTCATTCATATGTTATTGAACTTGATCTGTACTATTTGAGGACTTTGACAGAAGACTTTCTCAATTTCCTCAACCCTATTTCTTCAGTCCTAAGTCCTCAGCCTGCTTATCCTATTTACACGCTACTTGTATTCTGTGCTTGTTTTCATTTCATCATGATGACCATGCTATTGTCTTGTTATGCTTGCACCTGAGTATCTATTCCGCTGCTAAGAAGTTCGTTGGTTAGGAAATTCCTCAGTTAGAATTTACAAAAATCGCCCATTCACCCCCCTCTAGTCAATATACGCACTTTCAATTGGTATTAGAGCAAGGTACTCCCTTGTTCTATGTGATTTTGGTTTAACCGCTTGGAGTTTTAGTTATATCGACTGCAGGTATGATCAAAGTCTCGGCTGGGTTTCCTACCTTTGATGGGATGGACTACCCCTACTGGAAGAACAAGATGCGCATGCATCTTAAGGCAATTGACAACGATCTGTGGTACGTTGTGGAAACTGGTGTCCCTTCTGTCTCACCTTCCATGAACACTGCTGATGTAAAGAGATTCAAGAAAATCGACTCACAATCGAAGAATATCATATGTGGCCATCTGAGTAAAGGGCTGTATGGCAGAGTCAGTGCTTTGGAGACTGCAAAGCTCATCTGGGACAAGCTGTCCAAGGTCAACGAAGGAGTCTCAACTCAACGTGACTCTCGAGTTGATGTTCTTCGCAATCTCTTCAACCGCTTCAAGAGACTTGACAATGAAAATGTTCAGCAAACCTTCGATGGCCTCACTGATATCTCAAACGAGCTACAAGCGATTGGCGCTATAGACATCACAGACCACGAGGTGGTGAAGAAACTACTGAGATCACTTGACTCCTCATTCGACACTCTGGCACTGATGATTGAAGAGCGTGGAGACTACAAGTCACTTGATCCCACTGACATTATCGAGAGGCTAAATACTCATGAGTTCCAACTTGCTGAAAAGAGAGATCTCTATGGTCTAACCTATGGTAGATCTCGTGCACTGAAGGCAAAGGCAATTTCCTCATCTGAAGATGAAGAATCTGACAGCACCCTTGGTGATCCTGAGGAACTGAGTCAAGAGCTAGCAATGCTCGTGAGGAAATTTCAGAAGTTCTCTAGACGTGGTTGCTTTGTGAAATCTTCAAGAGGTGATGACTTAAGATCAGATTCTTCATCTCGCGATCCCAATAAGAGGGCCCGCCACAAATGCAAGAAACCTGGTCCCTTTATCACTGATTGTCCTCAGTGGGCAAAGGAATCGAAGAAGAAGAAATACAAAGACTACAGCTCAGACGATTCGAAGAAAAAGAAGAAATCTTCAAAGTCCCGATCATCAAAATTCTGAAACTCTTCCTCAAACAAGAAGAGTAGTTCTAGGAAAGCCCGGGCATTCATTAGCAAGGAAATGGACTCACCTAAATCTGAAGAAAATGAGGAAGAGCAGGAATTTGAGGAATCGGAATCTGGTGTGGGAAGCCTGGCTCTCGCTACCGCATTCGTCAGCAAGTCCATCTTCGACACTGAGGGAAAAGGATGCCCCGACACTGTTGATGATGACAACGATGACTACTCTCCCACCTACTGCTTCATGGCAGAAGGTGCCAACGTACTCAACTGTTCCACGTCTGATTCTAGTGAAGATGAATCAGATGAAAACCTCAAACCTAGCTATTCCAAACTTGCTTAAATTGCCATAAAACAACAAAAAGCTTTTGATAAGGGTCAAAATATGCTAGAAAGAAGTGATGATCTGTTGGGTGAAGAAACGGATTGATCTAAATACTTGACTGAAAATCTTCAGAGACTTTAGTCCAAGTATGATAACCTTCAGGATAATCATAACACTCTCTTATCTGATCATGAGAAGCTTTCCTATGAATTTCTTCAAAGAAAGCAAGATCATGAGAAGCTAAGGGAGAGTTCTAAAGATCTTCAGAAGGAACACGATTCATTGCTTGCTCAACAGATCAGTGTTGCTGAGGAGGAATTCATTCCCCCATGCCTTAAATGCATTGAACGTGAAACTACAAATTCTTCACCCGAAAGTTCAAATGCTTATACTGTTACAAATTCTTCAACTGTTTATGTGGTCACAATTTCCTCAACTGAGAAAAACACCAATGCTACTGACGAAAACGCAGGGTTGAGGGAATTGTATATGATAGGCACGCACAAAATCCTCAAAGGTCATCAGAGTCTTTGTGATGTGCTTAAAAAGCAGATTCTGAATAGGAACCCTAGGAAAGAGGGTATTGCCTTTGAGAGGAAACTCGATGCTGATGGGACCTACTGGAAACATGAGCAGTATCCCAAAACATCATGGGTTCCTGCAAAAGGACCTCCCGTAGATACATCTACCTTATCTGGCTTTACTTGTGAAAATTCACTTTCTTCTGATGAGTCATTTGACTCCAACTATAAACTGTTCAAAAATTAGAATGGGGAAGTATTTGCTAGATATGTTGGAACTAACTGCAGGAATGGTCCCCCTATTAAGAAAATCTGGGTCCCTAAGAGTCACCTTGAAAATCTTCAAGTGAATGTCTTCATGACACCTCGTGTGAGAAATAGAAACCCAGATCAAATTCATCATTTGGATCAAAATCTTCATATGGATCCAAATCCTCATATGGACCAAATCCCTCAAGTGGATCAAATTCCTCATATGATCATCAATGTGCTAACACATCAGTTTCCCAGGGAAAGAAGGATTATGAATATGTGCATTATTCTTCAAATCATTATGTTCATAAGTCCTCGAAGAATTTCTTTGCTTACTCATATTCATACTCTAAACCCTCACCTGTGAAATGCAGTGCACTTGCTTCAATGTCACCATTCTCAATTTTTGCTCGTCGAATGATGAACTCTTTACCACCCCTCTAGATGTTGGTGGTGAAGAAAAAAAACTAATCTCTTATGGAGGGTCAGGTCTCCACACGATCATAAAAGTTTGAATAATTTGCTGGTGACCTGAAAAGTGCTTGAAAGGACGCAAGCTAATCTTGCAGAAATAATTCATTCATTTCTCACGTCCTCATTCTTCATATATTGCTCTTACTGATGAAATTGATGTCATATTCTTCACAATGAAGCATATGAGTTGTAAGATATACTAATTCTTCTACAGGGTGACTCTCTCAAAGCTACTGAGTGGATCCTCGATAGTGGATGCACAAATCACATGACCGGTGACAAGAATCTACTGATGGACTCTGCTTTATCTCCATCTCACCTAAAGCATATCACCTATGTTGACAAAGGAAAAATCAAGGTATTGGGTGTGGGTAAGGTTGCAATCTCAAAAGATTGACAATGGACAAATTCAAGTTTGTGGAGTCTCTTGGATTCAACCTCATGTCTGTCTGAATGCTTTGTGACCTTGATATGGTGGTTGTCTTTGGAGAATATCGATGTGTTGTAGTTTTAGAATCTGACAATTCCAAAGTCTTCGAAGGCTTTAGGAGAGGTGACTTGTATATTGTTGATTTCTCTACAGGACCACAGCCTGCCACATGACTACTTGCAAAAGCTTCAGAAGGATGGCTATGGCATCGACGACTCGGTCATGCTGGCATGAGGAACTTGCACACGCTTGTGAAGAAGAAGCATATCGTTGGAATTGAGGGTGTCAAATTCCTCAAAGATCATCTTTGTGGGGCTTGCAAAGCTGGGAAGATGACCAAATCCAAGCATCGCTTCGCATGGATCTCTTCGGCCCTACACATTATTCTGCATTCACAAATGCATCATCTCTTTATGGCTTTGCCATTGTTGATGATTATTCTCGTTATACATGGGTGCATATCATCACATTTAAGCATGAAGTGCAGGAAATCTTCAAGCGATTTTCCTCAAGGGCATCGCCGAATTTCGTTGTGAAGATCAAGCATATCAGGAGTGACAATGGGAGCAAGTTCAAGAACACTCGTCTTGATGACTATCTTGATGAACTTGGTATTACTCATGAGCTATCAGCCCCATACACTCCTCAGCAGAACGGCGTTGTGGAGCGCAAGAACAGGACTCTTGTTGAGATGCCTCTTAGGTTCTGTCCTGAGGCTATCAACACTGTCTGCCACATCATCAAGAGGGTATATCTTCACAAATTCCTCAAGAAAACCTCATATGAACTACTCACCGACAAGAAACCCAATGTGAGTTATCTCAAAGTCTTAGGTGCTAAATGCTGGGTTAGAGATCTTCATCACAATTCCAAATTTGCACCGAAAGCACATGAAGGTTTTATGCTTGGTTACGGAAAGGACTCGCACACCTACATAATCTTCATCAATCATCTTCACAAGATTGTTGAGACTGTAGATGTGCGGTTCGACGAAACTAATTGCTCGCAAAGAGAGCACCTGCCTTCTGTGTCAGGTGAAATACCTCTTGAGGAATCCATCAAGTTCAAAGCTATTGAAGTTATCATCCCCACTAAAGAAGTAGCTGAAGAAGTCATTCCTGACAATGAAGAAAATCATTCTGGTGCTCCTGAAGAAACTGTTGCTGAAGAAATGCTCAGCCAGACCAAAGTCGTCAGCTAGCTCATCCTCGTGTCGCAAAAGAAGTACAGATCGGGAAAATAATCGACGACATCAATGCACCAGGTCCTCTCACACGCTCAAGAGCTTCGCACTTATCTAACTTTTGTGGGCACTTTGCTTTTGTCTCTATCACAGAGCCTGCCAAAGTTGATGAGACATTTCTGGAACCTGAGTGGATTCAAGCTATGCAAGAGGAATTGTATCAATTCTAGCTCAACCATGTGTGGGAACTCGTGAAGCGACCAGATCCTCGGAAGCACAATATCAACGGCACCAAGTGGATCTATCAAAACAAACAAGATAAAAATGGCCTTGTGGTGAGGAATAAGGCTCGTCTCGTAGCTCAAGGCTACACACAGGCTGAAGGAATTTAGTTCCATGAAACTTTTGCTTCTGTTGCTAGACTTGAAGCTATTCGCATACTACTTTCTTATGCTAACCATCATAATATCATCTTATATCAAATGGATGTGAAAAGTGCATTTCTCAATGGTAATCTTGAGGAGGAAGTATATGTTGCTCAACCCCCAGGTTTTGAAGATCCTAAACATCTTAACAATGTATTCCAACACAACAAGGCCCTCTATGGCCTCAAGTAGGCCCCTCGGGCGTGGTATCATACTTTGAAGGAATTCCTCACGAAGAAAGGCTTCAAACCCGGTTCACTTGATCCAACTCTTTTCACTAAGTCATATGATGGTGAATTATTTGTGTCTCAAATCTATGTGGACGATATTATCTTTGGCTATACCGATGAACGTTACAGTGACGAATTTGGCTACATGATGCGTGAAGAATATCAAATGTCCATGATGGGAGAGATGAAATTCTTCCTAGGACTTCAAATTCATCAACAACGCAATGGCATCTTCATATCTCAAGAGAAATACCTCAAGGATGTTCTAATGAAATTCGGCATGCAAGATTGCAAAGGCATCAAAATCCCTATGCCCACAAATGGCCAACTGTGCAACGATGAAAATGGTAAAGACTTTGATCAAAAGGTATACCTCTCCATGATTGGCTCTTTATTGTATATATGAGCATCTAGGCCAGATATTATGCTTAGTGTTTGCATGGGTGCCCGATTTCAAGCTACACAGAACGAATCACACCATAAGGATGTGAAACATATTATTCGATATCTAGCTCACACACCAACACTTGGATTATGGTATCCCAAGGGCTCTGATTTTGATCTCATTAGATATTCTGACTCTGACTATGCTGGTGATCGAGTGGATCGCAAGTCAACATCCGGCACATGTCATTTTCTTGGACGATCCTTAGTATGTTGGTCCTCGAAGAAGCAAAACTATGTATCACTCTCTATTGTTGAAGCTGAGTACATAGCTGGTGGGTCATGCTGTGCTAAATTACTATGGATGAAGCAAACCCTCAAGGACTATGGCGTCAACATGAAGAATGTACCACTCTACTGTGACAATGAGAGTGCCATAGAGATTGCTCACAACCTAGTTCAGCACTCAAGGACAAAGCACATCCAGATCCATCATCATTTTCTTCGAGATCATGTCTTCAAGGGCGACATTTCCGTCAACCACGTGAAGACTGAAGACCAGCTGGCAGATATCTTCACTAAGCCCTTGGATGAGAAGATATTTCGCAAGTTGCGATGTGAGCTAAATATCTTAGAATCTTTGAATGTTCTTGGAAAAGGACACACAGCCTAACACTCATGCAAAATTGATGACTTTTTTGTGCAACACATGAAGTAACGTGTTTCTTCAATCAATGAAGACTAACCCGCTAAGTGTGAAGAAATTAATGAAGAAACTGATTCTCAGAGCGCTACGTCAATTGTACGCGGTGTCTGAAATCATCATTCTTATACGGTGGATCACGTCACCAAAAAAAGTTGAAAATCTTCAATATTTAGTTTTTCTTCAGTTTTTGAAATTCCTCAAATGTTCAGTTTCTTCAACTTTACAATGTCTTCACTCTTTCCATTGTTGTTCTTCATTGACTATATATATATATATATAT